>OX424572.1:54471362-54968986 GCA_949152435.1 Gastracanthus pulcherrimus
ATGACGAGGTCTAGGTAGTGCGCTTCGTAGTTTTTGGTGTCTAGTTATAACTACTTGTCAGATACGGTGTCCTGGTGGTTATAGTGGCCGATGTCGAAGTCTAGATAATGCGCTACATAGTTTTTGATGTCTACATATACTTAGTGGTCGAAGAAGGTATCCAGATGGTTATGGTGGCCAATGCTGAGGTCTAGGTATCGCGCTCCGTAGTTTCTTGTGTTTAGATGTAGGTACTGATCGAAGAAGGTGTCCAGGTGGTTATGGTGGCCGATGACGAGGTCTAGTTGACGCGCTCCGTAGTTTTTGGTATCTAGTTATAGGTACTGGTTGGAGAAGGCATCTATTACGTGATTATAATAGTCGATGACGAGGTGTAAGTAGTGCACTTTGTAGTTTTTAATGTCTTTATATACCCTAGTAGAAATTTCAAACTGTAAAACTGTCAGAAACTGTGATGCATGTGTGTAGAAGTGTATAAAACCATGAAATTTCGCTAAAAACGGTGAAATTATTTTACATTTCCAATTGGATTTTAAAAAGTATTATAGAATATTTCATAAATTTTGTCACATTTTCTACATAGTTTTTCGCAGTTTTTCACATTTTATCACAATTTCTCACAGTTGTAATTTCCTTATATAAGAGAATCCAATGGAAAAAGATGTGAGAAAATGTGAAAAACTGTAAAAAACTGTGAAAAATTGTAAATATCTGCGAAAAAATGTGAAAAATTGTGTAAGTTTTATTAGACAAAATACGTGTTTTTTATAAGTTTGAGAAACTGTGAAAAACTACGTAAAGCTGTGAAAAACTATGGAAACTGTGAAAAAATGCGCATATTTGTTTGTAACAGATATTCCAAAAGTACGAGTATATAAATTTCACACTTTTAGACACTTTCTTATCAGCGCGGTAACATCTGATACTTTGATGAGTCATCATATACAATATTATTTGTGTAATGCATGATTCTAAATAAATCTTTTCTCATTTAAATTAATTTTATTATTAAAGAAAGAAAATGAATGTAATTAAATTGTGATATTTGAATGAACGTATCAAAAAAATTTTTTTATAAAAGACTTTAATCATTAATATATATAATTATAAATAGTTTTAAGAGGAATAAGGACAAATAATCAGGATGATAGAAAGAAGGTAAGTGCAATTAAATTTTCTTATTTATTTGATGATAATATCTATTATTTAGTACATCTATTATATTATACATATTTAGAGATACGAGTTGGTAAAATACATCTATTACATCATGTTTACAAAGAGGAATTTGTTTATTCAATTCCTTTGAACGTGTCTGTACGCTGGTGGTTATAAAGTTAATTACATTATCGTCATGACTATTTTTATTTACAATAAATTAAATAACTTCATCCGCAACGAAACTTACATTACCCGCTATAGAATTTAAATTTTCGAGGCGAACGTCAATACACTTTTCTACGTATTGGATAAGACAGTTAAAAGTAACTTTCTTCATAATACAACTATGCCGAAAATGTTTACATACAATAGATTTTCCAGGTCTCCGATCCTTCTCTATTTCGATAGCTTTATCTTGATGAATATGTATGAATTTTAAAATCCAACCATTGCCGTAAATCTTTTGATCCCTTAATTCATCAGTGTTCCCACGGAAATACTTGAAAATAGCAACAAAAGTATCTTTAAATTCTTGCCAATCACTGATTGGGAACACTATTCAATCAAAGTCAGTAGACAGCAGTCGTACAGTTGGTCGGTAATATTCATCTTTGTAACTATCGTATTCTAAGCCAACGATAATGACACATGATTCAACAGATGAAATCCCCTCCTCATTTGGTTCCACCTCTACCGACGATCTCGTGGCCGCGGTGAGATCCCCGCGCGGGTCCGCTCACGAGTCCGTGAGCGCTATGGTGGAGCTCGCACGATCACCAATCAGCTTATTAGCACTACCGCCACCAGCGAGATCGCTTATGCCCGCGACCAATCAGCTCGCGGATATCGCGGCGGTTTGACAATGAGTTTCTTCGTCAAACACCGCGGCAGCCCAATCAGCTTATTAGCGGCTCGGCGATCGCTAATGAGATTCCAAACCCCCGCTACCATAACTAATCATCTCATTAACCCTTTCAGGGGCAGTGGTACATATACGTACCACCTTTTTGCTTTCAGTTTTTTCTGTATTTCGAGCGTATTTTTCAGTGCTCCTATGCGTGTGAGTACTTTTTGGACTCTTGAGATGAGAAGTTATAAGATTTGTATAGAAAAGTATGCAAATTTATTTATTTATAAATAGTTATAAACAATTGAATCACAAAAAAATCGGTTTTCTTCGTAAAAAATCGTTTATTTTTGAACAAAAAACTCTAGAGCTCTGAAAATTTCAAAAAAAAAATGTGCCCCTGAAAGGATTAACGCCCACACGGAAGATTTGTTGTTGATAGCAGCGCTATCTGTATCTCATATTTTCAGATTATTCTGTGAAATTGCGTCAGTCGTTGCCGGACCGCTTTCATAACCGTACGGGTAACTCTTGTCCGCCCTTCAAGAATGTCCTCTTTCAGTACACCGGTTTGCACGTCTTTGTTTCGTTTTGCGTAAGCACTTCGTGAAAAACGATTCGACGAATAGCAGAATTCTATAGCACTATCTCGGTATGCGGTGATGTGATCAACTCGCGAATCGTGTCAAAATTTATCTTCTGACTGTTCGTATAATTCAAATGTATACCTTTGATCTTGCATACGTAGTCCTCGCTACCGTCGGGTTTCTTGTATTGGTACGCGTAAAACTTTTGACCGTCTGATAGAAACGTCGTTATGTATGTACCGATACCCTCGTCGGACAACTCATCCGTCAGACTGCCAAGTGTCCTACCGATTGGCAAATCGTGTTCACCATTCTCGCCTTTGCTAACGTAGAAAACTGAACTTGTGTCATGGTAAAGAGCACGGGGCTCCAAAGCGTGCAGATACTCAAACAGTTTCAATCGAGCCTGTGCGGTTATAAAGGCAGCAATGACAACGTTCGTGGCTGGAGATGGTTTCAAAGCTTCAGCTTTGTAGCACCAGTTCACGTACAGTGTTTCCTCGCTGACAATCAATATCCCATTAACGTCTACTTCAGCACTAGTAAGTAATTCCATAAGTCTTTCGGGTTCTGTAACAATTTCTGTTTGCGACAAGTTTTCGAGTTGACCAAATTTACCCCAAAAGGAATTTAAACATAATTTAGCTACCTATCTTAGACCGGCATTTAAACATATAGCGTTCTTTTCCAATCTTATACATTCAGCTGCTTCGAGTTCATTTACGTACCGCTTTTGATTCTCGGTCGTGACACACTCTGGTGGATATCCGAATGCCAAAGTTTTTTGCATAAAAAATTCGTCTATGTATTCAGTAAACAGACCACCTTGCCGTGCTCTCGAGTTGTATCGCGTCATTTCATACTGTCAAATCTCATAAACATCTTACACGACGTAACCTAGTTTGTCAGCCGTCTTGATTTCCTCGTATACCCATGTACCCCGTAAAAATCGATTGTTTGGATCCTCGTGCGCACTCATCTTGTAACATTTGCTCGTAACACGTACGACATGATGGAAATAACAGTTTCACGTGTATTTTTACCAGTAATACAAGGTAATACAAATTTTGAGGTGGAAGTACGTTACACACGAGCAAGCCGTTTACTCGAGATATATCATTGTTTGGATCTATGAGACATTCCTCACGACCGACGTATATTGTAGGATGACCAACGGGGTACTTACCGTGCTTACAAATGTACGGATATAGAGAACATACGTCCACGTACTTTATTTTATCGCCCCCTTGACAATCAAACACTTTAACTGTGTTACGTATGTGATCAAGCGATTTTCTCTTGACAACATAGACGTTTTCTTTAATTAGCCGCTGAAGTTGTTCATTTTGAGAGAGTTCCTTATTAAACTCACACCCTTATATTCCAATCAACTCGTAATTACAGGTCTTTATCTTGCCACTAATGGCGAGCGTTCTCTCGTACCTATCATCTATCGATTCACCACTTGCCAATACTATGTCTCTATTTATCCGGTAACAGCGAGGGCATCGATGCCAAAAGCAGCCATAAAATTGTAGTACTATACCTTTATGATTTTCGTCGTCAAAAAGCCAAACAAGCTTATCGTAAAATGGACACTTTTTATTTTATAGGTTGCATGGAACATAAATGACCTGGTGGTAATCGTGTTTTACACGTATAACAAAATGAAATACCGCACTCGTGCTCTTCTTTATCTTTTCAATGTTACGCACAGTCTTGAAACATTTTGCACATATCTTTATTTACTCACATACACTGCTAGACTTATTGAACGATTCTCTCTTTAAATGATATTTATAGCAAATATCACCAAAAAAAGTTCGACAACAACTGCTACATTTTCTGAGATTTATAGACTTTTTACACATAGGAATTTTCATACATTTGAAACGTTTGTTTGAGCATCTGTTATCTTCGATTCTATCACAACTCTTGTTGCAAGGTATACAATAAGCTTGGTCACGAGCTGCATCTATTAAATTAAGTATCGTTTAGGAATGCTTCAAACGTTCGTAGTACATGATTCATAAAGTATGAATAACCCTTGTATGGGTTTCGATGACAAAACGTGTACCATCATAAACTGGTGGAGACCCCTTTCCAAAATTATTCAAAAAGTGCACAACTTTAGTAATACCTTGGGTAGCAAACTAATCTTGAAAACGAGAGTTGTGATAGAATCGAAGATAACAGATGCGTATAGGCGCAACGATCTTTCTCTCTCTTTTTCTTTATAGACTCCGGATCTTCTACCATGTCTTATATATTATACAATTATATATGTATATGCACACACATACTCAATAGGTATATAATTCATATTCTTTATCCTACTATGAGCCGTTATATATATATCACCCTTTCTTCAATAATTATTATCTCGCTACCTTTGACTCATGCGAGAAAATATATATATATATATATCGTTTTCAAGATTAGTTTGCTACCCAAGGTATTACTAAAGTTGTGCACTTTTTGAATAATTTTGGAAAGGGGTCTCCACCAGTTTATGATGGTACACGTTTTGTCATCGAAACCCATACAAGGGTTATTCATACTTTATGAATCATGTACTACGAACGTTTGAAGCATTCCTAAACGATACTTAATTTAATAGATGCAGCTCGTGACCAAGCTTATTGTATACCTTGCAACAAGAGTTGTGATAGAATCGAAGATAACAGATGCTCAAACAAACGTTTCAAATGTATGAAAATTCCTATGTGTAAAAAGTCTATAAATCTCAGAAAATGTAGCAGTTGTTGTCGAACTTTTTTTGGTGATATTTGCTATAAATATCATTTAAAGAGAGAATCGTTCAATAAGTCTAGCAGTGTATGTGAGTAAATAAAGATATGTGCAAAATGTTTCAAGACTGTGCGTAACATTGAAAAGATAAAGAAGAGCACGAGTGCGGTATTTCATTTTGTTATACGTGTAAAACACGATTACCACCAGGTCATTTATGTTCCATGCAACCTATAAAATAAAAAGTGTCCATTTTACGATAAGCTTGTTTGGCTTTTTGACGACGAAAATCATAAAGGTATAGTACTACAATTTTATGGCTGCTTTTGGCATCGATGCCCTCGCTGTTACCGGATAAATAGAGACATAGTATTGGCAAGTGGTGAATCGATAGATGATAGGTACGAGAGAACGCTCGCCATTAGTGGCAAGATAAAGACCTGTAATTACGAGTTGATTGGAATATAAGGGTGTGAGTTTAATAAGGAACTCTCTCAAAATGAACAACTTCAGCGGCTAATTAAAGAAAACGTCTATGTTGTCAAGAGAAAATCGCTTGATCACATACGTAACACAGTTAAAGTGTTTGATTGTCAAGGGGGCGATAAAATAAAGTACGTGGACGTATGTTCTCTATATCCGTACATTTGTAAGCACGGTAAGTACCCCGTTGGTCATCCTACAATATACGTCGGTCGTGAGGAATGTCTCATAGATCCAAACAATGATATATCTCGAGTAAACGGCTTGCTCGTGTGTAACGTACTTCCACCTCAAAATTTGTATTACCTTGTATTACTGGTAAAAATACACGTGAAACTGTTATTTCCATCATGTCGTACGTGTTACGAGCAAATGTTACAAGATGAGTGCGCACGAGGATCCAAACAATCGATTTTTACGGGGTACATGGGTATACGAGGAAATCAAGACGGCTGACAAACTAGGTTACGTCGTGTAAGATGTTTATGAGATTTGACAGTATGAAATGACGCGATACAACTCGAGAGCACGGCAAGGTGGTCTGTTTACTGAATACATAGACGAATTTTTTATGCAAAAAACTTTGGCATTCGGATATCCACCAGAGTGTGTCACGACCGAGAATCAAAAGCGGTACGTAAATGAACTCGAAGCAGCTGAATGTATAAGATTGGAAAAGAACGCTATATGTTTAAATGCCGGTCTAAGATAGGTAGCTAAATTATGTTTAAATTCCTTTTGGGGTAAATTTGGTCAACTCGAAAACTTGTCGCAAACAGAAATTGTTACAGAACCCGAAAGACTTATGGAATTACTTACTAGTGCTGAAGTAGACGTTAATGGGATATTGATTGTCAGCGAGGAAACACTGTACGTGAACTGGTGCTACAAAGCTGAAGCTTTGAAACCATCTCCAGCCACGAACGTTGTCATTGCTGCCTTTATAACCGCACAGGCTCGATTGAAACTGTTTGAGTATCTGCACGCTTTGGAGCCCCGTGCTCTTTACCATGACACAAGTTCAGTTTTCTACGTTAGCAAAGGCGAGAATGGTGAACACGATTTGCCAATCGGTAGGACACTTGGCAGTCTGACGGATGAGTTGTCCGACGAGGGTATCGGTACATACATAACGACGTTTCTATCAGACGGTCAAAAGTTTTACGCGTACCAATACAAGAAACCCGACGGTAGCGAGGACTACGTATGCAAGATCAAAGGTATACATTTGAATTATACGAACAGTCAGAAGATAAATTTTGACACGATTCGCGAGTTGATCACATCACCGCATACCGAGATAGTGCTATAGAATTCTGCTATTCGTCGAATCGTTTTTCACGAAGTGCTTACGCAAAACGAAACAAAGACGTGCAAACCGGTGTACTGAAAGAGGACATTCTTGAAGGGCGGACAAGAGTTACCCGTACGGTTATGAAAGCGGTCCGGCAACGACTGACGCAATTTCACAGAATAATCTGAAAATATGAGATACAGATAGCGCTGCTATCAACAACAAATCTTCCGTGTGGGCGTTAATCCTTTCAGGGGCACATTTTTTTTTTGAAATTTTCAGAGCTCTAGAGTTTTTTGTTCAAAAATAAACGATTTTTTACGAAGAAAACCGATTTTTTTGTGATTCAATTGTTTATAACTATTTATAAATAAATAAATTTGCATACTTTTCTATACAAATCTTATAACTTCTCATCTCAAGAGTCCAAAAAGTACTCACACGCATAGGAGCACTGAAAAATACGCTCGAAATACAGAAAAAACTGAAAGCAAAAAGGTGGTACGTATATGTACCACTGCCCCTGAAAGGGTTAATGAGATGATTAGTTATGGTAGCGGGGGTTTGGAATCTCATTAGCGATCGCCGAGCCGCTAATAAGCTGATTGGGCTGCCGCGGTGTTTGACGAAGAAACTCATTGTCAAACCGCCGCGATATCCGCGAGCTGATTGGTCGCGGGCATAAGCGATCTCGCTGGTGGCGGTAGTGCTAATAAGCTGATTGGTGATCGTGCGAGCTCCACCATAGCGCTCACGGACTCGTGAGCGGACCCGCGCGGGGATCTCACCGCGGCCACGAGATCGTCGGTAGAGGTGGAACCAAATGAGGAGGGGATTTCATCTGTTGAATCATGTGTCATTATCGTTGGCTTAGAATACGATAGTTACAAAGATGAATATTACCGACCAACTGTACGACTGCTGTCTACTGACTTTGATTGAATAGTGTTCCCAATCAGTGATTGGCAAGAATTTAAAGATACTTTTGTTGCTATTTTCAAGTATTTCCGTGGGAACACTGATGAATTAAGGGATCAAAAGATTTACGGCAATGGTTGGATTTTAAAATTCATACATATTCATCAAGATAAAGCTATCGAAATAGAGAAGGATCGGAGACCTGGAAAATCTATTGTATGTAAACATTTTCGGCATAGTTGTATTATGAAGAAAGTTACTTTTAACTGTCTTATCCAATACGTAGAAAAGTGTATTGACGTTCGCCTCGAAAATTTAAATTCTATAGCGGGTAATGTAAGTTTCGTTGCGGATGAAGTTATTTAATTTATTGTAAATAAAAATAGTCATGACGATAATGTAATTAACTTTATAACCACCAGCGTACAGACACGTTCAAAGGAATTGAATAAACAAATTCCTCTTTGTAAACATGATGTAATAGATGTATTTTACCAACTCGTATCTCTAAATATGTATAATATAATAGATGTACTAAATAATAGATATTATCATCAAATAAATAAGAAAATTTAATTGCACTTACCTTCTTTCTATCATCCTGATTATTTGTCCTTATTCCTCTTAAAACTATTTATAATTATATATATTAATGATTAAAGTCTTTTATAAAAAAATTTTTTTTGATACGTTCATTCAAATATCACAATTTAATTACATTCATTTTCTTTCTTTAAATAATAAAATTAATTTAAATGAGAAAAGATTTATTTAGAATCATGCATTACACAAATAATATTGTATATGATGACTCATCAAAGTATCAGATGTTACCGCGCTGATAAGAAAGTGTCTAAAAGTGTGAAATTTATATACTCGTACTTTTGGAATATCTGTTACAAACAAATATGCGCATTTTTTCACAGTTTCCATAGTTTTTCACAGCTTTACGTAGTTTTTCACAGTTTCTCAAACTTATAAAAAACACGTATTTTGTCTAATAAAACTTACACAATTTTTCACATTTTTTCGCAGATATTTACAATTTTTCACAGTTTTTTACAGTTTTTCACATTTTCTCACATCTTTTTCCATTGGATTCTCTTATATAAGGAAATTACAACTGTGAGAAATTGTGATAAAATGTGAAAAACTGCGAAAAACTATGTAGAAAATGTGACAAAATTTATGAAATATTCTATAATACTTTTTAAAATCCAATTGGAAATGTAAAAATAATTTCACCGTTTTTAGCGAAATTTCATGGTTTTATACACTTCTACACACATGCATCACAGTTTCTGACAGTTTTACAGTTTGAAATTTCTACTAGGGTATATAAAGACATTAAAAACTACAAAGTGCACTACTTACACCTCGTCATCGACTATTATAATCACGTAATAGATGCCTTCTCCAACCAGTACCTATAACTAGATACCAAAAACTACGGAGCGCGTCAACTAGACCTCGTCATCGGCCACCATAACCACCTGGACACCTTCTTCGATCAGTACCTACATCTAAACACAAGAAACTACGGAGCGCGATACCTAGACCTCAGCATTGGCCACCATAACCATCTGGATACCTTCTTCGACCACTAAGTATATGTAGACATCAAAAACTATGTAGCGCATTATCTAGACTTCGACATCGGCCACTATAACCACCAGGACACCGTATCTGACAAGTAGTTATAACTAGACACCAAAAACTACGAAGCGCACTACCTAGACCTCGTCATCGGTTATTATAACCACCTGGGCGCCTTTCTCGTCCCTACCTAGGGGAACGTGGGGTGGTATGGGTAGCAGGGTAATATGGGTATCTTTAATATTAGGTATAAAGAATACGCACTGAATAACTGCAATTTTTTAAATAATTTATAAAAGAATAATAAACGTAATTATAACAAAAAAAGTGATTTTACAAGTTAAATCAAATTTTAGAAAATATGGATTGTTATAGATCTAACAAAGTCAATTTTGAACGAACTTTGATCGACTAAAAAGATAGTTTTTCAAATATTTGGGCAACTTTTAATGGTTTCGTTCAACTAATTGACTCTTTCTCTTTAATTTGCATACTTGATTTATTTTACTTTCCTTTTATAATTAAATTAATATAGTTATTTAAAAAATATAGCTTGTGAGGCGGTATGGGCAAAATGACGGGGGCGCTATGGGCATGTGAGGCGAAGTAACAAGAGCAGACGGCAGGTTCTTGCGATGTAGGTGTACAGCAATAAACTTTTGTTAGTATAAGTTAGATGTTGCAATGAAAAGTTATTTAATGTTCCTAATAAATAAGAAAACTACCTATGTGAAAAGACTCATAAATTTAAGTGTTCTGATAAATATCAAATATGTATGTTTAAAAAGCATTTTTAAATTTTATATTTTAAATAAATGTTGCAAAAGTTTTTCTATGCGTTTAATTAACCTTTCCATGAAATAAAATTAAAAATAAATTATCATCGTTAACCATTTTTAATAATAATAGTATTTACCCACGTACCCTCGTGCAAAACCCATATCACCCCACGCGTGGGGCGGTATGGGTATTTTGAGGTACCTTCGTATTATGTATTTTTACAAAAAAATAGATTATTTTTTCTGACAAAACCTTAGCGCATTTTGTTCTTGAGTTAATGTTGAACAAAATGAGCTAATATAGAACTGCCACTGCATCATAAATAAAAAAATATATCTAGCTGAAAAATTTGATGCCCATACCACCCCACGTTCCCCTACATCTAGACACAAAACACTACGGAGCGCGCTACCTTGACCTCGTTATCGGCACCTATAACCAACTGGATACCGTCACCGACCAGTAGTTATAGCTCGACACCAAAACCTACGGACCCACTACCTGGACCTCGTCATTAGCAATCATAACCACCAAAACTAAGCGCCTTATGCTCAGTCCCGTCTTCCAATAGTGCCTGAACTTTTACTGTACAATAATATATTACTTTTTAGTACCAACTCTATTTTACTTTTGTGAAGTAAAATTTTCTAAGTTCACTTATGTATAATTGTATATCAAGTGGCGCGGTAGCGCCACGAAGGCGAGTTTGAGAAGCAGACGAAGCCGCAGCGCCCGTGCTACTATTTACTTCTATATTGGTGTTCGGATTTTTCTTTATACGATAACAAGTACTTATTACTACTCGTATTATTACCAAGTTATTTCGACTTAATAGCATGTTTTCGTACTAAACTATGATTTCCAACAAAAATATTAGCCAAAAAGTTATTTTATGTCATAATAAACGAGTATGCGAGAAAATATATATATATATATATATATATATATATATATATATATATATATATATATATATATATATATATATATATATATATATATATATATATATATATATAACGGCTCATAGTAGGATAAAGAATATATATATATATATATATATATATATATATATATATATATATATATATATATATTTAATGCCGGTAGAAAGAGAAAAATACGAAATGTATAGATATACATGATATATGTTAGGAGATCGAGAGCCGACAGATATATATATATATATATATATATATATCTGTCGGCTCTCGATCTCCTAACATATATCATGTATATCTATACATTTCGTATTTTTCTCTTTCTACCGGCATTAAAACATGACCGACCCGACGAGGTCAAAAGAGATCATGTTTTGACGGCCGGTAGTAAGGGGACAACTACTTACATATATATAGTTATATATAAAATCTTCACGATTCATGAATTTCAACTTATACACTGCCGTCCATAATTATTTACTCACCCAATGAAAAAATTGCATAAAATTAAAAGTTTTGTTACTAGAGTTGTATTTGTCCTACAAAATCCTCCGGGGCTCATTTTGTAGCTTTTTGCGAATCCTTTAAGATGGATTTTGTTCCAAATCGATTAATCAATTTTTTTTTTATTTTATCAAGACAAAAAGGAAAGTAAAAATCAAAACTGTCTTGCCTCCTTTCAAGTTTACACATTTTTGTGGGAAACATTCCCACAATAAATCTAAAAGTGGGATTTTGAAGCTTTATTTATTACCGTAGGAGATACATACGTTTGAAAGAATAAAAACACCCTTTCTTCAATAATTATTATCTCGCTACCTTTGACTCATACGAGAAAATTTTACTTGAAAAAAATATGTGTTATAGAGCAAAGAATCAACCTATATTTTCTTAAATTTAAAAAAAAAAAATTTTTTTACGATCTTGTAAATACTTGAAGCCTAAAGAAATCTACGGATTGTGAAAAGCTACAATCTCACTACGGCTTTCTATAGACAAATTCGCAGTTTTTCCCATGCTTGCGGACTGAGAGATATGTATGTGTGAACTGACAGTTTATTAACTGAGTATAACTAGAGTATCACGGAATTTATAAACAAAGCTGAGTTACGCTTAGAGTAAAATGACCGCTCTTTCCGATTTCATATTGTAGATCGTATTTTGATGATTCCAAAGGAATTCAATGTTGTTGATTAATTGAATTTACTTATATATTACTTACCAAGAAACTATAAATAGATTTCCTGGTGGTAACTATGCGGTATTTATATAAATTCAAAGATTTCTTTAGGCTACTTTAGATCATAAAATTTTTTTTTTTTATTTTAAGAAAATATAGGCCGATTCTTTGTTCTATAACACATATTTTTTCCAAGTAAAATTTTCTCGCGTGAGTCAAAGGTAGCGAGATAATAATTATTGAAGAAAAGGTGATTTTATTGTTTCAAACGTTTGTATCTCCTACGGTAATTATGAAAAAAATTATTTTACCCGTGCATTCGAAAGCTATTCGAACAAGCTTCAAAATCCCACTTTTAGATTTATTGTGGGAATTTTTCTCACAAAAATGTGTAAACTTGAAAGTAGGCAAGAAAATTTTGATTTTTTACTTACCTTTTTGCCTTGATAAAATATAAAAAAAATTGATTAATCGACTTGAAACAAAATTCATCTTAAAGGCTTCGCAAAAAGCTACAAAATGAGCCCCGGAGGATTTTATAGGATAAATACAACCCTAGTAACAAAACTTTTAATTGAAGGCATCGATTCTAAAACGTCCTTATCGCTCGGCTCGGGTTGCCGCTATATACAAATTGACGTCATGGTGACCAATTTTTAAATTTGCGGAAATGAATTTTAAAAAATAGCATCGTATAGAGGATAAAAAATGGCAACATTTTATGTATATACTTTGTTTGTACAATGTTTAGTATTTGAAAAAAGAAAAATAAAAACGGCAAAATTTTAAATCTTATTTGCACCACGTTTTTTAAACTTAACTCGCTGCAGCTCCGACAAATATGAACGGATCTTGCTCATTTTTTTAATAATCTCGTAAAATAGTCTAGCGCTGCTGATAAACTCATAGATAGTTAAATATTAAATATTTTTCTTTCAACAATTTAATTGCAAACCAGTGAGTTACCTTTTATATGGTTAAGTATATTCAACGAAAAAAAGTATAGAGGGAAGTTTAAGACTCAGTGAACTTTCAACGAGACATTTGTTTGTTAACATTTGAAGAAGTTTCTCAGAAAATTACAGATCAATTGGATGAAAAGTGGCAAAGATAGAGCGATTTTGCCAAACTTGCACGCTCCGCGCGAACATTAGCGGGTCTGCGCGATACATGACGCTCGCAGCGTATGTCAGTCATATAATGCCGTTTACTTGAAGATTTGCTGTCCTTTTTTTTTTAAAATACATACTTAATCAAATCATACTATTTAATACTGTCGATTTATAGTGTAGAAGTTAAGAAAAATAAGTATCTGATGAAACAATAAGAAATTAAATAAACAAAGCAAAGGCAAAATCAAACGGCAGTTATTCATAAAGTTGTTGAATTTTTAAATCTTTGTACGAAAGTTTTAGAAATTATTGTTAATTCTAAATGTTATATACACTAGATAATAAATGGTTATAATAAAGCGTTCAAATGAAATTCACACACATTAAAAAGAATATTGCAGCGTAAATGAATTGAATAGTAAATTACAATCTTTAAAAATATAAATTTCTGGGAAACATATAAATTTCACAGATTTTTGACATTGTTCAGTAAATTAGAAACTTCAAATAACTAATACTTATATTTATTTATATTTCTACATTAAGATTTATTTACAATTTAGTCGCAATACATACAACGCGTTTCAAAAACATATTACTTTTTTTTTCCTTTTATTGTTTTTGTTTTCTTTTCTTTTTTATTAATTTTTAATTCTAATTTTTGCTTTTGTTCGTCGCTTACTTTTCTTCTTTTTGTTGAGACAACTTCCGTTTTTCGAACTTTTTTGTTATCATGTTCTTCTTTCACATTCTTTGTTTTACTGACAGATGTTTTAATAGAAGTTGTTTTTAAAAAATTTTCACCAAAATGTTGCCCATTAGTAGTACAAAATTGCAATAAATGTTTAAAATCCTTTTCTTTTTCTTTCGTTATTCCTACCTTTTTAGCTAATGATACTTTCGACAAATCTACTTCACTGCTGTTTCTTAGTTTAATTGTAATTGGATTGCCATCATAATCGTAATACAAATCAATTTGTCCGTTAGGAAAATATACAATTCTAACAACTTTGCTTATTTTAATTACATTTTTCTGCAAGTCTTCGTCTTTCGCAAACAGTTTTTCATAATCTTTTACTTCGCACTGTGAATTAGCAACCATTTCAAATGGAGGATTTCTAGAATTTTTTATTAGTTGCACATAATCATTTTCTGTTTCAATTCTTTCTTGCTTTTTTTTCTTACTACCATACAAACCGAAATTTCGGTCACACTGGCAGTAGGAATGCCCTCTAACAGGAAATAAATGTTGGATTTCTAATTGCAATTTGTAAGATAAAAATGAAAAGAATTTCAAATTAATGTAATTTCGATTTTGACCTCCTGCAGCATCAGAAAATAAAAATATTTTATCGAAGACGTTTAGTTGTAGTTCTTTCCTTATCGCATACTCAACCATATTACATACGCTGTTGGCGCCCTTTTTTAAAATCCCTTCAAGGAAATGGAACATGTATCTTCGATCACTATCGAAAATGTGTACATTAAACAAATACATCCAAACTACATGACGAAAAAATTGAGAATTAACTGGTAGTTTTGGCAATGGCAAGTTTTGATCAAAGTCAAATTCACATTTTAGTACATTTACAGTGGAGAACATTGAATTTTTTAAGTTTTTATACTTTTCAACTTGCACGATATGTTCAAAATACTCATTTTCTCGTCCTTTGTTAGTTTCATAAGTAAAACAAAGATCACATATATCAGTACGTGGCAGACCAATAGAGAAATTCACAAAATGATTAAAATAATTAAAATATGTTGTTTTATCAATAGGAATAGCTTCACTCCCTGTTACAGCTGCATAAAAATCCAAAAAGGAAAAATAGAGTGAATGTAATGTTAACGATGTATCAAGAAAATAGTAAAGCCTTGAGCTTTCTCTAGTATAATGTGACTCAGAATGCGGAAGGCTTTTACAATGTTCCAGAATTAAAGTTTTGACATCTTCAGTTAGCTTTACCTTGTGATTATCTTGTTTTCCTCTATTATCAAACATCGTTTTGCCACTTACTATTTTTTCTTTAACCGTTTATATTCTTCGTTCTCCAATTTGGAAAATACTGCAAACAAACTTTCGACAAATATCGATACTAGTGCTTTTGTAGTAACAATGAAATTGCCACTGTAAACTTTTTAATTCTTGTGTCGATTCTTTTCTTACAATCATATTTTCTAATATTGTATTCTGTACTTGAAAATCTCCACTGCGCCAAAATTTATGAAACATACTTTTTTGCCATTCATGATCTACTTTTAAAAAACACTTTTTAGGACAATAATTTTTGATTTCTGTGAACGTCTTTTCAAGCACTTTCTTTCCACTAACTGATTCATATTCTAATCCCTATATACAAGACGTTTGGAAATCATCATTTTATATATACGTATTAATGAAAAAATTTATTTTACAAAATTGATTACAGCTTCATTTTAAATGGTTTGAAAATAGTGCATTTTGACATGGGTGTGGAAGTTGATTAACGCATGGGATGCATAAGTAATTAAAATAATTAACCTCAAATTGTTTATTTACATAATATTTTACAATAGCATAAAAATTTAGAGAGTTCTTCGTTTTAATTAATTTCGAGTTTTATATACCTGTCATTCAATCATATTTGCAACAGAAATTCTTTTTTATAACACGTCTTACGATATTTTACTTACCTTATTTTTACAACTTTTATTAATAGTTTTTTTCCATGCATGCTCATTTCTAATTCTTTTACATCCTATATTGATCAACATTATGCTTATAATTTATTTAGCAAGTAAAACGTTTTTTAAAAAGATTAAAGAAATTAACAAATTTGTGAATAAATGCAGCTTGTAAACGAACAAGAAAATCAGTGTGATTTCAATGCGAAACGAGTTCGACTTTGTTTTGTTTATTTCAGGATAACTTTTATCATGTTTCTTAAATTATTTCTTATTCTATGACTGACATACACTGAGCGTCATGTATCGCGCAGACCCGCTAATGTTCGCGCGCATCGTGCAAGTTTGGCAAAATCGCTCTATCTTTGCCACTTTTCATCCAATCCATCTGAAATTTTCTGAGAAACTTCTTCAAATCTTAACAAACAAATGTCTTGTAAAGTTAGTTGAGTCTTAAACTTCCCTCGATACTTTTTTTCGTTGAACATACTTAACCATATAAAAGGTAGCTCACTGGTTTGCAATTAAATTGTTGAATGAAAAATATTTAATATTTAACTATCTATGAGTTTATTAGCAGCGCTAGACTATTTTACGAGTCTATGCAAAAAATAAGCAAGATCCGTTCATATTTGTCGGAGCTGCAGCGAGCTAAGTTTAAAAAACGTGGTGCAAATAAGATTTAAAATTTTGCCGTTTTTATTTTTCTTTTTTCAAATACTAAACATTGTACAAACAAAGTATATACATAAAATGTTGCCATTTTTTATCCTCTATACGATGCTATTTTTTAAAATTCATTTCCGCAAATTTAAAAATTGGTCACCATGACGTCAATTTTGATATAACGGCAACCGGGCCGAGCGCTAAGGACGTTTTAGAATCGATGCCTTCAATTTTATGCAATTTTCTCTTTGGGTGGGTAAATAATTACACAGCACCACAAAAAAAATTGTAAGTCCCAAAAACTTGACCATGGTACTTATATGTTTTTGGGATCGTTGAATCCGAATCCAGGGTTAGTTTAACCCCATCAGATCTTTCTCAAGGTCAGTTGAAGGTCAAATTATCGAAATACATGAAAAATACACTAAAACCATGGTATCTTGGGGTTTTTGGGGTCGCTGAATCCGAATCCGGGGTCAGTTTAACCCCATCAGAACTTTCTCAAGGTCAGTTGAAGGTCAAATTATCGAAATACATGAAAAATACACTAAAACCATGGTATCTTGGGGTTTTTGGGGTCGCCGAATCCGAATCCGGGGTCAGATTAAACAATCAGATCTTTCTCAATTTCAGTTGAAGGTCAAATTATCGAAATACATGAAAAATACACTAAAACCATGGTATGTTGGGTTTTTTTGGGGCGCTGTATCTGAATCCGGGCTTATTACAACCCTATCAGGTCATGGTCAAGGTCAGTTGAAGGTCAAATCATAAAGATTCATAAAAAGTAGAGTCAAACCATGACATTTAGGGGTTTTTGGGGTCGCTGAATCCGAATCCAGGGTCAGTATAGTCCCATAAGGTTATATTTATGGTCAGTTCAAGGTTAGTTTAAGGTCATGGACGTAAAGAGAGTGAAAAAATTAGTTATAAACTGAAACAATGCAAAAGGTAATGTAAACCATAAAGCAAAGAACAATGTATATGCAAGTACAATCGTATCCTTTAAAACTATATCATAGTTTGCTGCTCCTTCATTTACTTTAAATTTGTTAGAAGTATATGCAATTCAATAAAATACCCGTAAAAATATTAAGCCTATTACTCTTTTTTATGGTAACGAACTATTTTATTGTCAAATATTACTTCTCCGATGTTGATGGTAGATCTCTTTTTAACGACCAACAGTAATCTGCTAACATATTTACGTCCCATCTTCCTTGGTACCTGCGCTCCATTTCCTTGATATCTTGGTGAAATCTCTCTCCCTGCTCTTCGCTGTAATCACCTAGGTTTTCTGGAAATTCATCAACATGCGAATATAAAAAGTGTAATTTTAGATTCATTAGGCAGCCTTGATTTTTGTAACTATTTACTAAATTTAAAACTATTTGTTGGTAATTTGGGCTCTTATGATTTCCAAGAAAGTTTTTAATTACGTCCTTGAAACATAACCATGCTTCTCTCTCTGTATGATTCATTTTCGTAACAAAAATTTCATCATTTATCATCTTACGAATCTGAGGGCCATCGAAAATTCCTTCATTTACTTTAGCATCACTTAATTTGGGAAACTGATTTCGCAGATACTTAAAGCAGCTATCATCTTTGTCTAAAGATTTTACCCATTGTTTCATAAGTCCCAATTTAATGTGCAGAGGTGGTATAAGAATTTTTGATGGATCAACAAGTGGCTTATCTTTTATATTCTTAGAACCCGGTTCGAACTTTTGTCTAAGGGGCCAGACACTCTTTATGTAATGATTCTTTCTATCCCTACTATCCCATTCACATAAATAGCAAGGATATTTTGTGAATCCTGATTGTTGCCCCAGAAGTATTGTTATGATTTTAAGATCCCCACATATTTGCAATTTATGATCATTGTATTTTATTCGGTCTAATATTACTTTCATGTTACAGTACTCTTCATTCAGTATTACCGAATATCCTATGGGAATGGCTGCATAAACATTTGTATTGTGTAACAGAACGGCTTTTAAACTTCTCGTTGACGAATCGATGAACAATCTCCACTCGTTAGGGTTGTAACATCCATGTTTAAAGCAATTCATCAACCCAAATCGCGTATGAGATCATTCACTTTTTCCTGTGTAAGTGGACCTTTCTCCTTCTTAGTATTATAGGGGATGTATTCTTCGTCACTTGTATCACTTGTACTAGCAATGTCATTGTCTTCATCAGGCGCTATTTCTTCTTCCGCAATAATATCTCCTTCCTCCATTTCTTCTTCTAAGATTTCATCTTCATCATGTCTTTCTAAATTTTCCTCAAGATCCATACTTCCACTTGCGTACATACCCAGTGGATCTTCTCTTTTATCAATTGACGATTCATATATAGGTTTCGTGACACTTTCAACGTTAGCGTAATTAATTTGCGACTTGTTTTTACTATTAACTCCATGCAAATTCGTATTACAAAAATAACAGTCTTCTTTTCTTAAAGGTTCCTTCCATATCGTAGGCACTTTCATTTTTACTCCAGTTTTACCATTTTTGTCTTTCTGTAGCATTTTCCTACATATTGCGCATATGATTTTAGGAACCCAATCAAATTCATCAATTTTCATGTCTAAATCAAACATGTTTTTGTACTGCTCTTTAATATTTTGATTGATTTTTCTTCTATTTTTTGGGGTCTCATACTTGCTACAAATGTAACAAAAACTATCCCGTTTTGCTATAATTGCATTCTTGGTCACCAGACCTCAAGTGATAAATTCTTGTAGTATTATACTCTTCGAAAGCCAAGTTTCCCACTAACAAAGAGCTGCGGTCGCTTGATGACGACGACTGCGGGCCCGCTTGCTCAACCTGACCAGCCGCCGATACTGGGGTTCCGAATCCCTGCATCGTAATTTTTTGTTGTTTGTCTGCCATGACGGCTCTAAAGCCTTCACCCAGGGGTTTAGCCGACCGAAAAAAAAGAATCGGTCGTTGCCCACCGTCACCACGTGGAGGTACCCTGAGATACAAGTGACGAAGAATACATCCCCTACAATACTAAGAAGGAGAAAGGTTCACTTACACAGGAAAAAGTGAATGATCTCATACGCGATTTGGGCCTACCAAAGGATGAGGCGGAGTACTTGGCTTCATGGCTAAAAGAAAATACTAATGAAGCTGGAAAAATTAAAGTTTCTTACTATTGAGACAGAGATAAGAAATATCGTGATTATTTCGCTAAAGATGAAGAATTTTCCTTAGTTTACTGCAAAGATATAGTTGGGTTGATGAATTGCTTTAAACATGGATGTTACAACCCTAACGAGTGGAGATTGTTCATCGATTCGTCAACGAGAAGTTTAAAAGCCGTTCTGTTACACAATACAAATGTTTATGCAGCCATTCCCATATGATATTCGGTAATACTGAATGAAGAGTACTGTAACATGAAAGTAATATTAGACCGAATAAAATACAATGATCATAAATGGCAAATATGTGGGGATCTTAAAATCATAACAATACTTCTGGGGCAACAATCGGGATTCACAAAATATCCTTGATATTAATGTGAATGGGATAGTAGGGATAGAAAAAATCATTACATAAAGAGTGTCTGGCCCCTTAGACAAAAGTTCGAACCGGGTTCTAAGAATATAAAAGATAAGCCACTTGTTGATCCATCAAAAATTCTTATACCACCTCTGCACATTAAATTGGGACTTATGAAACAATGGGTAAAATCTTTAGACAAAGATGGTAGCTGCTTTAAGTATCTGCGAAATCAGTTTCCCAAATTAAGTGATGCTAAAGTAAATGAAGGAATTTTCGATGGCCCTCAGATTCGTAAGATGATAAATGATGAAATTTTTGTTACGAAAATGAATCATACAGAGAGAGAAGCATGGTTATGTTTCAAGGACGTAATTAAAAACTTTCTTGGAAATCATAAGAGCCCAAATTACCAACAAATAGTTTTAAATTTAGTAAATAGTTACAAAAATCAAGGCTGCCTAATGAATCTAAAATTACACTTTTTATATTCGCATGTTGATGAATTTCCAGAAAACCTAGGTGATTACAGCGAAGAGCAGGGAGAGAGATTTCACCAAGATATCAAGGAAATGGAGCGCAGGTACCAAGGAAGATGGGACGTAAATATGTTAGCAGATTACTGTTGGTCGTTAAAAAGAGATCTACCATCAACATCGGAGAAGCGGAAGCGTAATCCACTTCGTAGATCATTTGACAATAAAATAGTTCGTTACCATAAAAAAGAGTAATAGCCTTAATATTTTGACGGGTATTTTATTGAATTGCATATACTTCTAACAAATTTAAAGTAAATGAAGGAGCAGCAAACTATGATATAGTTTTAAAGGATACGATTGTACTTGCATATACATTGTTCTTTGCTTTATGGTTTACATTACCTTTTGCATTGTTTCAGTTTATAACTAATTTTTTCACTCTCTTTACGTCCATGACCTTAAACTAACCTAGAACTGACCATAAATATAACCTTATGGGACTATACTGACCCTGGATTCGGATTCAGCGACCCCAAAAACCCCTAAATGTCATGGTTTGACTCTACTTTTTATGAATCTTTATGATTTGACCTTCAACTGACCTTGACCATGACCTGATAGGGTTGTAATAAGCCCGGATTCAGATACAGCGCCCCAAAAAAACCCAAGATACCATGGTTTTAGTGTATTTTTCATGTATTTCGATAATTTGACCTTCAACTGACCTTGAGAAAGATCTGATTGTTTAATCTGACCCCGGATTCGGATTCAGCGACCCCAAAAACCCCAAGATACCATGGTTTTAGTGTATTTTTCATGTATTTCGATAATTTGACCTTCAACTGACCTTGAGAAAGTTCTGATGTGGTTAAACTGACCCCGGATTTGGATTCAGCGACCCCAAAAACCCCAAGATACCATGGTTTTAGTGTATTTTTCATGTATTTCGATAATTTGACCTTCAACTGACTTTGAGAAAGATTTGATGGGGTTAAACTAAACCTGGATTCGGATTCAGCGATCCCAAAAACATATAAGTACCGTGGTCAAGTTTTTGGGACTTACAATTTTTTTTTGTGGGGCTGTGTTATGGACGGCAGTGTATATAGTTATGTATACTTTATATATTGCTGTATATTATTATATATAACCATATATAATTATTTATAAAATCACTTTTACTCGGGTGTCTTATTTCGTATGTCTATTTCTTATTGCTGTGTAATATGTTGTGACGTCCGGCGACTTCCCGCAATTCTCGAACTCGCGTATAGTATATATGTATTATATTACGCGCTAATATTAAAATACAGATATCACGATAAAGTCGTTCTCTTTCGTTCCGTTAGTTTTCCCACGGAAACGGTTGAATATATTAATGTATTCTGTACGTGCCTAAAACACAGCAAACAAGCGCATAAATTATTGTAATGGTCACTCGAAAAAACGGTTGTAAAATGCGAATCGGACACCTAATACCGTATTATTTATGGTTTGTTTTTCTCTGCGAGGGAAAACCCGAGAAGAACCATAAATAATGTGTTCAGCGAAGAAACTCGAAGAACCGAGCACAAACTGCGCACGTGGCCGGCTGCCCTTTCACTCGAGACACATTTTAAGGGCCCCGGAAACAAACAAGCCGACACAATGCACTTTTTGTTACTACACTGGGAAAAAGGCGAGAACCACGCCGCACTCTCATGCATGTGTCTACAGCGTGGCGTTATCAGAGGGAAGAAAGGGCCCCACTCTGACTCTCACCCACGCCAGTACGGGCCTTGCAGCCTTTCGCTGATTGGTCGGCGACGCGGGGAAAACCCAGTGGAAACTCGCTTTCATTCGCCAAGAGGAAGCAGGGGTGGAGATACTCATACCCCTTCTTCCCTTTGCACCCTCAACGACGCCACGAATGTCACCGCCCTCAAGGAGAGGAGAGCGAAGCAGCATCACCAAGAGCTCACCAGCAGCCAGTCAGAGTTCGACAACCGATGGCGACACTCTTCAATTTCTTATACAAATTATACCTTGTAATTTCAAAGACTAGAATATACATAAGATCTTAGGAGGTTATCCTAAATATCTTTTAACGTAAATTCGTTTATTTTATTATTTCTACTATCCTTCCGCGTGTTGAGAGAGCATTTTAATGTTCGCTTGATAAATTAAACTACCCGCGTGTTACGTTCGCGTTAAAAACATATTCTCGGTCAGAATACCTAAATGGGAAATTTCGCGACGTCACAATGTGTTACGTTGTGCGTAAGCAATAAGTGGCGGGAATATAATATGGAATTAAATCGCGTTCGCCTCTAGTTTTGATCAATACTTGCGTAATTTACCTGGGAGTCGAGGCATTAGCAATAGTAGGATAGCGAAGATGACATTTAATATGATAGTGGTGAAAATAGGAAGTGCAAGTTTACGGTAGGATCAGAAAGACTAGCGAAGTATTTTGGAACTTACGTTGTGTGTGTGTATACCTTGGTTCCTTGTAGTCGGGTCGGCTGAGCTGCGCTGCGTTGCGAGCGGTGTCGTGCTCGAGATGGTGGTGGGAGATATGAATAGGAGCGCAGGTACAGTGAATAAATAAGCGCGAGCAAATAAGTTTAAGAGGAAATTTATTATATAAGAAGTACAAAGTTAAGTATAAAGGCGTATCCTTTTTATAAGTGAGAAGTCAATTAACAAACTGGTGCGTACGTGCTTACGGCTTAAAGTTCGAATGCAGAAGGCTTTATGCTGAAGTCAAAAGTGTGAGGGCAAATGGCGAGTAGCCATGGGGAGCTATGCCTTTTATAATCACGCGGGGGTCGCATGCTCAGCCTAAACTAGGAATCGATTATGCGTACTCGAGGAGGGGGTGACAAAGGTATTAACTCGAGCTGTTCTGCCTGTGAGTAGTCAGTGCGTGCCAGTTGTTGAGATACTTTTTTTTTATCTGCTTGAAGCTTGGCGTTGCAAATATCTGCTCTGAATCCAGCTTTCTTGATGAAATTTTTGTCTCGTTACGATGTATGTAACATTTGATCGACATTATATCATAAATATGCTACATATGCATTCTCTTTCCTTTTTGCCGTTACAATTGGATTTTCGCAGACACGAAGATTTTTCATACATTTTCTTATGAACTCCAGCAACATGCAGACTGGTCATATGTAGTAGATATGTAGTTAGTGTTATTCTGGGAGGAGTTTTTATTTCAAGGAAAAGATTAGGAGTAGTTTGAAGAATATGTTGGATTATAGGTTAAACATGCGGTTATTAAATTTAGGATAATAGTCATTACAATTTTTCTTTGAGTAGACCCAGTTTGCTGCGTAACATTATGCTTAATTTAAATATATATACATTAATAAACCATTTGTACTAAGGGAGTGATTAGTCAAAGTTCACGTTTGACAAATTTTTCTAATCAAAGTACGTAAAGTTTTTGTATTAGTTTTTGTGAATTTCGTTGCCTTCGTGTTGTGCTGTACTCTTGATATTCACCTCGTCTGTTCTTGATAGGAAGTTTTTAGAAGTCGACCTTGAGTATCTGCGGCACCTCCTCTTCTTTCTGCGGAATTGGGACTTTTGATGTTCGTTGTTTACTTTTGTATTTCGAGTTAGTGGAGTTCGTCTTGTGTACCTCTTAAAGATCGGTTCGCTAGATAGCCTCTGTGAGCAGTGCTTGTAGTAGGAGTGAATGTTCTTCCTTAGCCGCTCTCTCGTGGCGTCTCGGTAGTACCTCTGTTGTGTTGATGTACCTCGCATTATATCTAGTTCTACAATGATTCTTTTTCAAATGACACAATCCGACACATGGGAATTGCGTTCCCTTAAATTAATACATACGAAAAAGTAGCCTCGTTTACATACTTATCACTTAATTCTGTTAACCTTTATGTGTATAGTGTAAATTATTTAAATTGTTCACATGCATATGTCATATATTTCATTTAATTTACTTGTTCGCATTTTTACAAGGTTGTTTATAGTTCGGTACGATTAATAAGGGAATGTCACTCAGTTACCTATGGCTAAATTAACGAAGATTTGTTTCTATATAATTAATTACATGATTTCAATTTGTTTACTATCTTTCATCACTCCTTATTTAAATATTAATACATATTTGTATTTTTGAATAACCAATGAAATTGTTAAAAAATTAACAATACCGATATTGCTGGAATACCTTATTATAACTTCATTCGTACATTATATATTTTATTATGCATTCGAGGTGTTATAATAGTTTGTCAAAGTTCCTTGAGATACATCATTTTATAACTAAGATAACTAAGAGACGGTGAGTTATCGTAAAATGAACCCTTTTGTATGTGTGTGGAAATGGTCAAAATTGGCATTACTCGATGTGTTTACAAATTTACTTAAAAATCTTCAACGTTTAAAATTTACATTTATTATCTGTACGAAAAATGCTTTGATTGCACCGATTACATTTATGGTACTAGTCTATTTATTTATTGATAGCTATAATACTACTATAATATAATATGATATAATAGCATGCTATAAGTACTGTAAGTATTCTAAAGCTTTGTTCGTACCTTATATACAAAATTTTCGCGAATATAAATCGATATGCTAATATATTTAATCAATCAAGTATTTCTTTCAATCGTTTGTATGCTAGTAGTGATTGTCAATCACAATAATCGATTACGTTTACTTAGAGTATATCTTTACATTTGTTTTGGTTTTCAATTACTGACTAGATATTTTGCATTGCAAAATGCTAGTGGTATTTTAATACAACTGACACTTTCGACTGTTATACTACGTCATATTGACTGATATATATCTGCAAAACTGACTCATTTGTTATGATGCAATGAGACGGTTATTCTAAACATTATAATACATAACATATAAATTTATTTTTATTTTTTTTTTAATTGGTCATATCATTAACCAAATGACTTAAGTCATAAACACATTATAAAAGATGTTGATTTGAAGTTATAAAGTGAAATTAACATTTAGAAATTTATTAATTTTCTATTTATTTCTACATACGCAAAAATAAATTAATTTTGATGATCATGTGTCTATTAGTTGTTGTTTTTTTTAATGTATTTATAACACTACCTATTTTGTTTAACTAAGTTATTTCGTTTGTATTTTTATATGGTCACGCATAAGATTGTCTACTGAATAGACTTAGGTCAGATTAAATGTTCTTTATTTGTTTTCGAGATTCTTTTATTCATTTGTAAAAATGCTGAATAAAATTTTCAGTCATTCTCTTTCGCTTTGAGTTTGCGATGCTTTAATTATTAACAATTTTCCTTTATTTTACAATTTTATGGTAAAAAGAACCTCGTATTTTGCTATTACTGTTGGTTTAGTATCTGAAACAAATGCTTTTTTTTTTTTAAGTGTCATTTCGAACTCTTAAGTTTATCGCCTCATCTACGCAAGCCTTCCACGTTTCTCTATTTTGTGCCAACCCCATCCATTTCGCGCCCTCCCGCCCAATTTCAGTTACGTCTGCTTCTACGTTATCTTCCTATCTGCGTCTAGGTCTATCTGGAGGTCGCGTTGCTTTCGGTTTTCCTTTCATTATGCGCGCTGCCGTACGATCATCGCCCATTCTTGCCACGTGCCCTGCCCATCTTAATCTCCGTGATTTTATTATTCTGTTAATATTTGATGACGCGTACAAATTATGTAGCTCGCCATTGTGCAGTTTCCTCCACTCTCCAGTTTCCTCATCTTTCTTTGGCACGTATATTTTCCACAGAACCTTATTTTCAAATACCCTAAAACGATTTTTTTCCGCTTTAGTGAGCGCCCAGGTTTCGCACCCGTACAAGATTACCGGCATTATTATAGTCCTATATATCCTTATTTTGACAATTTTCGACAGTAGCTTTGATTTAAGTAATCTATTCACAGCGTAGAAGCAGGCATTACCCGAATGAAGTCTCTTATTAATCTCGGCTTTAATTTCGTTTCGATCATTTATAGTTGTACCTAAATATCTAAATTCACTAACCTTTTCAAAAGTGAAATTTCCGACTTTGAGATCTCCCTCTCCTTCGCGAATGCCCAGTTTCTCCATGATCATATATTTCGTTTTCGATTCGTTCACTTCTAACCCCGTGTCTTTACCCGCCTTTATAAGGATTTCCGCGTTTCTCGCCACCGTTTCACCATTATCTTCCACTATATCCAAGTTATCCGCATAGCCTAAAATCTGCGTTGTTAACAACATACTCTAGCGTCAAGTTAAAGAGTACCGTTGAAAGCCCTGCTAAAAATATGCGATTGAAGTCAATTAAAAAAAATTCAAATTTTATTGAATTAAATTTATTTTAATTGATTGAATTGACTACCAGAAAACAAGTCAATTGAAAATGAATTGTGATTAATAAACTTTAATTGCAATTTAGTTCAATTCCTGTATTTAGTATTGATTTCTATATATTTAAATCGACTTCTATAACAGAATAGTTCTTTTTTTTCGTATTGTATTTAATTACAATTTATATAATACAGTTCAATGAATTTTAATATATTCCAATACTATTTGAATTTATCTGATTCAATGTATAAATTGACTATAAAACTTCTATCCACATTAATTCATTTTTATGAATTCCAAACGTGAATAGATTTTAATACAGCTTATTCGTATAAGCCCTGAATTAACTTTAATCACGTTTGATAAATGAAAATTTTATTGAATTTTGTAGGTTATTGTGAATACTTTATTTATGAATTGACTTGAATCAATTCCTATGAGTATGGGAAATCAATAGATTTAAATACAGTTTATTCGTATAAGTCGCGAATCAACTTCAATGAACTTTAATAAACACACATTCTATTGAATTCTGTAGGTTGCAAATACCTGTCTGATTAATTGATTTTAATCAATTCCTATAAGTATAGGAAATCAATATAATTTAATGCAGTTTATTCATATTAGGCGGGAATCAACTTAAATTAACTTTGATAAACATACTTGTTATTGAATTGTGTAGTTTGTGAATATCTTGTTATTAATTGACTTTAGTCAATTTCTATGAGTATAAAAAATGAATAGATTTAAATGTACTTTATCTGTACAAGACGCAAATGAACTTGATAAACAAACTTTTTATTCAATTCAGTACATGTGCGAATTATCATGGAACAATTTATGAAAGTGTAGGAAGCTACATACTAATCAATTGTCAGTGGTTTTTTTTACAAATAATTCAAATGTTAATTTATTAGAACAATAAATTAATTTTAAATTTAAAATTCAAAATGTTCCCAATTTGGTATTTAAACTGTGAAAGTTTTCATGAATTAGAATAATAAACATTAATAAAAAATGGTACACTTTGAACTTTTTGCACTTATCGTTTACACAATGAATCATTACCTTAATCTACTATAAATAATACTTTTATAAAAGGTTCTCTCGGTTGATATTTAAGAAAGTAATATTAGGTATTAATTAGGTTAATCTCACTCCAAACGGAATTGATTTATCGTAAGCATAAACAAATTATTTCATGCTATTTTCGACAAATCGTACAAATTACATGTGTAATATTTATTTATTTTATTTAAATTATTTAAATTATTATTTATAACTGTACCATTACTTTTTGATAATATACGTATTTTCTATGAACCCACCTTTATTCAATTGGCCTCATATTGATCGTGAAAACTCATAAGCCCCATACAAGACAATAGGAAAGAATACAAAATTTATTTTTTAATCGGCACTAATTGTGCATTTGATAGCGAATCTAAGCCGACGTATATCTTTTGTGTATATCTTTTTGAAATTAAAAAAGAAAACTTAATTAGCAAAAGTTATAGTGTATTATAAATCCTTTGAGTGACGTCACACCGTTAAAATATCAAAGGTGCCGACCGGAGTGACGTCACAATGTTTTTTAAAGATTTAACTATAACTGCTTTCATTTTGAAGATATCGTGAAAATTCCAAAAGTTTACAAAGAAACTATACCTTGATCTACAAGAATACTCTGTCAATTAAAAATCGGTATTCTTCCCTATTAAAATCAATAGAAAAAAATTATATAGTTTTTTATGCTACATTTTAATTCTAAATTTTTCATAGCATTAAATAACAAATACACGGAGAGAAATGTTTGAGTAAAAATTACTATACTTTTTACTAAGCCGGAGACAAACTCGACATATGTAGGAAATTTACTATGTTTCTATGAAAATTTACTATATATTTATGAGTTTATGATATACAGCAGTATTAAAGATGCTATGTAGTATAGTAAAAACTCTGGATATACTTTTTGGTAATATGTATAGTAAAATTTAAGCAAGTTTGTTGTAAATATATGCAGGTAAGTTGGCAAATAGTATTGAAACAAAGAAGGAATCACCGGGACCGCTAATTACCGCGTCTAATGACCGTCCTAATTAGCTGTTGGTGCGACAAAATTTCCGGTCATCGCGAAAACACGTGCTCGCTCTTCTCATATGACAATGTTATCAGATTGTTTGTATTATATTCGAGAAACGTGGATATAATGATTGTTTAATATTAAATAATAAGATAAAAACCCGTTATTAGGTATCGATATATGTAAATAGCTTGCGATATATGTAAATTAGGCTTACCCGACTTCAACTGTAAAAATGCGACTTTAGACTACGAATAAGTAAATATAGTTTAACCGATAATTCAACACGTAAAAAGTTTCTCCAACACTCGATAACAAAGTCGGAGAAGAATGCACCAAAAATACAAAATGAAAATAAAAGTTTGAAAATTAAAAAAAAATTGTATCAATAAAATTTGATACACAGTATTGTAAAATTTGATATTCAGTATAGCAAAATTTTGGTGATTTCAAATTTTACTACACTGTATACTAAAATTTAATAAAATACGAGTTTGTCTCCATGTTAATATATACGGTATAGTAATTTTTTGTGAAAATTATAGCAATATTTACAGATACATTTCTCTCCGTACAATCTATGGAATGCAATTATGTAAAATAATTAGATATTAGATAAAATATTCGATCTATAGACATGAATAAAAAATAATTACATTTAGTTAGTTAAATCTCTATTAAACTTAATTGACATGCATCAATTGACATGTATCATATTATAATGCTAAATCTTAATTCTATTTTGTTATATTAAATTCGATTAACACTATAAAATGATAAAAATCAATTGATATTTCTATTGCACTTTCCAGAATTAAGATTTAGCATCAAATGCAATAGATTTTTTTTTTATTGACTTTAATCTCATTTTTTTAACAGGGAGCCCGTCACTTTGCTTCAAATCGTCGCGTATCATGAACGATTCGGATACATTACCGCCTACTCGGACCTTTCCAGTGCTTCCGTTCAGACATATTTGAATTAATTTTACCAGTTTTTTTGGTACGCCGAGGAGCATTAGGATTCCATACATTTTGCTTCGTTTGACAGAGTCGATACGCTTTCTTAACGTCCACAAATAGCTGGTGTATATTTTCGCAATATTCCCACTTTTTCTCTAATAATTGTCTTATGGTAAACATTTGATCGCTCGTCGACCTGTTGCGCCGGAATCCACACTGATAATCTCCTATTATATCTTCCGCGAATGGTGTGAGTCTAGCCTGTATTACGTTTGACAGAACTTTGTAGCAGGTAGCTAAAAGTGAGATTCCCCGGTAGTTATTGCAGTCTGTTTTATCTCGCTTTTTAAAGATCGGTATCATGATGGATTCTTTCCACTTTTCTGGTATTGTTTAATTTTTCCAAATAGCACATACTAGATCAAAAATTTTAGATGTAAGCGCGGTGCCCCCATATTCAAGTAGTTCAGCTGGTATAGAATCGTTTCCTGCGGCCTTATTGTTTTCAGCTTTTTGATCGCGGCCTCTACTTCTTTGTAGGTCGTTTCGTCCATATGGAGTTCAGCGGTGTGGATTTCGTCTCCCATTTCCCCGGAGTTTTCATGCACGTTTAATAACTTATCGGAATAGTCTTTCCATAATTTCAATAGTTCATTTTCGCTTGTCACGAGGATCCCGTCCTTATCTTTCATTAACTGCGATCTACTCTGAAAACCCTTCCTAATAGCGTTTATTCCTTTGTACATCTCACGCGAATTATTTTCCCTACTATTAGTTTCTATTTTTCTAATTTCATTTTTCTGATACTCGCGCTTCTTGTTTCTGTAAATCACACCCACTTGCTTTCTTATTTCATGGTATTCTTCTACGGCCCTACCGCTTTCATTGTGTACGCTATCTAATTTAGCCTTCTTGCGCCTTTCAAACCAGAGTTCGCACTCTTCGTCAAACCATGGTTTGCTCTTCGGCCTTTTTTTCTTACCCAGTACTTTGTTCGCGGCACCTTTTATAGTTTTTTCGATAACCCCCCATAACCTGTTCGGATCGTCATCTACTCCCGTCTGTGCATCCGTTTGCTCGAGCACCTGAAATCGGTTGCTAACTTCTACTTGGTACTTGATTGGCTCTACCCCGCTTCGTAGATTTCCAATATCAAAGGTTTCTACTTTGTTCGCTCGCTTACTATTTTGACCGGCTACTAATCTGGCTCTTAATTTGGCCACTACTAGATAATGATCCGAGTCGCAATCCGCCCCCCTATAAGTCCTTACATCGAGTACATTGGTGTGGCGCCTCTTGTCAATAAGAAAATGATCGATTTGATTGTGCGTGGCCCCGTCCGGCGATGTCCACGTTGCCTTGTGTATATCCTTGTGCTTGAAGCACGTGGTCTTGACTATAAGATCTTTTGCGGCTGCGAAATTTATGACCCTAATACCGTTATCGTTGCTGATTTCGTGCAGACTTTCTTAGCCTATAGTAGACCTAAACATTTCCTCTCTCCCTATTTTAGCATTGCAATCCCCCACTACTATTTTGGTGTGGTAAGACGCGAATTGGTCGATTAATTGCTCTAAAGTTTCATAATAAAGATCTTTGACTTCTTCTTCTTTGTCCTCCGTAGGACAGTGGACGTTAATAACCACGTAATTATACCACGCTCCTTCGATGATGATATACGAGAGTTGGTTATTCACGAAATTGAAACTTTAAAGGAATGTATGATGCTTTTGTTCACAAGAAATCCGGTGCCTTGGGAATACCCGCTCGCGCCCCCATATAAAAAGGTGAAGTTATCGGATCCTAGCATCGCGTTATCTTTCCGTCGGGTTTCTTGTATTGCTACCAAATCTAAATTGTACCTCTTAGTTTCATTTATGATTTCCCGGAACGCGCCCGCTCTGTGTAGACTACGTACTATCCAGGTTCCCACCCTTAAGTTCCTTTTGGTTTTGGTTTGGTTTTGTTTTCTTTGAGCCATGATAGTAAATTAAACCCGCGCGATTTGGATCCTGTTCCGATCGCAGGTGAGTCCATCCGTCTAGGGGTGATAACCCTCATACCTCCCTAGAACTAAGTATGAGAGCTTTCCGACTTTGACGAGGACATAGTCAACTCGTCGTCAGACACACTCGGTTTCATTCTCATATCCTAACGCCCTGCTGCGAGGCAGCGCGCCTTCGCTGGCTTCGTTGCCGCGTAAGACCAGGTGGCGAATCATTCTACACATACCCTCTCAGGGCAGTTGTCATCGCTCCCGCATCCTCCACGACAGCAGGATTTTTGGCCCATTTTTTGTTTGAAATGTTTGGTAAAAGAGATAGATTACAGAGTAAGGTAGAAGAAGAAAGTAAGATAGAAGATTTTGTATAGTGTTTGTAGTTGTTGTGGTGCTTGCGTAGTGTTTCTAGATGAATGCGTTCGCCAGTACGGGCTCATCACACCCACGCCTGGGCCTATCGGCTGTCCACGACTGCTTATTCACTTTATTCGCAGCTAACCTCTTTCTCAGAGGTCGTTCCTCTATCCGCAACCTGAGGACGCGCTGTGTAGTGGTGATAGGCATCCACCCGTCCGCTCTGGACGACTACGCCCAGGACCCGCTTAGGGTAACGGCGTTGCAACTGCTGAAACAAATGCTTACATATTAAAATTAATTAAATAAATTTTGAGGTAAACAGATTGTTTCTGAGTGTTCCGTGTACATTTTATCTGAAATCGGTGAATTATATATTATTATTTAATCATATTATTTTGGTTGAATGTGCGAAAAGCGTAGGCGGTTCATATACTACCTTTGTTATATTCTCTTTCATTTATTTTACATTTTCATTTTCCCAAATATATAACACTAAATAAGAACCAGTATACGGATCATCGAATTTATGCGGCTTGGGTCCCTTTTGCAACCAAACGTAATCACCTACTTCGTTTTCTACGTGATTAGCCTTTAAATCGTAATATCGTTTCGCTCTTTCCTTAGCTAGGGAGATTCTTTCGGCAGCTATTTCACGTAAGGCGCTCAGGCGTGAGCCTGTAGTCGGTGTACGCAGGTAAGAGGTCGTCGGTGGCGGGAGGCTCGCTTGATGGTAGTCGTGCTAGACGCCCAAACAGAAGCTCGTAAGGTGTGAAAATGGTCGATTCATTTCGCCCGGAATTATAGTTAAGCGTTGCTAATTCGACCCATTCATCCATTTCGGCTTCTTTAGAAATAAACATCTTGAGAAATTCACTTAACGACGCGTGCACTGGCTCGTAAGAGCCATTCGACTTCGGGTGAAATGCAGTAGTTTTAATTTGCTTGATTTTGAATCTCTTGGCTACGCGCGTCATTAATTTACTTAGAAAATTTGTCCCTTGATCCGTTAATATAGTTTGAGGAGTTCCGAGAATATAAACTAATCTTCTTATAAATGCGTCAGCTACTGAGATGACTGTCTTATCGGGAAGGGGAACAAAAATTATGAATTTCGAAAATTGATCTTGCTTGCATGTATTCATTACCCATTTTAGTTTTAGACAATGGTCCGACTATATCAAGAGCTAATTTAGCAAACGGTATTGCTGGATAATCAGTAATAATTAAATTTTGCTTGATTTTGACTCTAACTAATTTTTTTAATTGACATTGCTTGCATTTTTGAATGAACTTTTGTACTACCTGCTTAAGATTTTCCCAATTATATTTATGTCTAATTCTATTATAGGTTTTATTGACGCCTTTGTGCCCACCAATCGTAGAACAATGCATTTCTTCGATAATTTTTGCACGTGCAGAAAAGGGAGGATGTTGTATGGCCAAGACATATAATGATTTTGATGTTTGTTCAATATAATTCTTTTTTAATACTGTTTAATATTAAATTGAATTCAATGTTTTCAATATTTTTACTTTTTGCTATGCTAAATGTATTAATCTCTTTTTCAATTAAAATAAAACTCAATTTATTAAGTAAAATTTGCAAAATATTCGTGATATTTATTAAACTTTCGCGTTGCTCGCTTCTAAGTGGCATTACTATATGGAGACTAGTATTGACTTTGATTAATTTAGGTTCACCAACAGTTAAATTATCAAGACGTGGTAGTTTATTGATTTCATATTATTGCTTTGCTCCTTCATCAAGTGACTGGCGTATGGAATTGACGAAATATAAATAATTGTCTTTCCGCATAAATAGTTTTTCTCTAGAATGAATAATATTTCTACTAGGGAGTTCGTTTGCGTGTGAGTCACTATGTGTGAGCTCCGAATTGAGTAGTTCATTAGACTCGCTTGAATTTTCATTTAAAAGAGTAGTTATGTTAAGATCTATATCAAATTTCGCAGTGTTATCGGCAGCTATAGTGACGGGGTTGCGTGCGCGACTTTCCTGCCTTTCTTCAGGGTACGTGCTTTCACCGTCCCCCCCTTGAAAATTTCCGCGTGGCGCGGCTACGAGTGAGGGCATTTCTAACATTTCTACAGTTGCTTCGTCAAACATTTTACCTCTTGCGTGGTGCGAGGGTTTGGATGGCTGCGGCGTACCGTGTGCTTGGCTGTCTGCCTGCGCGTAGGCGCGTCATAATGCCGGATGGGCCGGCGACGTTTGGTCCTACCTAACTTTCCGATGCTTGATTATTCATTTCTCTGTCTAGCTCACTCAGGTCGTTAGCTTGCTCATGCTCACTTGCTAACAAATTGCTATTTGTGGTATTGTTAATGATTAATATTTGTGATTCTACGGGATTTCGCGAAAGTGCATCGGCATTAGTATTTATTACGCCAGGTTTATATTTAATTTCAAAGTTGTAATCTGCTAATTTTGATCTCCATCTCGTTACTCTAGAGCTTGGATCTTTGTGCGAGTTTAGCCAGACTAATGGTCTATGGTCTGTAATAAGAGTGAATTTTCTGCCATATAAGTGTGGTCTGAATTGAGTTATACAAAATACTATATTATAGCTAAAGCTTCTTTCGAAAAAGTGCAATAATTTACCTCAGCTGGGGTGAAGCCTCGTGACACAAAAGCTATGGGAAGTTCTTGTTGCGAAATCACTCCACCGAAAGCGTACCCGCTAGTATCGATCGTAACAGTAGATTGTTTATCAAAATTAGGATGTATTAAGATTGGCGGTTCACATAGTCGATCTCTCAAATTTTCGAAAGCTTCCTGAGAATTTTTTTCCCAGATAAATGGTTGATTTTTCTTTAGTAAAAGGTTTATAGGTCTGGCTATTTTTGCAAAACCAGGTATAAAACGTCTATAATAATTGGCCAGTCCCAGAAATTGTTTAATATTTTTTGCTGTTTTGCGAACTGGAAATATTTTTACTGCTTCTATTTTTTTTGGATCGGAGTTTAAGCCACTATTGCTTATAATGTGCCGAAAGAAATTAATTTCTTCCTTTAAAAATTCGCATTTGTCAGGTTGCAATGTCAGGTTAGCTTTTATTAATCTTTTTAATACGAGTAGCTCAGCTATTATTTCCCAATGTTCTTCGATGGTTTCGGAGAAAATACAAATATCATCAAAAAATGCTACTACACCTTTCATACCTGCAATTAGTGCCGTGATAAGAGCAAGAAAAACTGATGCACTTGTTTTTAGTCCAAACGGGCTCCTGCGGAAATGAAAAGAGCCTAAATAACAATAAAAGGCTGTTTTGTATTTATCTTCTTTTTTTATAAAAATTTTATGGTATCCGGAAGCTAAATCGAATACCGAAAAATATTTTGGGCGCCCCAATTTGTCTAAAATATCAGTTATTTTGGGTACCGGATGATTGTAATCTGGTATAATTGCATTAAGCTTTCTGAAATCTACCACCATTCTATAACGTTTTTTGCCTTTTGAATCGGGCTTTTTAACAACGCAAAATACTGGTGCTGAGTAAGAGCTGATCCAGGGCTCGATTATATCGCTGTCTAGTAATTCTTGTACTTGCCTATTTATTTCCTCATTTAGTACAGGAGGGTGGCGGAATTGTTTAATACGAATGGGTACATTACTAGTGAGGGCGATTTCGTGCTCGAGCACAGTTGTTGCTGGCAACTTATCTCCCGTTAGATAAAATCTATCCGCATATTGGTCTATGAGCCGCTCTATCGAAACTCTCTGTGTGCCGGTCAGATTGTCGAGGCGCAAGAGTGCTTTCACCTTGTGTGCTCTGCTGTCGTTACCCTTCGCATTCTTATCAGAAATGGTCATTATCTTACTTTTCATAATTTCATTTGCATTTTTTATGATTTTCTTTCCTTTTATGTGACTTTTGGCTGCGTTAATTGTATTGCTTAAAAGCAGAAATGAGTAATCGCAGCTGTTATTTTTAGACCTTGCGTGTACTGTATACATATCTAGTTTTTTCAGGTGCATAATTAATTTATGGATTTCATTACCTTCTCATATTTTAGCATATTTAGTATTACTAGTATATGCTTACAAATGATTTGAATATTTTCAAATTGTTCGGGTAAGAATTTATTTATTTGTTGACTTTCTTTAATAACTTTCAATAAGTAATTCATTTTTTCTAAAAGTTCATTTTCAAGCTCACTTTTAACTCAATTTTTAATTTCATCATATGCAAGTTTATTTTCTTCCAAGAATACGTTGTCATTAATTTCTGAATTCGATTTATTTGTTTCTAACAGCGATGTTGTATCAGCTTTTTGAAGCGATTATTCATTGGCTTCTAACAGCGTTGTTTTCGTTTTTCTAAAACAAAAGCTAGAAGTATTATTTTTTGCTCTTTTATTTTCTAATTTTGGAATGTGAATTTTGGTAGATTTTGCGGTAGTTTGCTAGAAATGATCAGTTCCTGTTTCTGCCACGATTTCGGTTTTCGAATTTCGGAGTTCGATTGGTTTTCTAATTTTTAATTATTATGATTTCGATTTTGTGCACTTAATTTACTATTTTCGAATTTTGGATCTCGATTTTAGAAGTAAAATTTTCGTTTTACGGATATCGGATTTCGGATTTTATATTGGAAGTGATTTGCGTATATGATTTTTGACTTTGCGAATTTCGATGTCCTAAGCTTGAATTTGGCAAATGTTCGGATTTTGATTGCACGCGCTGTTCTGCGTTTTCGGTAAAAGTAGCGGTTAAAAACTTATGTACTTTTTTATTTTTAATTGTCGGCAATTTTAGAGGCAATTTATAATTATCAATTATAAAATATTGTTCTCTATAATTGATGTCTGCATCATAATTAATAAATATTTCACTGTTGAGCAGACCGTCTTCCTCAATAGGAAAATCATCTGATACTAAGTGAAAATAAAATGTTAAATCATGAAATTGCATTGGATTTTTGCCATAAGTGTTTATGCTACTTTTTGTTATACCAGTTAGTTCTAAAATTTCGTTAGCATCGACTCGAACATTACGCGTTTTTTTTTTAAATTTTCTAAAGTGCTGGCCCAGCGCCGGTGTCTAGCATTAGTGACAACGGTTGCGGGCAGCAATTTGTTTTTAGCATAATAGTTGATGAACAATTATTAATGCTTAATAAAACAATCTTTTTTATTAATTGTATTGCTGATTGTTTCTCGTATAATTTTGACGTTGGGGTTGTGGGATTTCCCTGGTTGCGTCGATCTCCGGGAACCCATTTTCGTTTCCCTGATGCATTTCTCGAATTTTTTTATTATATGCAAGATCTCTACATTCGCTCTTCCAATGACCGGCCTTTTTGAAATAATTACATGTTTTAGTGATATCATTTTGGGCTTGGTTTGGCTGGTGTACATTGGTAGCGGGAACATAAGTATTGATTTTTTTTGCGGGTGTTTTCCATGATTGCGTGACACGTTGCGGCCGCCCCTGCGAGTTAGTAGGTATTGATTTTTCACGATCGGGCCTGGCCCAGGTGCTTTTTTGGGGAGTGGTCGGCGCCTTCGGAGCGTCGGCGCCATTGGTACGGTACCGGCAATTAGGCGCTGTGTGGCCCGATTTGTGACATATTTGACACGCTTCTACCATTTTGCTATCAACTAAATAACTATGTGCCGATTCTTTTACGTTAATTTTTGGTTGCGTAGGAGACTGTGGTATTTTCATTTGTTCGTCTGTAGTTTGGCATGCATAATATCGCTCTACGTCGATTGCTTGGTCGATCGCGGCGTCCAGAGATTCGTGTTTGCCCATTCGCCCTTTTATAACCCATTGCAAACCTCGAATAAAATATGCTACACTATCTTTTTCTAATTCGGATTTAAGATCTGGTCTGTGCCTCTTTTGACGCAACGCTGCTTCGTATGCTTCTTGTGCGGCAGATTTTAATCTATTCGAAAATGAAATTACGTTTTCGTCGTATTTTTGTTTCATTACTGCTAATTCGCCCAGTAATTCGTGAAAACGTTTTGCGGACCCGTATGTGCAATTAAAATACATTATAATTTCCTCCACATTAAGAAAAATTCTTTGTTGCGCACTTTTTAATTCCTGTCCGGACAAGCGCATTTTTATCAATCTCGATAAATCAGGCTCATTACACGGCGGTATCATACTTCGCGCTTCTCTACATCCGTCAAAAAAAAATCTTAGTGGGATGTTGTAGCCGTTAAATTTTGGAATCATTTCGACTGCATCTTAAATTGATAAATTGCGAACCGAGGTGAGAGTGTTGTTTTGAAAAGATTGTAAAGTGTTGTACGGTTGACTACGATAATTATTTGCTAGGTTTGAATGATACGGTGTGCTGTGTATATTTGGAGTAGCAAAAAGTGGAGATGTTTTTGTAATGTCAATTTTTGGGTGTTGTCATTATTTTGTAGTGGAAATTTATTTAATAATAGATTGATAGGCAGTTACTTCCATCATTTCAGCGTTTTTGTTTAAAAGTGTGTGTATTTGGCAGTTAAATTTCTGAATTGACTTACTATCTCTAATAATTTCTATAATTTATTTGCAACTAATATTGTTGTGAATTAAGTCTAGAAGTATGTCTATCATTAATTGATCCTGACACGTGTCGTGCACTTTTGATATGTCGATGTTATCTTGTAAAAATTCGCAAATTTTATTTACGTCATCCGCGCGTTCCGGAATCTGTTCGCTCGCGATTTGATATCGTTGTTGTAAAAATTCTAAAAATTCTCCTACATTTGTTTCGCGATCGCCCGCTGCAAAATTTGGGTCAGTTGCCGTTACATATTTTTTTAAAATGTCGGTGGCCTCTTCATTTCTTAATTTCTTTTCCAATTCTACGTTGGCCATGTTTGAATTTCGAAAAAAAAAATTTGCTATTCGAGCTAATTGCTATTAAAATATACCGGAGAGTGGGCCCCCAATTGTTACGTCATGCATAAGCAATAAATGGCGCGAAGTTAATATGGAATTAAATCGCGTTTGCTTTGGATTTGGTCAATACTTGTGTAATTTACCTGCCCTAGTGGAAATGAAAATTGTGCCAAAGTGTGCCAAACTGTGCCCAATTGTGTCAAACTGTGCCAAACTATGCCAATTCATGCTAAACCTATGCCATTTCGGACGTTTCCCACAGTTTGGCAAAGTTTGGCATAGTTCGGCACACTTTGGCATAGTGTCGCACATTGTGGCACTTTGTGGCATAGTCACAAATTTTGAAAGAAAATACTTTGTCTACCGTTTTTTTAAAATTGGCATTGCTTAGCACGAATCTACAAAGTCTGGCACAGATTAGCACAGTTTAGTACATAGTGGCATAGGGCGACATAGTTTTACACAGTTTGGTATGATTAGGCATAATAGAATTATTAAGAAAATATTTTTCTATTTTTTTTACAATAAATTAGCAGATCCTGGCACGAATTGGCATATTTTAGCACAAGACGGCATAGTTTAGCATTAAACGGCACACTGTAGCACAATTCATTTATAATAATAAAATGTATCACTTTTAAGTAAAATTGAGCACGTTTAAATAGTTAATAGTTGAGGCAGGGTACTAAAAATATAAAAATAATTAATTAATAATTCCGCGTTTCAGTGAGTTTGAAATATCGTAAGAAATTACAAAAATTTTCCAAATTCGCATGTGCAAATTTCATTAATTTAATTAATTGATGGATCTCTCTCTCTCTCTCTCTCTCTCTCTCTCTCTCTCTCTCTCTCTCTCTCTCTCTCTCCAACATCCAAGCAGCAACACCCGGCCAGGTGTTTTGAGGTTAAGTGAGGTGAATACGGCAGAGTGGCGGGAGCCAAGCACGAAGCATAAATAATTCAGAGGTACCACTTCAATCTGGACACACAGCATGCAGCGCCATACTATCAAGACGCCACCTGCCCACTCGAACTGCAACTACGTGACTACCGAGGCGACACCTGCTGCATCCTAGACACACCACCATTACCTTCCACGACTCATCTTTGTCGCCACTAACATCATGGTCGACAATTGCGCCATCTGCGGGGAGGTTCCTAGGAGCAGCAACTCGCTACATAAGTGCTGCATATGCAATATAACATATCATCCGACGTGCAAGCCTCTTGCAGTGCTTACCCGCGTACAAAGAAGTGCACTACAGCTACAAACCAAAGCGGTAGCGTGCCAGGCATGCATCGACTCGAAGAGGTCGATGTTCGAGTCGGCAGTCACGCGCGCGACGAACGCTAACGCTAACAACAACAGCTGTGCGCACCAATCAGGCGAGCAAGGCCGCGCCCACCAACTCCTCACTCTCTCCGTTGCAGGGGCTAGGCCCCGCCCCCACCAGCAGCCTACTCCGGTTGGCCGCGCAGTCTCCTGTGACGTCACTAGGCCCGCCCATTTCCAGCACGGGAGCAGAGCACAGCGGGGAATCCCCGAGTGACGTCACGGTCAAGAGTACGGATTCAAACAGAGCTAATAATACTATGCAGTCCTCCTTCTCCAAAAATAACAGTAGCATTAATGACATAAATGCGTCCGTCATTCGTATGCTAGACAGCACCGCGTTAAAAAAGGGAACAACGGTCTCCTGCCTGGTGGAGTACGCGAATTCAACTTCAAGAAACATTGACAATGCACTTGCTAGACATTGCACCTCTATTGAAGGCAGATTGGAGGCAATTGTAAATAGGCTAAATACGTTACCAGCAGTACATACTTTGGCACTTTCAATTGAATCCAAGCTGCAAAAAATTGAGGAAAAACTGTCGAAACAACACTCCCAGCTGGAGGAAATGAAAAAGGAGAAGTAAGTGCTTTGTCAAGAAATAGATAACCTAAAAATCAAAAATAAAAAATTACACGATAGTCACGTTGACACGAACAATTTGTTGACCAATACAGAGGTAAATTATAATACGTTGCTTGAAAAAATTGATAATCTAGAGCAGACTAATTTTAAGTCACAGACAAAACTGTTGTACTGAGCAGGGACAATCGGCCGGCGCCTTTTCCCAGTCATCATAACATCATAGAGGTCGAGATTGGGGTCGAAACTGCTGCATCCCCTGTGGCTGAATCTTTCAACTACAGGGATTTTAAATCGATCCAGCAAGACGACCTCCTGTCTCACCTAGCTGACTGTGATTGGTCGCAGATCGATGGTCCCGCGGCGGGTGTTGACAGTCAATTAGAGTGCCTCAGTGTCAACCTCATGGCTATGATAGATAAAATTGCGCCGTTAAAAGAATTCACACCGAAAAAGAAAACGAATCCACCATGAGTTGATGCTGAACTAATACATCTTTACAAAAAACGTGACTCCGTACGACGACGCTATGCACGGACCAAAGACGACAGACTGTGGCGGGAGTATCAAGGTCTTGCAGCTGAAGCTGAATTACGAACGAAGGAAACAAGGGAAAGATTTTTACAAAATAGAATTTCTGAAGTGATTGATAATAAGAAAGATATCTGGAAAGAGCTCAAGGCTCTGGGCCTTCTGCTAAAGACAATAGAGGAGCTTCATGGTTTCTCACCGGAAGAGCTCAATGCCCACTTTGCAGGGGTGTCGATCTCCCAAAATGAGGGTGATGAAGAACTTGACAACGTCCTGACCACTGCCAGTGATGACGGCTTTGTTTTTCGAGAGGTCAGCTTCTCGAACGTGGTCCTGGCTGTTGCCCACTTCTCATCACAGGCCAGAGGGGAAGACGGCATTCCCCAAAGTATAGTGGCTAAGGCTCTTCCGTTTGTGGGAGATCATATTGTTAAGATCTTTAACTCCTCTCTGTCCAGTGGCATTTTTCCGGGAACTTGGAAGGGAGCTCAGTTGGTGCCTTTGAAAAAGAAGCCTGTCCCATCTACAGTGTCAGATTTCCGACCAATTGCCCTACTGAGTTTCCTTTCTAAGGTCCTTGAAAAAATAGTACACGACCAAATAACTGACTTTTTACGAGAAAATAATACTTTGGACCCGATGCAGACTGGTTTTCGACAGAATCACAGTACTCAGACAGCACTACTAAAACTGACGGAAGACATAAGATCAGGCATTAACAACAACGAAAAACTATTGACTATTTTGTTAATGTTTGATTTTAGCAAAGCATTCGACACCATCTCACACACTAAACTGCTGCGTAAGCTGATGCGCATGGGATTCTCCAGGAGTGTTCTCCTGTGGCTTAAGTCATATATTATGGGGAGACGACAGAAAGTCGTCACAAACACAAACGGGGTTTCAGGTTGGCTAACCACCAATCTTGGCGTCCCACAGGGCTCAGTCCTGGGACCCCTGCTCTTCAGCCTGTACATAAACGACTTACAAGACGCACTAGACTTAGATGGTGTAGAACACATACTTTACGCTGACGACCTGCAAACCTACACACAAGTGACCCTGAAAGGTCTTCGTGATGGTATCAGTCGCATGTCGGCTGTAGCACGAGCAGTGCCGAACTGGGCAACGTCAGCTGGCCTGCGCCTCAATGTCGGCAAGACAAAGGCGATCATTTTTGGATCTGATCACAACATCAAACAGGTTCAGAACCTTGACTTGCAAGGCATTGAGATACAGACCGGCGTACACGTTCCCTTTGTCGATACAGTCATCAACCTCGGCGTGGTGATGGACGGAAGGTTAACATGGAAGCCGCAACTGAATGCGGTCAGTGGAAAAGTAAATAGAGCTCTGTATAGCTTAAAATTATTCCGTTCAAGCACCACAAAGATACTGAGGAAGCAGCTGGCATGTGCACTGGTACTACCTCACTGAGACTATTGCTCAGTGGTTCTTCTTGACGTGTCAGGGGAGCTCCATACACGACTACAACGTCTACAGAATGCATGTGTAAGATACATATGTGGTGTTAGGCGTGATGAGCATATCACCGCCTACAGGAAAAAACTGGACTGGTTAGATCTGAAGGTGAGGAGGGAGTATTTTATGGGGTTGCTGCTTTACAAAGCGGTTGTCATGCGGCAGCCACCATATCTTACTGCCCTCTTTGAAAAAAACCAGGCCAGGACTTCAAGTAGGGGTGGTATGAAAGAGCTCTCGGTTCCGGGGTCGCGCACCGATAAGGGCCTATTCTCATTTAGAGTTCAAGGTGCGCACCTCTGGAATTCGCTCCCAAGCAGTGTGAGGTGCCGGCCATCTTTTTGTAAATTTAAAACGGCGTTTAGCAGGCACCTTAAGCAATTACATGGTTTAGACTATTCATTTATTTGAATTATTTATTTATTTAATTTATTTATTTAAATTTATTTATTTATTTAAATTTATTTATTTATTTAAATTTATTTACTTATTTAAATTTATTTATTTATTTAAATTTATTTATTTATTTAAATTTATTTATTTATTTAAATTTATTTATTTATTTAAATTTATTTATTTATTTATTTAATTTAATTATTTATCTGGCTTATTTATTTATTCGACTTAGTTATTTATTAATTTATTTATTTATTAATATGTTTAGTGTTAGGTGTGAATGTATTTATTAGCGTGATTGTTAAAGTGTCATGAATGAGTGTATTTTAAATTTTGACGTGATAGTATACGTAAAAATTTAGCAAAGTATGTGTATGTATTCTTTTTATTTTTAATATGTTATCTCTATTGTATTTATTTTATTCTATGTATTATTTTTTGACGAAGCGTGTTTCTGTGATATCTGACTATGACTAGTTCATTATATTTAAATTTTATAAACTGACGAACTGATACAGCGAATAATATTATTTAATAAGAAATGCAATAAGTGAACGTTAATGTAAGATAACAAATACATAAAATTGACTGATATTTTAATTATTATAACTACATGTATATGCAATTGTAAGATTTTCGTCTCTTCATGAATAAAAAGTATCTCTCTCTCTCTCCCTCTCTCTCTCTCTCTCTCTCTCTCTCTCTCTCTATCTCTCTCTCTCTCTCTCTGGAAACTGTATTCATGTTTGATGTATACGGAAAAACCTTTGGGCGTGTGGCGGCACGGACTGGTGTGGCGGCTGCATTTAGCACACGGGCAGCGGCGGCACTTGAGGTTAGTTCGTCTGCGCTCCCTGCGTGATCGCGCCGCGTGTTTGTTTCCTCGTTCGTGCATCGCAAACGTTATTGTTTGACTTGAAAAGATATCGTAAATTTTCATTAACTGTGTAAACTCCATAGTGTAAACGTATAATATAATAATATAAAAAACGTTAATGGTATTAATCACAGCAAGTCTATATAGACCAAGAAATTTTGTAAAATTCAATAATCGAAAAGCCGTTTGAGGTACGAGGGTAGTTCAATAAGTCTTTAGAATGACCAACAGATGGCGCGCGAATCGCTCCAAATCATCTGTTTTCAGTCAGCACCACTCCCGACTAGATATATGGTGCAGTCACAGTCCACATCTTCTGAGTTTACGTGTTTTTATAACCAATTGAAAAAAAAAAATTGCTTGTTAAGAAAAATGGAAAAAAGACGAGTTCAGAGCGGTAATTAAACATTTTCATTTAAAGGGTTTAACTCCATATGAGATAAAAAATGAATTGGACTCAGTTCATGGCACATCTGCCCCTGCCTTAGCAACGGTTTATAACTGGGTAAATGAATTTAAGCGTGGTCGTACATCAATAAGTGACGAACCACGTTCAGGAAGGCCCGTAGAAGCAACTACTCCCGAAATAATCAATAAAATCCACGATATGGTGTTGAAGGATAGAAGATTAAAAGTGCGTGAGTTAGCTGAGGCCACAAGGATATCTATAGGTGCAGTTGTTTCAATTCTACATGAAAAATTAGGCATGAAAAAGCTATCGGCAAGATGGGTGCCGCGTTTGCTCTCAGCTGAGAATAAACGCAATAGAGTGGTCGCCTCTGAGGCTCTTTTGACGCGCATAAGTCGGAATCCTGAGGAATTTTTTCGTCGATTTGTGACTGTGGATGAAACATGGATACACCACTACACTCCTGAGACAAAGGAGCAATCCAAACAGTGGATTTCCACAGGCGAACCAGCTCCAAAGAAGGCAAAGACCGTAAAGTCAGCTGGTAAGGTTATGGCTACAGTTTTTTGGGATGCACGTGGAATTATACTTATTGACTACTTGGAAAAGGGTAAAACAATTACTGGTGAGTATTATGCATCATTATTAGAGCAGCTGAAAGAAGAAATTAAAAAAAACGACCACATTTGGCGAGAAAAAAAATTCTCTTTCATCACGACAACGCCCGAGTTCACACATGCTTCGTTTCAATGGCTAAAATTGAAGAACTAAAATTCGAATTGGTCGAACACCCACCGTATTCACCAGATTTAGCCCCCAGTGACTTTTTCTTATTTCCAAACTTGAAAAAATGGCTCGGTGGACAGAGATTTACGGACAACGAAGACGTCATTGCCTCTGTAAGTGCTTATTTTGAGGAACTTCCGAAAACGCACTTTTCTGAAGGATTAAAAAAACTTAAAAAGCGATTGACCAAGTGTATAGAGCTTCAAGGAGATTATGTTGAAAAATAAAAAAAAATTTACCCAAAAAAAATTGTTTTTATACTTTATTCTAAAGACTTATTGAACTACCCTCGTACTATGCACGTATGGGGTTGACACGATACATATATGTATATATACTGTTTATTTTTGTGCTATAATTTTGTGCAACAAAAAAGTATTCAAATCATTTTTGTCGAGTTTTTGGTATGATTAAATCAAAGACTACTTAACTGACTAAGTCTGATAAAAAATTATGAAGAAAAAAGAAGTATATATAAAAAGCATATTAATGAAAAAGTTTATGTTGACCAACGAGTAAATTTATTAATATATTCTATTTTCAAAGTAAGTTAACATTTTTTATAAGTGAATTGTACTTTAAGTTCTTTTGTATTAAAAGATTTTTATGGAAAAATTTGTCGTATTCACAGATATATTCAGCACTATGAGATATCGAACATACTAAGATAGGTTTTCTAATAAAACAATTCCTCGCTCTACGATTAATTTCCGTAAAATGAAACTATTAAAACAATGTAGAATTAAATCTACTAATGTTGTGCATGTAAGATTTTAATATTTACATTTTTTGGACACTCAATTTATTGATCTAGCTTGCATTTACTTATATTTAAATAATTATTGTAGATACATAAGTTATTAATTGCGGACGAAGTTGAAAACTATGATAAGTACACAACTTCTAATAATAGTATGAACATATCGGAGCCAATTGATTTTCAGAAAACTACTGAAGACCAGCCTGTCAAGGTAAAGTTTATTATTAAAATATTATATAAAATGTGAATATGTCCAATGTCCAATAAATGTGTAACTATACAACTACATTATTATAGTATATATATTTATTATAATTTTATTTTGTATTTTTATAAAATCTACTAATAATTTATGCAAACTTTTTATCTATTAGGTGAATGATGTATCCAGTCATAATAAACAGCACAACGACCAACTTTGTAAACCTGTTTGTACTTGTGGAAATGTTAATGTTGCAGAACTGCTTCTAATGACTCTAAAAATTGCAAAAAAACACGTATTGACGTGGAATACAATACTTGATATCTTTGAAATGCTCAACTGTGCTTTTGACTCAAACGTTCTACCAGTAACAAAGTATATGGTAAAAAAAGTTATTGAATGTTAACAACGATTTAGTTACTTATCATATGTTATGTACTAAATGTAATAGACGCATTGACAAAACACCAAACTCTATATGCAAGTGTGGCGCTAAGCAGGATTCAGGACAAGCTGCATCTTTTTTCATTGAACTAGACATTCGTAAACAATTAGAAAGTCTCTTTTTAAATGAAAATGTACAGAAAAATATTTTCCACAGATTTCATAGAAAAAAACAAAATAAAGATGCATTAGAAGATATTTATCATGGAAACATTTATAAAAATTGTGCAGAAAAATATGATCTCTTAGGCAATAAGTTTAATTTCTCTTATACGATAAATACTGATGGTTGCCAGGCATCGGATTGTTCAAAAATATCTATTTGGCCTATCTACATTATGATACATGAACTACCTGATTATCTAGGAAGGAATCATATGCTACTTGCTGGTTTATGGATTGCAAAAAATGAACCCACCATGAATCTATATTTAAAATCATTTGTTGATCAGGCCAATCAGTTATCATCAGAAGAATTTAAGTGGCATTGGAATGGAGAAGAAATAATCAGTAAAGTTTTTCCACTTGGTTGCTGCGGCGATTCAGAAGCTCGTTGAACATCTAACTGTATCAGTTGATGGCGTAAGAAAGTATCCTATAATACTACCAGTTCCTGTTCCACGAACTGATGATTCAATAAAAGAAAAAATGCTTTTCGCACATAGGAGTAACTCACAGGATATTACTGGAATTAAAGGCCCATCATCTCTAATGAATCTCAAACATTTTGATCTAGTTAATGGAATGATTGTTGACTTCATGCATGCGTGACTTTTAGGTGTCACGGAACTTTATACAACGATTATATTAACCAATGCTAAAGAGAAATATTATGTTGGCTCTCCAAATAAATTGCACATTATCGATCAGCGTTTATTGTCTATAAAGCCTCCGAATTGTATTGCAATAATATCAAGAAGTATCAAGGAAAGAGCCAATTGGACTGCGTCAGAATGGCTAACATGGTTAATATTTTATTCCTTGATTTGTCTGCATGGAATACTTAAAAAAAATATTATAATAACTTGGCTACGTTTGTTTGTGCTATGAATATTTTGTTAGAAGACTCTATAACACCTGAAATGTTAGAAAATGCTAGAAAATTGTTAATAAATTTTATTGTGAATTTTCAATTTTTATACGGAAAGAAGTACATGCATTACAATGTGCATTTATTAAATCATCTTACTGAAACTGTTTGAAGAAAATGCTGATAATTATAAAAATAAATGTATATATATATATGTATGAATGAGTGAGGGAAGGCCGGGTAGATCAATAAAGACACAATTTTTCGCGGGAAATAAGACAACTTGCCTCGGCGTAAAAACTCCCACGAGGCAGGGAGAAAAGCCGGGGCAAGCGAATGATTTATTTACTAAAGAGGAAATTATACATACCAAAAGAGATTCTAATATAGGAACAAAAGAAGGGAGAGAGAGAGAGAAGGTGATAACGCAAATATCCTAACGCCGCGAGGTACCAGTTACGCGCGCTCGAGAGCTCTCTTACCTTAAAAGCTAGACGGTAGAAACGTGGACAGCGCGACGTAATGTCCTGGCTGCACGTGTATGGGATGCACCTTCCTGGTCGCAGGGCGCCTCGACGTCTCGAGGGAACCGTACCTGGACCACGGGCAGACCCTTTGGCCCTGCCGCGTAGGTGATCGCCGTGTGGAAGTCGGCACGTCGAGGGGGCTCGCACGTGGCCGGACCTTCCCGATCCTCCGTCACACCGAACACACACACACACACACACACACTCACGCGACGCAGACAATTTACGAAGGGAGAAGTCGACCGTCCTGATAAGGACGTACGTGCCGAGCTTCTCGTACAATATTAAATTATCCAAAATCGGGTTTGATGCGCTGCCTTGAATCACGCCAGGAAAATCGACCGGTCTCTGCGGGAGAGAGAACGGAACTGACCCCCCACGTGCATAAGGCGCGCGAGAACCTCTGCTCTCGCGGCGCTCGCATCCGCTTGGCCGATAAGCGGCAGTGCGCGCAACTACTCGGCCGATTGTAATACGCGGTGATTGGCGAGCTACGGCGCGCAATTCAAATCCCCCCCAAAGGCCTAAATAACCCGAACACTGTTAAAAATTGGGGGCCGCTGTATAATGCAAGTACTTTTCCATTTGAAAATGAAAATAAATTATTACTGCGAATGAAGAAATGTAATTATCGTATGCTACACATATTGTCTCTAAAATGTTAATATATCAACCATTGCCTCTTTTACAACAAATTCAATTAATTTCTGAAAGAGTCCAGTCATATTGCAATAAATTGGATAAAATAAACAAAACATATTTGTAAAATTGAAGAATGTATTCTAATAGGATGCGGCAAAGCACACACATTAACAAAAACAGAATTACAATCTCTTCAGAAAATAGTTGACGTACCTGCTATGACCGAATGTAAAATATTTAAAAAAATGATCTTTAATGGAAATCGTTATACTACTAATAAATATTTGCGTTGTCAGCGAACAAATAACTCTGTTTTTCAAACGACTGATGAGACATTTGGAATTATTTCAAAAATATGTAAAATTAAGTATGATAATGACTACAAAGTAGTAATTTCTTTCATGGTCTAAAAATTGCAAATAACTTTTTTGTTGACAATATTGATATTACACATTTGAAAGTTGTCAATGCTGAAGAAAAAGTTAATGTTAATGTTGTAAAATACTCTCAATTACACAAACCATGTATATTATTAAAATTACGTAAGCAATTTATTATTGTTACTATTGTAAAAGGTATTTTAGGGCGACACACTAATTAATTTATCACAATATATGTATCACGTATTGTAATAACATTATAACTATTATTATGTAATTTTTTTAATAATAAAATTTATACCTGACTATTTGTAGAAATATGGTTGTTTTAATAATTATATACAAATAATTGATTAAAAAATATGCACAAATGCGCATAATTACACCATATCATGACATAACATGGTAAACTATGATATTTTATGCCAAGCTATGTTATTTTATGCCAAGCTGTGCCATAACATGTCAAGCTATGCCATAAAATGCCAGATTATGTGCATTATGCCAGGTTGGAAGCTACAATTAAAGGATATGCCAGATTATGCCCAGATACGCCATATTATGCCACATCGTGCCAAATTGTGCCATTTTGTGACAGACTGTACCATCTTGTGTCAAAGTGTACTAGTAGCTTTTCTGTAAATAATTCAGAAAAGTAATTTTGTTTAAATACATAATTTGCCAAGTTATGCCAAATCATACCATACTATGCCGAATTGTGTCAATCTGTACCAAACTATGCCAAACTGTGCCAAACTGTGCGAAATGTCCGAAATGGCACAGCTCTAGCATAGTATAGCACAATTTGACACAATTTGGCACAGTTTGGCACAGTTGTTATTTAAGTTTGTGATTTAAGTCAATTAAAAAAATTCAAATTTTATTGAATTAAACTTATTTTAATTGATTGAATTGACTACCAGAAAACAAGTCAATTGAAAATGAATTGTGATTAATAAACTTTAATTGCAATTTAGTTCAATCCCTATATTTAGTATTGATTTCTATATATTTAAATCGACTTCTATAACAGAATAGTTCATTTTTTTTCGTATTGTATTTAATTACAATTTAGATAATACAGTTCAATGAATTTTAATATATTCCAATACTATTTGAATTTATCTCATTCAATGTATAAATTGACTATAAAACTTCTATCCACATTAATTCATTTTTATGAATTCCAAACGTGAATAGATTTTAATACAGCTTATTCGTATAAGCCCTGAATTAACTTTAATCACGTTTAATAAATGAAAATTTTATTTAATTTTGTAGGTTGTGAAAACTTTATTTATGAATTGACTTGAATCAATTCCTATGAGATTCGGAAATCAATAGATTTAAATACACTTTATTCGTATAAGCCGCGAATCAACTTCAATAAACTTTAATAAACACACATTCTATTGAATTCTGTAGGTTGCACATACCTTTCTCATTAATTGATTTTAATCAATTCCTATAAGTATAGGAAATCAATATAATTTAATGCAGTTTATTCATATTAGGCGGGAATCAACTTAAATTAACTTTGATAAACATACTTATTATTGAATTGTGTAGTTTGCGAATATCTTTTTTATTAATTGACATTAGTCAATTTCTATGAGTATAAAAAATGAATAGATTTAAATGCACTTTATCCGTACAAGCCGCAAATGAACTTGATAAACAAACTTTTTATTCAATTCTGTACATGTGCGAATTATCATGGATCAATTGAAGGATTCGATGCTAAAATGTCCTGAGCGCTCGGCTGGACTTTTTGCAGCGAAAAATTGACGTCAATGTGACTGATTTTCGAAAGTTACCAAAATGATGTTTAAACAATGCCATCGTGTAGAGGATGAGAAGAGGCAACTTTTTTCTCTTTACACTTTTCTTCTACAATCAATATTTTCCGAGAAAATCAACGAAAACCGGAAAATTATGAAGCACCTTTGAACAACGTTTTTCAAACTTAAATCGCTCTAGCTTCGAAAAATATCAACGGATCTTTCTGATTTTTGGTATGACATCGTAAAATACCGTACCGCTGCAGATAAAATCGATAAAAGTTAATAATTAGATATTTTTCATTAATAATTTAGTTGTAAACAAGCAAACAACTTTTTATAGCGTTATGTATGTTCGACGGAAAAAAGTGTGTGAGGAAGTTCAAGTCTCAGAAAATTTTCAGCGAGAGATTTGTTCGTCTACACTTCAAGAAGTTTTTCAGAAATTTTCAGACCAATTGAATGAGAATTGGCAGAGATATAGCGATTTTTCCAAAAGCAATCGTTCCGCGTGGTTACGTTATACACGTGCATACAAGTTACACATATCATATCGGTGGGCTAAAGTTTCGGCTGCTGCTTTTTCGAAGTAGATACTTTACTTTACTTTATTTCATAGTGCTATTTAAAATATATTTGTAATGTAGTTATTATAACGAGCAATGAGTATATAATTTTCGCATACGAAATAGTTAAAAAACAATGAAAACTAACCTCTAACAATAAACAATACAAAATAGATATGGTCTTGCGTCGAAATTGTCGTACTGTTTTTCTTACTCGTTTCCGAGCTACATTTTTTTGTTTATGTACATAAATAAATATTTACTAAACTATTTTAAGCATAATGTTAAGCAACATAGGACGTAAGAAAATTAGAAATGAGTCTGCATGGAAAAGGAATGATATTAAAAATTTTAAAAATAAGGTAAGCAAAATATTGTGAGGCATAATATTGAAGCAATATTTTTATTGTAAATATGAGTATTAAAACGTAAACAAATCTGAAAAGAACGTAAAATAAGAAAAATTAGACGTTGAATTACCAAACAAATTAAAGTTGCCAAGGTACTCGTACAAAATGCAAAAGAAAAAAGTAGTAAAAAAGAAGCTAAAACAAAAGTAATAAGGTGAAAAATACGGCATAGCGCGTTTCTTACACATAAGAATTATACACGTAATTATTGTACACAATTTAGCATTGGCCAAATTATATATAGATATATTTGACCAATGCTAAATTGTGCACAATAATTACGTGTACAATTCTTATGTGTAAGAAACGCACTAGGCCAAAAATACGAAGAAATCGTAAAAAACATATTTATTTTTTATTTTCCTTTATGTTTTTATGCAGTCTATTAGTTGTAAATAAATGTTAATGTATTAATAAAAATATTTATTGTATAAACTTGCTGTGTAGTTGTAACTATTATTAAACTGATATGTTCTACAGAAATCATATATTCAAATGTTATATTTATTACTTAATAAATCGTTTATGAACTATATTAAAATCAATTTCACGGAAGAAAAAGACTTAAGAAATATTTCACTTTAAAAACTTTTGATCTAGTCACTGTTTAAGGCAGGTTTGCGGTGATTTTCCCTATTTATTCAATAATTTTTATTTCATACAAAAAATAATCTTTATTGTTCAAACTTTTTACATATTAAAATACACATTTTAAAGATATAAATTATTTTTTTTTTTACGGATTTTTCATGACAAAATGGCCGCCTCAAAATTTTTCTTTTGTTTGACTGTCGACACGATATCTCACCAACGGATCATCTGAAATCAAAAAACTAAAAAGATTCTTAAAACTTATAGTTTTTGCTATTGCATAGTCTAGGATATTTCATTTTTACCGGAAAAAAACAAAATGGCGGACTTTTTAATTTTTTGGCTCTTTTTTTGCAACATAAATTGTTTATAACTTTTTGAAAAATTTATTGATCGTTATAATCCTAGATCATACAAAAAGAACATATGTCAGGAGTAAGCTGTTCAAATTTCAACTGAATCGGTGCAGTAGTTTTTTTTAAATCGTGTCGATATAGTTGAAAAGCGTTGTTTCGAGAAAAACGCGTTCAAAGTTTTTTTTTATGAAAATTTGAGAAAACAAGGGTTTTACACTCAATCAGCGATGCCAGCTCCATATATAACTCCTTCAGCTTCCTCGTAAGGATCATTTTCTCGTATTCTAGCGTTTCTGTGGGTCACCCTGCTTTCTTTTGAAGCCTGAGAAGCAACCCGTTCGGCTTTCCGCACGCACGTTGCATTGACTTTCTCAGCGTATTTTTGAGCCTCACTGCCTATTGTTACGCCCATAACACTCATTATTTTTAATACTGTACTGAAGCTTTCATTAAAAGTGCATGCTGCTGTATAAGCTGCTATTTCAACGATTTTTTTCCCACAAAAAGTGTGTTTTGGAGCCATGGCCCAAACACAAGAATTAAAACTTTCATTATTGTTCTGAGTGTTTGCGCCAGTGCATCTTTCTAATAAATCTTCACTAGTGAGGTCTTCATAAATTGGCTTCATAAGTACTGCTTGAGTATCGTTGTCAAAAGCGGGGGGATGCTTAAAAGTACTCAGTTTATTATGTGCTGCTGCTAAACGATACTTACACCAAGAATCGTCTGGGCAGTATTGGTGCTGTGGATTGTCGTCGGTCGAGCTTCTATGGTAGAATGTGGCCCAAATAGCTTTTTTCAATTCTTTGGGTGAGTCAGGATGATTCAGAACAGCAATGTCATAAAAAGCGGATAATTCGGACATAACTTTACCAGTTAAAGCCAAAGTTTTCGGAGTATCGGCTTTTTTTTTGGATGTCGATTTTTTCGCGCCTGATTTTTTCAAGGCAGCTTATTCTATAGCTTTTTTAGCTTTTTTTAACTGAGTTAACTGCTTCTTAGCCTCTTTGGCTCTCCAAAACATCCTTTTTTTCACGTGTAAAACGCATTCTTTCTTCTTTACAATTACTTCGTCTCCATAAGGTTTTTCTTCGATTTCATTTTTTAAGGTTTTGGTGTCACTGTCACCTATATAATATTCATAAATAGCTTTATAAAGTTCAATGGATCTTTTGAACATGTCCAGAATTCCATTCGATTCCATCATTCCAGAACTACCTTCATGATTAGCTGTGCAATCTTGTTCATGATCTTCAAACCAAGCTTCAAATTCAGGAGTATTATGGTCACAATTGTAGGTTTCACACGCTCTGCAAAACTTTGACTTCACTTCGAGATCTAAAACTTTATTTGTATATTTGCCTATCAAACTGACTAAGCCAAGTAACGACGAAAAACCTCTTTTTGGCTATGAACCATCTCCGGAGACTGTGAGCCGATTTTCAATCTTACCAGCTGCCGCGTTTGCTTTTTTCTCCTCATTTACAGCTTTTTTAAAAGCTAATAATGCTACTGATTTGGCTGCTATGTGAATGTGATTAACAATATCATAATATCCATTTTCACTAAATCCAGTACACAAATCCATCAATCCACAAAAATGATTCAGACCCTGAATACCTATGCCAAGAAGCCTCATTACGAAAGCAAATCTTTTGTTTATTTCGTAACCAGAGCTAATTTTTTAACTCGATGGAATGCGAACGTCATTTTCACATTTACACGCCACATTTAAATCAAAGCCTAAACCTTTCTGATTCAATTTCGAAAAACGCACTTCACTTTTGCATGTTTTACAAATCACAATGTTCTGTAAGGCCAAGAATACACTATAAGAGACTATACAGTATAGCATAGTTGGATCGACTGCAACTTGAAAATCAGGATCATGATTATGAATTTTTTTGCAGAAGTACTAGTTAAACTTGAATCAGCATCAGAAGTATGCCGATTCCCGTTAAACGAGTGTTTTCTTGATCCGCCTGGCTTATTTTCGTTCTCTCTGCTGTCCTTTCGATCACACATAGTAAAAATACTACTTTTTCACAACGGTTCAATTTCACAACAACGCGACGCTTGGGATGACTGAGCGGGCACTGAATTAGGTAAATGGCCGCCAAAACTGCTATTTACGAAGAAGGATAGGAGCAGGACTAGGATTAAAGATGGAGAGGGGGGCAGCGGCAGCGCAACGCCGGCCGCTGCAGGAGCAGCCGAGCGCGCGCGCTCAAACGCGGTAGGTGCTGCCTCTTTTCTACCTGTTCCCGGCCGTAGGAACTAATTGTATGAGTTTTAAAATATTTTTAGATAGTATTAATATTGAATAATGAAAAAAAAAATGATTTTTCCAAAGAAATCCACCGCAAACCTGCCTTAATACAAAGAAAACAACAGCGAAACATGTGTAGTACCCTGTGTAACGCAACCATCGTACAGCCTTCAAGCGTGAAGCGACCACGCGGAACGATTGCTTTTCGAAAAATCGCTATATCTCTGCCAATTCTCATTCAATTGGTCTGAAAATTTCTGGAAAACTTCTTGAAGTGTAGACGAACAAATCGCTCGCTGAAAATTTTCTGAGACTTAAACTTCCTCACACACTTTTTTCCGTCGAACATACATAACGCTATAAAAAGTTGTTTGCTTGTTTACAACTAAATTATTAATGAAAAATATCTAATTATTAACTTTTATCGATTTTATCTGCAGCGATACGGTATTTTACGATGTCATACCAAAAATCAGAAAGATCCGTTGATACTTTTTGAAGCTAGAGCGATTTAAGTTTGAAAAACGTTGTTCAAAGGCGCTTCGTAATTTTCCGGTTTTCGTTGATTTTCTCGGAAAATATTGATTGTAGAAGAAAAGTGTAAAGAGAAAAACGTTGCCTCTTCTCATCCTCTACACGATGGCATTGTCTAACATCATTTTGGTAACTTTCGAAAATCGGTCACGTTGACGTCAATTTTTCGCTGCAAAAAGTCCAGCCGAGCGCTCAGGACCTTTTAGCATCGAACCCTTCAATTTATGAAATTGTAGGAAGCTACATGCTAATCAATTGTCAGTGGTTTTTTTACAAATAATTCAAATGTTAATTTATTAGAACAATAAATTAATTTTAAATTGAAAATTCAAGATGTCCTCAATTTGGTATTTAAACTGTGAAAGTTTTCATGAATTAGAATAATTAACATTAATAAAAAATGGTACACTTTGAACTTTTTGCACTTATCGTACACAATGAATCATTACCTTAATCTACTATAAATAATACTTTTATAAAAGGTTCTCTCGGTTGATATTTAAGAAAGTAATATTAGGTATTAATTAGGTTAATCTCACTCCAAACGGAATTAATTTGTCGTAAGCATAAACAAATTGTTTCATGCTATTTTTGACAAATCGTACAAATTACATGTGTAATATTTATTTATTTTATTCAAATTATTTAAATTATTACTTATAACTGTACCATTACTTTTTGATAATATACGTATTTTCTATGAAACCACCTTTATTCAATTGGCCTCATATTGATCGTGAAAACTCATAAGCCCCATACAAGTCAATAGGAAAGAATACAAAATTTATTTTTTGATCGGCACTAATTGTGCATTTGATAGAGAATTTAAGCCGACGTATATCTTTTGTGTATATCTTTTTGAAATTAAAAAAGAAAACTTAATTTGCAAAAGTTATAGTGTATTAAAAATCCTTTGAGTGACGTCACACCGTTAAAATATCAAAGATGCCGACCGGAGTGATGTCACAACGTTTTTTAAAGATTTAACTATAACTTTTTTCATTTTGAAGATATCGTGAAAATTCCAAAAGTTTACAAAGAAACTATACCTCGATCTATAAGAATACTCTGTCAACTAAAAATTGACATTCTTCCCTATTAAAATCAATAAAAAAGAATTATATAGTTTTTTATGCTACATTTTAATTCTAAATTTTTCATAGCATAAATAACAAATACACGGAGAGAAATGTTGGAGTAAAAATTACTATACTTTTTACTGAGCCGGGGACAAACTCGACATATGTAGGAAATTTACTATGTTTCTACGAAAATTTACTATCTATTTATGAGTTTATGGTATATACAGCAGTATTAACAATGTTAATAATAAATAATAAGATAAAAAACTAAGTTACTATTTATTTATAACCTATCATTGATAAAAAAAAGTACTTGCAAAGGCTTATTATATTTTACGTGTATCGTTCTTGCATTTAAAAAATGCGCTAGTTTATATATTTTACCGCTAGGAGGCGTCTCGTAAAGTTAGCTCGCAAGTGGCGAGATTTCCGTACGATTGCTATATAAGAGAGTTTCAAATCTTTAAATCCAATTAGAACTGCGATTGCGATCATGCGTTATTAGGTATCGATATATGTAAATAGCTTGCGATATATGTAAATTATACAAAATAATTAGATATTAGATAAAAAATTCGATCTATAGACATGAATAAAAAATAATTACATTTAATTAGTTAAATGTCTATTAAACTTAATTGAAATGCATCAATTGTCATGTATTATATTATAATGCTAAATCTTAATTCTATTTTGTTATATTAAATTCGATTAATACTATAAAATGATAAAAATCAATTGATACCAATTACATTGAATTGACTAAATACCTATTCAAATCAATAGACAATCAAAGAAAATGTATTCCTTTCAATATATTTTTATAAACATAGATCTAATAGATTTGAATTGAATTCTAAAGATTGTATATATTTCTATTGCACTTTCCAGAATTAAGATTTAGCATCAAATGCAATAGATTTTTTTTCTATTGACTTTAATCTCATTTTTTTAACAGGGAGTCGAGGCATTAGCAAAAGCAGGTGATATTTAATATGATAGTAGTTAAAATAGGAAGTGCGAGTTTACGATAGGATCGCAAAGACTTAGCAAGGTATTTTGGGGCTTACGTAAAGTTACGTTGTGTACGTGTGTAGGCCTTGGTTCCTCGTAGTCGGGCTGGCTGAGCTGCGCTGCGCTGCGGACGTTGTCGTACTCGCGATGGTGGCGGGAGATATGAATAGGAGCACAGATACAGCGAATAAATAAGCGCGAGCAAATAAGTTTAAGAGCAAATTTATTATATAAGAAGTACAAAGTTAAGTATAAGGGCGTGTCCCTTTTACAAGTGAGAAGTCAAATAACAAACTGGTGCGTACGTGTTTACGGCTCAAAGTTCGAATACAGAAGGCTCTATGCTGAAGGCAAAAGTGTGAGGGCAAATGGCCAGGAGCCATGAGGAGCTATGCCTTTTATAACTACGCGGGGGTCGCATGCTTAGCCTAAACTCGGAATCGATTATGCGTACTCGAGGAGGGGGCTTCAATGGGGTATGAGGTAGACAAGGTAGGATACTCGTTATATAGCGTAGGTCGATAAGTAGGATTCAGTATGGTAAGATACATATAGCTTGACGATGAGAAGGTGTATGTTAGGCAATGATCTAGACGTAACAGTATAGTCGTAATTTGGTGTTAGTTTATTTATGCGATAATTTAAACAAAGCTAATCTCATTAATAAATAAGAAATTGAATTTAAAAAACAGTGTACACATTTTGACTAGTCGGTACTCAGAGTACTACCTTAATCGACCTTCGGGCCTATGCACGCTAAAAGAATAAGGACATAGGACATAAGAATAACATTGATTGATATATCTATATATACGAGAAATAGGAGAAATAAGTTCTTATTCCTTATTCCTTATTCCTCTTATTACTCGTATATATAGATTTATACCAATGAATGTTATTCTTATGTCTATGTCCTTATTCTATTAGCGTGCAAAGGCCCTTATGCTGCGACTGCAGCCAGGTCATTAGAGCAGACGGTAGCCTTGGATAAACCATAGACATAATAATATGTATAGTCGCCCTGATCTATGGGATAAACTATATCGGTGTCCTATTGCAAGAAAAAGAAAAAGTGTAGTCTGAAAAAAGTAAGTTTTAGCGAGTCGTAGGGTGCAAAAAATGAAATGACGCACAAATGCTGTGTACGAGACTGCGAACAAGTGGTGAAAGAAACGCGATCAAAGGGCTTGCCTCTGCACAAATTTCCGAAAGACGCACTGCTGAGGGCGAAATGGCTCTCGAGCGGTGGCTTCGAGCCCGATTTCAAGCCGAGCTCTAGTCAAATAGTCTGTTATAGACACTTCAAGCAAGCCGACTACGAGATCGGCAGGAGCCACAAGTTGTTCTTGAAGAAGGGCTCGGTGCCCACAGTCTTTTTCAACTATGACAACCATCCCGATCCGATAGGACCTAGCTCGGCTTTTATAACATCTAGACTGCAGGCAAGGGAAGTCAAATTGTACTCGCAATGCCTCGCAACACCGGACCTCGATACTTCTAGCAATTGCTTTGAAACCTCCTGCTCCAGTTTGGAGGCCTCCATGGACTCTTCTAATTCCCTACATTCTACTTTTACCAAGAAGGACTCTGATCTCATGATAAATAGAGATGCAAGCTGTCAAGCAACTAACATGGAGCCTACTATTCAAAAGTACTTGCTAGCTTCGCCATCCAACAACTTGCATCTATCAGATTCTGAAGCAAAAATTGCCTTAAAAGGCCAGGCTCTTACCTTAGAACAAGCGAGCCCTCTAGCAGTTGACAATAAGAAAAAGGCAAAACAAAACGAGTCTAAATCCAAGATGTATAATCGAGACTTAAATTTTGCACCAGGAGACAAACTAGAAGCCAAAGACTTTAATGAGAAGTGGTATTCTGCCCGGGTTGTAGAGACAGACTGGATTGAAAGGGAAGTACTTATTCATTTCGATAAATGGAGTTCAAGATTCGATGAATGGATTCCAATGGACAGTTCTAGATTGCGAATGTTACAATCACAGATAGAAATAAAATCCAAAGAATTTATAGTTGGCGAAAAAGTTTTGGCCACATGGGGAGATGGAAAAAAGTATCCAGCAAAAGTCAATGCTACGCTAGAAAATGATAAGTACGATGTGCTGTTTGACGATGGATACTCAAAAATTTTAAAAGCTTCAAAAATTACTAAACTTGTAGAAATGTCTGTTAATCAATTTGAGGAAGAAAATAACTATGTGGGTAGTAAACAAGAAAGAAGAGATAAAAAACGAAAGCATACTATTACTGAACTGTTTCACCACCATTCAAAAAAGAAAATAAAAAATGAGAATGAGAAAGTATATAAAAAACATGATTTAATCGACCTGCATAATGTAAAATGTGTACCAAAAATGGAATCTATTAGTGACTTAATAAAAACCGAAGCAGAATCTGGAACTGAAGTTTATCAAAATATGGAATGTACAGGTAACATAAAAATAATTAAAAAGACGAAGTGTCTAATGCCTCGAAATAGCATACACGATTGGTACGTGAACATAATATATGCAAATTTGTGTACTTTTGCCAGAGGTTAATCCACATCAACAAGAAATTGCGAAGCACCCGTTGACTTTTTTCTTCTTGAGTTAAACCTACATGGGGAAAAATGCCTCAAAGTGCTTCAGGGGCAATCATTGGGTTATTGAGTCCTTTTTTTCAAGGGTTAACTCGACACAGGAGAAAATACCTCAATGTGTTTTGGGAACGGTCATTGGGTTATTTTTTTAAGGGGTTATACTTTCAAACACGAATTTGCGAATGTGCTATTTGCATACGCTATTACGGGCCTTTAGACACGCTGTTAAAAAATAAAATTTTTTATAGCACACTAACCTCAAAATGCCAACTTTATTGTCGATTTTGAGGTTGTTGTGCTATAAAATATCGTATGAGACTGTTGTGGGAGGTGTTTTTCTACCTTGCTCGGTTTTCGCACGAGCGAAGCGAGTGAGAAAATCGAGCAAGGTAGAAAAACACCTCCCACAACAGTGTCATAATATACTATAATATATAAACTAAAAATATTGGTAGGGGAGAATGGGTAATGCCGGTCACTGGCTAATTCCGGTCACCCTTATTTTCAATAATCTAAACATTTTTAGGTAATTATTCGAATAGTATATTAAACGCAACATAAAATGCAATTAATCTAATGTTCAAACAACCTTCTATTCAGTTTTATTAAGGAATTATATACAATCAAAGTGTAGGCCTACATTTCTTATAAAAAATCTGGTCTATAAAAAAAGCTTTTATGTATATTATTTGTTGCTTTATGCAGTTATTTTTTGCATCTTTATTAATTTGAACAATCTAAGAATACGAAATAGTGAAGAAAAAAGAGTTACTATTAATTTTTGCCTATTACTTTTTTGTCATTTCAATTTAAATTACTAAGCAGAATGGGGGTAATCTCGGTCACAATGTTATTTATATGACGCTCCCGAAAGTGAGGCTAAGAAAACGTTCCGCTGCACTCTCAGGTAGGGTAACTTTGATTAAGTGTTTTTGATTGAACAGTGATTATGTTATTATATGTTTCACTATGTAAGTGCGAATAATAATGCAACGGATCATATGAAAGTTCATATAATTGATTTAAAGAAATTTTTCACCTACAAAAGTAACTTTCTAATAGTGATCGGTATTGTACCAAGGCTGACCGGTATTACCCTTTAATGTGGAGTAAATTCAAAGAAACAATTTGAAAGTGGAAATAACAAGCATGTTTGCTTAGGTGACCGGCAATACCCCATCCTCTCCTAGTAATTATAAGTGAGCCAATACAAATATTGAAGAACATTTTTCAGGTGGTTTAGGAGATGATTATGCTACATTCATTGGAAATTTGCGGGTTGAAATTGAAGATAGCACTTACAAATGTCCAAAAAATGGATGTAATAAAAATTTTAGAAAAGAAAATTTATTACAAATGCACATCAAACATTATCATCCAGAATATTCCAAATTTTTGGGTTCAACGCCAAATGTTGCTGATTTAGCTTACGCCAGAACGATCGGTGAATCCATTGAAGATATTATTCCAAAGAAATTAAGGGTTGCTACTACGCAGTCGACTCAAACTATTCATGGGTCAGCACCATCAACTTTGCATATAGTTGATACAGATTTTGATCAAGCAGAAATTGATAGTAAAATTGAAAATAAAGTTTCTGCAGAAAATAATTCCAGTACACTTGAAGACAATTTATCAGAGCAAAGTAATAGCTGTACAATGTCTCCAGGAACATTATTTGATATGCGCTTTAAGGAAGAAAAAATACATACTGGTATAAAAACCTTACCTCCAGTCAGACAAGCTTTAACACAAGGAATGCATGATATTGAACCATTACAATATTTAAATATTACAAATGACGTTCAAAAATCAGCAACTCCAAATGATAAAGAAAAAAGGCAGAGGAAAAGACAACAATATTATTGTGATTCAATGGTTAAAGTGAGAAAACAAAGAGGTGCTTCAGATAATGAAGAGAATTATGATCATTTTGACGACAGTTTGTTAGATGGAGATGATCTTTTAGATTTGAATTCTAAATATCATAACACTAGCAACAGCAGATCAGAAATAGAGATTAATGACAGTGCTCAAAGCAAGAATGATAGTATTATGATAAATGGTGAATTAATTAAGGTAGAAAAACTTCGTAGAGAGGAAATAATTAACTGCACTTGTGGTATTACCGAGGAAGATGGACTAATGATACAGTGTGATCTTTGTCTGTGTTGGCAACATGGTCATTGTAATGCTATAGAAAAAGAAAAAGATGTTCCTGAAAAATACATATGCTACATTTGTCAACATGCACATAGACAGCGAGCTTCAAGAAAATATTTCCATGATCAAGATTGGATACAAGAAGGAAAGTTGCCAAGTATATACAATTATCCTACTAATACGTTAAAAGTTAATGAAAGATCTGCTATGTTAAAACGCTCTTATGATTTAGTTGCTGGACTCTTGCAAATTCAAGATTTACTCCATAGTCTACGAGTAAAAGTGAACATTTCTCAAAATAAAGATCATCCTAAGCTTTATCTTTGGGCAAAAAATTGGAGTAAAATAAAAATTACCACTTTAAATACTGAACCAGTGCCGATTATGAAAATAATTAAAGCTGAGAATTCTTGTAATGACTATTTTAAAGGAAATTCAAAAGAAAAATTAGAATTTTCGTTTTCTGCTAATAATGAGTCAGATCATAAATTAATTACATCAGATACAGAATTAATGAAAATTTTAGAAGAAGATACTAATCAAGCTGAAGAGTTAAAGCCATTGACAAAATACTCTATGTCAAATAATTTTAGAGATGAAGGCCGAATCTTGCTGGATGCACTAACTAGGAATGGATTTGAAGACCAAGATCAACAGGTATCACTGATAAAGAGTGAAATTAGTATTCATGATTCACCAACAAAACTTAAATCTACAACACGATATGCTAGTCCTGAAAAATTTAGTGGGTCAGAAACAATATCATCTAAAACTGTAATAATACCATCGACAGTATCACATCCAGTTATACCGGAACCAGAAGCTCCCATAGATCCTGTTGAATGCAAACTACGATTGTTGGAGCATATCGAGTATTTTCAAGACTACGTCGATACTACATTGACGTTTGTGGAAGTCCAATTATCTGCCTTAGAAAATATGAATATCACTCAAAAAGGAAACAACAGTCAACTCATACAAACTAAACAAACGATACAAATGCTACTTCATGATTTAGAGACTATTCGCAAAATGGCTGCACTGTGTTAATATTTACTCATGTATTAATTATTTTCACTGGCATTATAAATATAACGCATCATTAATAGGATAAAATTTGTAAATTTACAAATAAAAATGTTTTTGCTCAGTGCTACTTTTACGCATGCTTGCTAACGCATTCCGTGCTTGCTTCACTTGGGCAACAAACTTACTCATGCCAGAATCAGTTTTATCGCATATAATTAAATTAATTTATTTCATATTCAACTGTGTCTAAATTATGAAACCTTATTCCAATTATTTAGTTATTATGTTTCTATGATTGGTCATTGACGGCATGTACATGTGTTCTATCTGGGTTATGCTCCAGTTATCATACAGAAAATCATAGTTAATTAAATTGAAGAATAATCTACATAACATATCCCTGATGAAACGACTCGGCAAAGTTCGGAAAGGTCTGGAAAAATAAGAACCTTTCCGAACCTACGTGAACTTTGGTACCGGTCTCGTCCGCACCTTTGCTAACTATAATATGGTAATGCTTTTTTAGTTTAAAATGTAAATATTTGTGTTAGTCTTAAATCAGGATAACAGGATTTAATAAATACTCTGTTTATAAAATTAAATGGCCATTTATTTATTTACAGTAGTCTGATATAATTATATATCTATCTTAGGTTTTAAATACCACTTGTAATACGTCCTTACTGCACGGCGCCTCGGGACCGACTCTGCACTGAGAAGAAGTAATCGGTCTCACATCAATACTTTGAGTAATTGTACATATTGCTGTCGTAGCTATATTATAGTTGTCGGTATTATTGTATGGTTCTCCGAACAAAATAATATTGCTGTGAGAGCAATAAAGTATTGTTGCAGCCGCAATACGCAGTTTCGTTTGTTCAACCAAACTGTGGATACTAAAGCAATAAATTTTTTTCAATGTGTTTTCCTTCGCACCCAACCATACCTCAAACCAGGGAGACTAAATGAAGCTGAAACTGGCAGACAGACATAGCAGCCGCCCAGGGACAAAAAAAGATTCCCGAGCCCCCGAGTTAAAAAAACGTTAAAATGTAATAAAATTATTTTTTAACGATTATAAGGTCGATTTTGTTGATCTTCCCGAGGTTAAAGGTATGTGAAATAAAAAGTCACATTAACGTTTCGATGGCTATGCCACCCTCTTCAGAATAAACTGTAAAGAGGTTTTTTATTAAATTATGAAATAATATTCAAAGTTAGTATAATAATTTAGTAAAAACAATTAAAATTTTATAATATGTATAAAAACAGTGTGGAGTCAATAATATAAAAAATAAAAAAATTACCTAAACGGCGAGTCAGTGATGAAAAGCAAAGTCAAAAACAAAGCTTCCTCCTCCGCAAGTGGAGCGGGGAGGAAGAAACTCGTGAGTGCGAGAGGTGTTGTTGCACTCGTGGTTTATTTTTGTTTGGACCAAGTGATAGCGGAATAGTCTCCTTATATAGGAAACTGTCTACAGCGTGTGTTTACGTTCGTTTCGACGGGCAACGTTATAGCATGATTTATTTTGATTTGTCATATTTTCATGTTGTGTAATAAGTGTGTATATATGTTATTGAGGTTTTGTGTATCATCTTTTTTATTTATTGCATTCTGTTGCAAGTGAATATATAACATTTCAGATATTAGGCGTTTATTTTCTATTGGTTCTTTATCGAGGATTTCAAATTTTTCAAAATCAAAGTCATGTTTTAATTCATTTCAATGAATAGCTATAACGTTGTCTTTCGATTTTCTATGTTCTTCGATGCGTGTGTGTACAGTTCTTTTTGTTTGGCCGACATATGTCGCAGGACAATGTTTACAATTTAACTTATATACTACGTTGTTTTCTATATGTTTATCACGTTTGTCTTTGCCTTTAATAATAATGTTGCTCATGTCTCTATTTATTTTCGGAATCGTGATGATATTGCTTTTTTTGAGATCGGAAGTAATTTGTTCGTAAAATCCTTTTACATATGGTATACCAATTCTCGGTGTGTTCCTAATTTGGGCGTTATTATTGTTGTAGTTATTTCTGTTTGTATTTGAATGTATTAATGCCAGTCTTTTGTTATGGAAGAGTCAGGATAATTATTGTCTCTCAATATGGTATATGTCTTTTTTATGTTATCATTCTGGAACTTTTTATTTGATAATTTTATAGCTCTGTCAATGAGATTATAAACCATAGCTATTTTCTGTGATGTCGGGTGTTGCGAATTATAATTTAAACAGCGTCCGGAAAAAGTTGGTTTCGAGTACCAATTTGTGATTATTTTATTATTGTCTTTAATGAGTAAGACGTCAAGAAAACTTATGGAATTGTTTATTTCGATTTCATGAGTAAATTGTAATCTGTCATTGTATGAATTAAAAATAGTTAGAATTTCATCTATTTTATTTTTATGAACACATGTGATTATGTCGTCTACATATCGAAAGAAAAATATTGGTTTGTTAGAAAGACTATTTATGCAATGTGTTTCTAGATCATCCATTACCAAGTCAGCAAATAAACCAGAAATCGGGGAACCCATCGGGGTGCCATATGTTTGTTTGTAAAATCTATCATTGAATTGGAAAAATGTGTTATCCATTGACAGAGCTATAAAATTATCAAATAAAAAGTTCCAGAATGATAACATAAAAAAGACATATAACATATTGAGAGACAATAATTATCCTGACTCTTTCATAACAAAATACACGAACAAAAGACTGGCATTAATACATTCAAATACAAACAGAAATAACTACAACAATAATAACGCCCAAATTAGGAACACACCGAGAATTGGTATACCATATGTAAAAGGATTTTACGAACAAATTACTTCCGATCTCAAAAAAAGCAATATCATCACAATTCCGAAAATAAATAGAGACATGAGCAACATTATTATTAAAGGCAAAGACAAACGTGATAAACATATAGAAAACCACGTAGTATATAAGTTAAATTGTAAACATTGTCCTGCGACATATGTCGGCCAAACAAAAAGAACTGTACACACACGCATCGAAGAACATAGAAAATCGAAAGACAACGTTATAGCTATTCATAGAAATGAATTAAAACATGACTTTGATTTTGAAAAATTTGAAATCCTCGATAAAGAACCAATAGAAAATAAACGCCTAATATCTGAAATGTTATATATTCACTTGCAACAGAATGCAATAAATAAAAAAGATGATACACAAAACCTCAATAACATATATACACACTTATTACACAACATGAAAATATGACAAATCAAAATAAACAATCATGCTATAACGTTGCCCGTCGAAACGAACGTAAACACACGCTGTAGACAGTTTCCTATATAAGGAGACTATTCCGCTGTCACTTGGTCCAAACAAAAATAAACCACGAGTGCAACAACACCTCTCGCACTCGCGAGTTTCTTCCTCCCCACTCCACTTGCGGAGGAGGAAGCTTTGTTTTTGACTTTGCTTTTCATCACTGACTCGCCGTTTAGGTACTTTTTTATTTTTTATATTATTGACTCCACACTGTTTTTATACATATTATAAAATTTTAATTGTATTTACTAAATTATTATACTAACTTTGAATATTATTTCATAATTTAATAAAAAAACCTCTTAACAGTTTATTCTGAAGAGGGTGGCATAGCCACCGAAACGTTAATATGACTTTTTATTTCACATACCTTTAACCTCGGGAAGATCAACAAAATCGACCTTATAATCGTTAAAAAATACTCCGAGGAATAACGTCATATTAGAGCTTCGTCTCTAATTACATATTGTAATAAAATTATGTTTTAATATACACTGGCAGTAAGAAACTTTATTAGTTATCTTAAAGAACATCAAACACGTGCTAAAAGAATAATTAGCCAATTAAATAAACAATTGAAGTTGCAAAAATAGCGTTTCTGGTGGTAAATGTGTTCTATCTCGTCACTGTAAAGTGGAAATACGGTACAACTTCGCACAGATACTAGGAATAAATTGTAAAATATAATACTGACAGATACGCGGTGTTATAATAATTACTACCCTAGTGGAAATGAAAAGTGTGCCAAACTGTGCTCAATTGTGTCAAACTGTGCCAAACTGTGCCCAATTGTGTCAAACTGTGTCAAACTATGCCAAGTCATGCTAAACCTATGCCATTTCAGACTTTCGGCACAGTTTGGCATAGTTCGGCACACTTAGGCATAGTGTCCCACATTGTGGCACTTTGTGGCATGGTCACAAATTTTGAAAGAAAATACTTTGTCTACCGTTTCTTTAAGATTGGCATGGCTTAGCACGAATCTACACAGTCTGGCACAGGTTAGCACAGTACGGTACATATTGGCATAGGGCGACATAGTTTTACACAGTTTGGTATGATTAGGCATAATAGAATTATTAAAATAATATTTTTATATCGTAAGCTAATATAAAAATTTTGCAAATTCGCATGTGTAAATTTCATTAATTTAATTAATTGATGGATATTTATGTGTGCATTAAATTGAATGTGTATGAGGGGGTTTAATAATTATTATCAAAAATTTGTTACATGTGTTTTATCTCCTCACTGCAAAGTGGAAATTCGGCAAAACTTCGCACAGATACTAGAAGTAAATTGTAAAATATAATGCTGAGCGAACCGCAGTGTTGTAATAATTAATAGTTAAATAAATAAACAAAATAAGATGCAAAAATAGCGTTTTTAGGGATAAATATGTTCTACCTTCATACTTCGATGTGGAAATTCGGTAAAACTTCGCACATATACTAAGCATAAGATGTGAAATACAATGTCGACAGAAAAGCGGTGTTTCAATAATTACTAGTTGAGTAAAGAAACAATTTAAGTTGAAAAAAAAACTTATTCAGGGTTACATGTGTTATATCTCCTCACTGCAAAGTGTAAATTTGCTATAACTTCGCACATATACTAGGCAGTCGACAAAAACGCGGTGTTATAATAATTACTTGTTACGTCAATTAACAATTTAAGCGACAAAAATAACTTTTTATGGGTAAACGTGTTTTATCTCCTCACTGCAAAGTGGAAATTCGGTAAAACTTCGAGCAGATACTAGAAGTAAATTGTAAAATATAATGCTGACCAATGCGCGGTGTTATAATAATTACTAGTTAAATAAATAAACAGTAAAAGATGCAAAAATAGCGTTTTTCGGGGTAAATGCGTTCTATCACCTCACTGCAAAGTGGAAATTCGGTAAAACTTTGCACAGATACTAGAAATAAATTGCAAAATATAATGCTGACAGAACCACGTTGTTATAATAATTACTAGGTAAGTAAATAAACAATTTAAGTTGCAAAAATAGCGTTTTAGGGTAAAGGTATTCTATCACCTCACTGCAAAGTGGAAATTCGGTAAAACTTCGCACAGATACTAGAAGTAAATTGTAAAATATAATGATGACAGAAAAGCCGTGTTATAATAATTACTCGTTCTGTAAATAAACAATTTAAGTTGCAAAAATAGCGTTTTAGGGTAAAGGTATTCTATCACCTCACTGCAAAGTGGAAATTCGGTAAAACTTCGCACAGATACTAGAAGTAAATTGTAAAATATAATGATGACAGAAAAGCCGTGTTATAATAATTACTCGTTCTGTAAATAAACAATTTAAGTTGCAAAAATAGCGTTTTAGGGTAAAGGTATTCTATCACCTCACTGCAAAGTAGAAATTCGGTAAAACTTCGCACAGATAGTAAAAATAAATTGTAAAATATAATGCTGACAGAAAAGCTATTATTATATAGTTATAATAATTACTAGGTAAGTAAATAAATAATTTAAGTTGCAAAAATAGCGTTGTAGGGGCAAATGTGTTCTTTCACCTTACTGCAAACTGGAAATTCGGTAAAGACTTCGCACATATACTAGAAATAAATTGTAAAATTTAATGCTGACAGATAAGCTATAGTTCTATGTTTAAACATGACTCAAAAAGATACTAATACTTCATAAACATTAATATTATTTACATTTCAATGGAACTGTTTAATACTCAGTTTCTTATTTTTGATGGACCAAAGAATATCAAGTGTGAAAAAAATTTTAGAAATAATAAGTATCTTTAATAAAATTAAATACAACAAATACACAACAATTTCTAAACGAATTATGAGTAATAAAATCTTATATGGTAAAAGAATTATACAATAATAAATAACATCAAAGTAATACTCAGATGGAAACAATTACTGATACTAAATAGTATTTTTAACGTTTGTTCAAAAGATTCTTTCTTTATAAACGAAATTGACAGATGATTGAAGAAAATGTACCACGACGAAAATATTGATATCTGCACCTGAAAAAAAAATTCACACAAACGGCAATAATCCCTTTGTGTAGTGTTCTGCTTTATAAAAATTAATTCGTATGTAGGTCGAAATTACAGGTAGCCACATAGCGACAGAAACCTTAAAGCTACAGATATCTTCTATTTTATGATAGAAAAAACTTAAGATAAAAGTATTCACGCCTAAATCGACACAGACAACTTTCAAAGAAGGATTGAATACACTTATGAATAAAATTTAACCCCTAAATCGACCCAGAACCCCTTTCAAACAGTGGTTGGAAGAGGTAAAAAATTGTAAAAAAATTCTAACTTGGTTTAATAAAACGCTTTACATTTATAACTACACATATATTTTTGCTATAATAGAATACACTTTTGAAAAAAAATTTAACTTTTAAATCGACTCGAACCCCTTTCAAACAGGGGTTGGAAGAGGTAAAGTATGGTAAAAAAATTTTTAATATGGTTTAATAAAACTCTTTACATTTATAACTACACATATATATTTGCTATGATAGAATACATTTTTGAAAAAAATTTTAACCCCTAAATCGAAGCAGAACCCCTTTCAAACAGGGGTTTGAAGGGTGTGAATATTGAAAGAAAAATAGCTTTGTATTCTAATACAAATATTCAAATAAGAAATTAATAAACGCCGTTTCTTATAATAACCAATAAAATTTACACAATAATCATAAAAATCTTAACTTTCATAAGATTTGTGGTACGAGATTAGGACAATACGTTTTTAAAAGAAGAATTTTTCGGAATTTCTTCCTTGCAGTACCGACATAAATAGCATAAGCCCTTAAAAACGCTATTTTTGCAACTGTAATTGTTTATTTATTTAACTAATAATTATTATAACTCCACCTCTATCTCGGCATTATATTTCACAACTTATTTCTAGTATATGTGCGTAGTTTTACGAAATTTACACTTTGCTGTGTTAAGTTTTACCGTATTTCCACTTTGCAGTGACGAGATAGAACACATTTACCACTAAAAACGCTGTTTTTGCAACTTTCATTGTTTATTTAATTGGCTAATTATTCTTTTAGGAGTTGTTTGATGTATTTTAAGATAACTAATAAAGTTTCTTATTGCCAGTATATATTAAAATATAATTTTATTACATTTTAACGTTTTTTTATTCCGGGGGCCCGGGAACCTTTTTTCGTCCCTGAGCGGCTGCTAGGTCTGTCTGCCAGTTTTAGCTTCATGGAGACTAGATATATACCAGGGAAGATTCCGCGTTTAGACTCCTAACTGAGTGGTCGCACTACTCTTCTCTCTCGAAAGAGAGGCGAAAGCCTACCTTCCGTTCTGACTTTACCACTCTGCCGGGAGTGTGAAGGCGAAATCCGCAAGTTTTCTTCTTGTGTTGTCGTTTTATTTTTATTTTTTTTCTGTTTTTTTCTTTTCTCGGCTTTTAAAATAAGTTTTGTCGTGCTGGCTTTTGTCTAGGGCAAATCTGATATAAACGAGATCTGAAGAATAAGTGAAAAATCCAAGACGTGTTAACGTATTTGACTTAGAAGTTTAAAACATACCTATCAAATCGGGAGTGATCTTTTCTTTAAAATCTTGGGAGCATTCTTGCAATTTTACGGGTCTTGCATTTTGTTCGACCTTTTTATTTCCTGGTTGCATATTTGTGAGTCTTCCGGGGGGTCATTACTACGAGTGCGGATAAAATATTGCCGTAAAACCGGTTGTATAAAGAAATTTTCTATTTTCCCTATATTCATATGATTCCAATCATTTATCCTTTTGTCTATGGTTTTTACAAAAGGTGTTTATTCGTAACAAATAGCCTCGTTTTTCTAAATTTGTTCTTATCGTAAAATAAAATATCCTCATTAATTCATCTAAAATTACTAATAATAATATTAGAGATTTTATTCTTTTAGTATTCTTTCTTATTGTATAGGTATTTCAATTATACATATTCTGATATTCATCAATAAAATAATCTTATACTTTAGTTAGCATTATCCTTGATCTTGAGTAACACTAGGCTGAAAATTCTAAGAAATTTTGTATTCTATTCAAGTATTTACTCTGTCATATTATTCTGACCGTTTCTTTCAATAGCCACATCTATATAACTAAGTTACCGTGGGGTTACATAAATAAGTAAACATCAATTCTCAACAGTTCAATGTTTGTTGTGAACATTTCCAACTCAAACTTAACTTATATTTCGAATTCTTAAAGTTTAGGTTTCATAATGAAATATTATTTAATTCTGGACATTGGCGTGCAATTTATGTCTTTTGAATGATTATTTCAATTTTGTGACCTATAATATTTACAAATTTTGAATTATGGGGTTGAAATAATTTGAATTTGTTATCATGATTGGTTTCCTCTAATATACTCAGTTTATATTAATTATATAAATTGGTTTCTATTTTTCGGTAATGAGCCGATCCTAACTCATCTGAAGCTTTTCTCAATAGAATATTCCAAAAAATTCCAACATCTGAAATTCTACTACAAAAAGTCAACATATGTATACACATGGATCCTAAGGAATGCTTTCCTCTATAGAAAACCGTACGTGATAATGGCACGTACTTTACTCATCGTGGATTAGCACCAGGAGAATCAAGCACGAGCCTCGCTTTTCATGCCATCGGACGATACTATAGAGTGAACAAGATCTTCGGACAAAAGACAGATCGTGTTAGTGCAAGTAATGGTAATGGGTAACATACCGGCTATTGCCTGCATAACCCTTTAAAACGCAGAAAAAAAAATATACCAGGGGAGTTATTCTCTAACCATGTCACTCATGAGATAGCCGATATTCTTTTTAAAGGAGCTCTCTGATTGGCCCAGAGCACATTTTTCATGTATTTCACGTGGTGAGATAGTTACAAAATAAGGCCTCAGGAGTAGAAACGGCTACAGTATAGAACATTATATTTCATTTTGCTTGTTCGAAGATATAACTTATGTAGTACCGCAACTTGTTGCCAGATGAAGCCACATTTCAGAGCTAGATTCAAAAAGAAAAGTCTCCTTTTTCCTTCGTCTAGCCCTTCTGCCTTATTCCATGGTCCCTGTTCTTCATTACGTTTCTTGACGCCGGTGAGGATACACGGGAATCATGGACAAAGTCCAAGAAAAAGCACAAAAATAGGAAAGACTAAGGTAGTTGGAGATAGAAATGAATAAAGTTTTCGAAGACCTGCACTCTAAACCTAAAAGAATAAAAATTGACGTTAGAAAGAATAAAAATAGCATTTTATTCTTTTGCAAAGTATAAAACGCTGATTTTATTGTTTAGCGAACTTGACAGTGACTTTAAAAGATTATATCGTACAAATTATTTTTTTGTAAAGAATAAAATTCAGCTTTTAATCTTTAGTTTTAAGAGGACGTTGTATCTATACTGTCTTTGTCTAAGCACATTTATGCTGTTACGTCTCGCGTAGGCAATAAATGGCGCGAAGTTAATATGAAATTAAATCGCGTTCGCCTCTAGTTTTCTTCAATACTTGCGTAATTTACCTGAGAGTCAAGGCATTAGCAAAAGCAGGATATCGAAAATAACATTTAATATGATAGTGGTAAAAATAGAAAGTGCGAGTTTACGATAGGCTCAGAAAGACTAGCAAAGTATTTAGGGACTTACGTTGTATGTGTGTGCCTTGGTTCCTTGTAGCCGGCTCGGCTGAGCTGCGCTGCGCTGCGGGCGGTCTCGTGCTCGAGATGGTGGCGGGAAATATGAATAGGAGCGCAGGTACAGGGAATAAATAAGCGCGAGCAAATAAGTTTAAGAGCAAGTTTATTGTATAAGAAGTACAAAGTTAAGTATAAGGGCATATCCTTTTTATAAGTGCGAAGTCAAATAACAAACTGGTGCGTACGTGCTTACGGCTCAAAGTTCGAATTCAGAAGGCTGTATTATGAAGGCAAAAGTGTGAGGGCAAATGGCCAGGAGTCATGGGAGGCTATGCCTTTTATAACCTCGCGGGGGTTGCATGCTTCGTCTAAACTAGGAATTAATTATGCGTACTCGAGGAGGGGGCGACAAAGGTATCGAGTCGCGGAAGGGAATTCGGGAAATATTGGGGTGGATGACTGTGTCATCGTGGAGTATGAGGTAGACAAGGTAGGATACTCGTTATATAGCGTAGGTCGATAAGCAGGATTCAGTATGGTAAGATACATATAGCTTGGCGACGAGAAGGTGTATGCTAGACGATGATCTAGACGTAACAGGCCCGCCTCTGCAGACACACGTCACTGGTGCGATGCAATTCGAATCACAGCCTACTCGCTCCTGCGAGTGAAGATTTCGGGGTTTTCTTAACTCGAGCTGTTCTGCCGGTGAGTGGTCAGTGCGTGCCGGCTGTTGAGATATCTTTTTAACCTGCTTGAGTCTTTGCGTTGCGAATATCTGCTCCTTACCCAGTTTCATGATGCAATTTTTGTCTCGTTATGATATATATATATATATATATATATATATATATATATATATATATATATATATATATATATATATATATATATATATATATATATATATATATATATAACATTTGATCGACCTTATATCATAAAATTGCTACATATGTATATAGATATGGCATTGTTTTTCTTTTTTGCCTTTACAATTGGATGTTTGCAGTTACGAAAATTTTTCATACATTTCCTTATGAACTCCAGTAACATGCAGACTGATCGTATGTAGTGGATATGTAGTTAGTGTTATTCTGGGAGGAGTTTTTATTTCAAGGAAAAGATTAGGAGTAGTTTGAAGAATATGTTGGATTATAGGTTAAACATGCGGTTATTAAATTTAGGATAATAGTCATTACAATTTTTCTTTGAGTAGACACAGTTTGCTACGTAACATTATGTTTAATTTAAATATATATACATTAATAAACCATTTGTACTAAGGGAGTGATTAGTCAAAGTTCACGTTTGCGTTTGATTTGGCTCCTTTAGTACATTACACATTGATTGATTATAATTTATTAAAATTTTTTTAATCAAAGTACGTAAAGTTTTTGTATTAGTTTTTGTGAATTTCGTTGCCTTCTTGTTGCGCTATACTCTTGATATTCGCCTCGTCTGTTCTTGATAGGAAGTTTTTAGAAGTCGACCTTGTGTATCTGCGGCACCTCCTCTTCTTTCTGCGGAATTGGGACTTTTGATGTTCGTTGTTTACTTTTGTATTTCGAGTTAGTGAAGTCCGTCTGGTGTACCCCTTGATGATCGGCTCGATAGATAGCCTATGTGAATGTTGCTTATAGTTGGAGCGTATATCTAGCGTATATCTAGTTCTACAATGATTCTCTTTTGAATGATACAACCCGTTACATGGGATTTGCGTTCCTTTAAATTAATAAAATACGAAAAAGTAGCCATATTTATCACTTAATTTTGTTGATCTTTATATGTATAGTGTAAGTTGTTTAAATTGTTCACATGTGTAAGTCATATATTTAATTTAATTTACTTGTTCGTATTTTTACAAGGTTGTTTATAGTTTGATATGATTAATAATGAAATATGACTCAGTTACCTAATGGCTAAACTAACGAAGATTTATTTCGATATAATTAATTACATGATTTCAATTTGAATAGCCTATGAAGTTGTTAAAAAATAAATAATACCGATATTGCTGGAATACCTTATTACAACTTCATTTGTACATTACGTATTTTATTATACATTCGAGGTGTTATAATAGTTTGTCAAAGTTCCTTGAGATACGAAATTTATAACAAAGATTATTATAACTTATTTATGGGATAACACCACTCTAGGGTTTTTTTTTTATTTCAATTTTTGTAGAAATAGCGCACTTCTAAAAAAAGTCGATTTTTCTCGAAAAAAAAACACGATGTACATTGTTCATAAAAAAAAATTTACATTCAATCGAAAAACGGCTACGTACTTCTTTAGAGAAATTATTTGTGATGCTACAGTAAAAATTTGTATTTAAATGTAAAAAAAAATATATTTTTGTACCTCAATATATGTATAGTAAACCCTCAAAAAAGAAATTTGATCCCTTCTTTCCTACTCTTGTAAAAAATCGTACAAATTAGGCACTTTGTCGGGCTGCTAGAGTGGTGTTACCCCTTAATATGTAACGAAATATTATAGTTATTTTTTGCTTCTGCTGAGACGGTGAGTTGTCGTAAAATGGACCCTTTTGCATGTGTGTGGAAATGGTTAAAATTGGCATTACTCGATGTGTTAACAAATTTACTTAAAAATCTTCAACATTTAAAATTTACATTTAGTACGTAAAATGCTTTCATTGCACCGATTACATTTAAGGTACTAGTCTATTTATTGATTGATAGCTATAATAATATTATAATATACTATGATATAATAGAATGCTATAAGTACTGTAAGTATTCTATGCTTTGTTTGTACCGTAGGTACAAAATTTTTGCGAATATAAATCGATATGCTTATATATTTAATCCGCAGTATTTCTTTCAATCGTTCTATGGTAGTATTGATTGTCAATCACAATAATCGATTACGTTTACTTAGAGTATATCTTTACATTTGGTTTGGTTTTCAATTACTGACTAGATATTTTGCATTGCAATATGCTAGAAGTATTTTAATACAACTAACACTTTCGCCTGTTATACTACGTTATATTGACTGATATATATATATCTGCAAAACTGACTCGTTTGTTATATTGCTATGAGACAGTTATACTAAAAATTATAATACATAACATATGAATTTATTTTTTTCTTTTTTTAAAAATTGGTCATATCATTAACAAATCGACTTAAGTCATAAACACGTTATAATAGATGTTGATCTAAAGTTATAAAGTGAAATTAACATTTACAAATGAACATATTCGTATATTGCTATTACTGCTGGTCTAGTACCTGAAACATATGTTTTCATATTATTATTAGTTAAATAAATTTTGAGATCAACTGCTTGTTTCTGAATGTCGCGTGTAGATTTTATCTGAAATCAGTGAATTATATATTGTTATTTGATCATATTATTTTGGTTGGATGTGCGAAAAGCGTAGGCGGTTCATATGCACTACCTTTGTTTTATTTTCTCTTAATTATATCTTTACGTTTTCATTTTCAAATATGTAGCACTAAATAGGGACTAGTATACGGATCATCGAATTTATGCGGCTTGGGACCTTTTTGCAAACAAACGTAATCACCTACTTTGATTTTTACGTGATTAGCCTTTAAATCGTAATATCGCTTCGCTCTCTCCTTAGCTAGGGAGATTCTTTCGGCAGCTATTTCACTTAAGGCCCTCAGGCGTGAGATAAGATCTTGCATGTAGTCGGCGTACACAGGTAAGAGGTCGTCGGCAGCGGGAGGATCGCTTGACGGTAGTCGTGCTAGACGCCGAAACCCAAGCTCGTAAGGTGTGAAAATGGTCGATTCATTTCGCCCGGAATTATAGTTAAGCATTGCTAAGTCGACCCATTCATCCCATTCGGCTTCTTTAGAAATAAACATCTTGAGAAATTCACTTAACGGCGTGTGCGCTCGCTCGAGAGAGCGGTTCGATTGCGGGTGAAATGCGGTAGTTTTAATTTGCTTGATTTTTAATCTCTTGGTTACGCGCGTCATTAATTTACTTAGAAAATTTGTCCCTTGATCTAATAATATAATATAAATGATGAATTTCGAAAATTAATCTTGCATGCTAAGTATGTATTCATTACCCATTTCAGTTTTAGGCAATAGTCCGACTATATCAAGAGCTACTTTAGCAAACGGTATTGCTGGATAATCAGTAATAATTAAATTTTGCTTGCTTTTTGACTCTAACTAATTTTTGTAATTGACATTGCTTGCATTTTTTAATGAACTTTTGTTCTTCCTGCTTAAGATTTTCCCAATTATATTTATGTATAATTCTATTATAAGTTGTATTGCCACCTTTGTGTCCACCAATCGTAGAACAATGCATTTCTTCGATAATTTTTGCACGTGCAGAAAAAGGAGGATGTTGTATATGACCGAGACATATAATGATTTTGATGTTTGTTGAATATAATTCTTTTTTAATACTGATTAATATTAAATTGAATTCAACGTTTTCAATATTTTTACTTTTTACTACGCTAAATGTATTAATCTCCTTTTCAATTAAAATAAAACTCAATTTATTAAGTAAAATTTGCAAAATATTCATGATATTTATTAAACTCTCGCGTTGCTCGCTTCTAAGTGGCATTACTATATAGAATCTAGTATTAACATTAATTAATTTAGGTTCACCAACAGTTAAATTATCATGACGTGGTATTTTATTGATTTCATATAATTGCATTGCTCTTTCATCTAGTGGTTGGCCTATGGAATTGACGAAATATAAATAATTATCTTTTCGCATAAATAATTTTTCTCTACAGTGAATAATATTTTTACTAGGGAGTTCGTTTGCGTGTGAGTCACGATGTGTGAGCTTAGAATTAAGTAGTTCATTGGACTCGCTTGAATTTTCATTTAAAAGAGTAGTTACATTAAGATCAATATCAAATTCCGCAGTGTTATCGACAGCTGTAGTGACGGGGCTGCGTTCGTGACTTTCCTGTCCTGGCTGGGAGTGAGGGCATTTTTACTATCTCTGTAGCTGCAGTGGCCGTGTTATGTTTCACCCGCCTCTCTTCGTCAAACATTTTACGACCTCAGGCTGTTCTCTTGCGTGGTGCGAGGGCTTAGATGGCTGCCGCATACTATGTGTTTGGCTGTCTACCTGCGCGTAGGCGCGTCATCATGCCGGGAGGCTCAGCTAAATCGAATACCGAAAAAAATTTTGCGCTCCCCCATTTGTCTAAAACGTCAGTTATATTGGGTACAGGGTGATTATAATCAGGTATAATTTAATTGCATTAAGATTTCTGAAATCTACCAACATTCTATAACGTTTATTGCCTTTTGAATCGGACTTTTTATCGACGCAAAATACCGGTGCTGAGTAAGAGCTGATCCAGGGCTCGATTATATCGTTGTCTAGCAATTCTTGTACTTGCCTATTGATTTCCTCATTTAGTACAGGAGGGTGACGAAATTGTTTAATACGAATCGGTACATTACTAGTGAGGGGGATTTCGTGCTCGAGCACAGTTGTCGCCAGCAACTTATGTCCCGTTATATAAAAGAGTTAGAGCCGCTCTACCGAAACTCTCTGTTCACCGGTCAGATGGTCGAGGCGCATGCTCGTCGAGTGCTTTCACCTTGTGTGCTCTGCTGCAGTTACCCTTCGCATTCTTATCAGAAATGGTCATTATCTTACTTTTCTTAATTTCATTTGCATTTTTTATGATTTTCTTTCCTTTTATGTGACTTTTAGCTGCGTTAATTGTATTGCTTAAACGGAGAAATGAATAATCGCAGCTGTTATTTTTAGACTTTGCATGTACTGTGTACTTAACTAGTTTTTTCAGCTGTCTAATTAATTTTTGGAATTCATTAACTTTCTCATATTTTAGCATATTTAGTATTACTAGTATATGCTTACAAATGCTTTGAATATTCTCAAATTGTTCAGGTAAGAATTTATTTATTTGTTGACTTTCTTCAATAACTTTCAATAAATAATTCAATTTTTCTAAAATTTTTATTTTCAAGTTCACTCTTATCGCAATTTTTAATTTCATCATATGTAAGTTTACTTACTTCCAAAAATACGTTGTCATTAATTTCTGAATTCAATTTTTTATTTGATTCTAACAGCGTGTTGTATCAGCTTTTAGAAGCAATTTTTCATTTGCTTCTAACAGCGATGTTTTTGTTTTTCTAAAACAAAAGCAATAAATATTATTTTTTGCTTTTTTATTTTCTAATTTCGGAATTCGAATTTTAGTAGTTTTTTGCTGTAGTTTGCTAGGAATGATCAGTTTCTGCTTCTACCACGATTTCAGTTTTTAAATTTCGGAGTTAGATTGATTTTCCAATTTTGAATTATTATGATTTCGATTTTGTGCGCTTAATTTACTATTTTCGAATGTCGGATCTCGATTTTCGGGGTTTTGAATCTCGGTTTTATAATTAAAATTTTCGTTTTTCGGATATCGGAGTTCGTATTGGAAGTGATTTGCGTATATGATTCTTGATTATACGAATTTCGATGTTCTAACCTTGAATTTGGCAAATGTTCGGATTTTGATTGCACGCGCTGTTCTACGTTTTCGGTAAAAGTAGCGGTTAAAAACTTATATACTTTTTTATTTTTAATTGATGGCAATTTTAGAGGCAATTTATAATTATCAAATATAAAATATTGTTCTCTATAATTAATGTCTGCATCATAATTAATGAATATTTTACTGCCGAGCAGACCGTCTTCCTCAATAGGAAAATCATCTTGTACTAAGTGAAAATAATATGTTAAATAATGAAATTGCATTGGAATTTTGCCATAAGTGTTTATGCTACTTTTTGTTATACCAGTTAGTTCTAAAATTTTCTTAGCATCGACTCGAACATTACGCGTTTTTTTTTAAATTTTCTAAAGTGCTGGCCCAGCGCCGGTGTCTAGCATTAGTGACAACGGTTACGGGCAACAATTTGTTTTTAGCATAATAGTTGGTGAACAATTATTAATGCTTAATAAAACAATCTCTTTTATTAATCGTATTGCTGATTGTTTCTCGTATAATTTTTACGCTGGGGTTGTGGGATTTCCCTGGTTGCGTCGTTCTCCGAGTTATTATATGCAAGATCTCTACATTCGCTCTTCAAATGACCGGCCTTTTTGAAATAATTATATGCTTTTGTGGCGCCATTTTGGGCTTGGTTTGGCTGATGTACATTGGCAGCGGGAACATAGTTGGAATATTGATTTTTATATTCGGGTGTTTTCCACGGTTGCGTGACACGTTGCGGCCGCCCCTGTGAGTTAGTCGGTATTAATTTTTCAGGATCGGGCGTGGCCCAGGTGCTTTTTTGGGGAGTGGCCGAAGCCTTCGGTACGTCGGCGCCATTTGTACGGTACCAGCAATTAAGTGCTGTGTGACCCGATTTGTGACATATTTTACACGCTTCTGCCTTTTTGCTATCGACTAAGTTAATTTGTGCAGATTCTTTTTCGTTAATTTTTGTTTCTGTAGAAGGCTGTAGTATTTTCATTTGTTCGTCTGTATTTTGGCATGCATAATCGCGCTCTATGTCGATTGCTTGGTCAGTCGCGGCGTCTAGAGACTCAAGTATGCCCATTCGTCCTTTTATAACCCATTGCAAACCGCGAATGTAATATGCTGCACTATCATTTTCTAATTCGACTTTAAGATCTGGTCTGTGCCTTTTTTCACACAACGCGGCCTCGTATGCTTCTTGTGCGGTAGATTTTAATCTATTTGAAAATGAAATTACGTTTTCGTCGTATTTTTGTTTCATTACTGCTAATTCGCCCAGTAATTCGTGAAAACGTTTTGCGGACCCGTATGTGCGATCAAAATACATTATAATTTTCTCCATATTAAGAAAAATTCTTTGCTGTGTACTTTTTAATGCCTGTCCGGACAAGCGCATTTTTATCAATCTCGCTAAATCAGGCTCATTCCATTACACTGCGGTATCATGCTTCTCGCTTCTCTACATCCGTCCAAAAAAATTCTAAGTGGGATGTTGTAACCGTAAATTTTTTTAATCATTTCGACTGCATCTTTAATTGATAATTTGTGAACCGGAGTGAGATTGTTGTTTTGAAAAGATTGTAAAGTGTTGTAAGGTTGTCTACGATAATTATTTGCTGGGTTTGTATGATAAGGTGTGCTGCGTATATTTGGAGTAGCAAAAAGTGGAGAGGTTTTTGTAATGTCAATTTTTTTAGTGGTGTCATTATTTTGTAGTGGAAATTTAGGATCTGTTTTGGGTGGGTTTATCGTATTTGTTGAGTTAATAATAGATTGATAGGCAATTACTTCCGTCATTTCGGCGTTTATATTTAAAAGTGTGTGTATTTCGCGCTCAAATTTCTTAATTGAGTTACTACCTATAATAGTTTCAATAATTTCTTTGTAACTAATATTGTTGGGCATTAACTCTATAAGTATGTGTATCATTAATTCATCCTGACACGCGTCGTGCATTTTTGATACTCGTATATCAATGTTATCTTGTAAAAATTCGCAAATTTTATTTACGTCATCCGCGAATTCCGGAATCTGTTCCGGTTGATGGGCACTATATATTGATACTAAACTTAAGAAAACTGAATAAATTCATAAACAAAGAACATTTTAAAATCGAAGATATGCGAACAGCTCTCAATTTAATAAATAAAAATAACTATATGGCCTGGTTCGATCTGAAGGATGCTTATTTGCTAGTACCTATGGGGAAAAATAGTAAAAAAATACATTAAGTTTAAACATAAGGGTAAGTTATACCAATGTAGAGCCTTACCTTTTGGATTGTCTCCAGCACCATTGATTTTCACCAAATTACTTAAACCACTAATTATTTAGCTTATAGAAAGACGGATCAAACTAGTGGTTTACTTAGACGATCTTTTAATATTTGGAGAAACTGGAACTGAGGTTTTTTAATGAACTGGAAAAAATGTGAATTGAATCCTAGCAGACTGTGTAAATTTTTGGGTATGAACATTAATACGAAAGAAATGACTCTAGAATTACCTTCAGAAAAACGTACATATATAAAACAAATGTTGGAAAACGTATTAGATTCAAAAAAATTAAAATACAGAATTTAGCGAAATGCGTAGGCACATTAGTGGCAGCATGTCCAGCGATAGCTTACGGCTGGCTTTACTGCAAGGAGTTAGAAAAAATAAAAACAAACGAATTCATTTTACATAAGGAAGTCATGAATAAATACACAAACCTGTCATTAGAAGCAAAAGAAGAAATTAATTGGTGGTTATCACAAATACTAATTGCAAAAAATAAAATAAGATCCAGTATATTTGATACGGAAATTTTCTCAGATGCTTCCAAATCAGGGTGGGGAGCAATTTGGGAAAAACATAAAGTCTAATGTTTTTGGAAAAAATCTGAAAGAGAGATTCAGATTAATTACTTAGAGATTAAAGCGACTTTTCTAGCCTTAAAATGTTTCGCTTCCACATGTTACAACAAACAAATACATTTAAGAATTGATAACATCACAGTCTTGGCTTACATCGATAAAACGGGAGGTACGAAGTTTAAAAACTTAAACTCCCTAACCAAAGAATTTTGGGAATTGTGTAGGGCAAGGGATATCTGGATCTTTGCAGAGTATGTGGCTTCGAAAGACAATCCAGCAGATGAGGGATCAAGGTTGACAAACATAAACACAGAGTGGGAGCTATCCGATCAAGCCTTTAAATCCATATGTAAGAAACTAGGTTACCCGACAATAGACTTGTTTGCTACGCGTATAAATGCCAAATGCAACACATATTGCTCCTGGGAAAGGGTCCCAGAACCTAAGGCCATTAATGCCTTCACCATCAGCTGGAAGAACTACTTCTGGTACGCTTTCCCACCTTTGTCTCTGATCTCAAAAATCTTAAAAAAGATCAAAGAGGAAGGTGCTACAGGAATCCTGATAGTTCCCCTCTGGACTGGACATCCTTGGTTCACAGAGTTTAAGAGACTCCTTATATCTGAGGACATCAGATTACCTCCATCAAATAAACTATTACTCTCTCCTTGCAGGAAAATCAACCACCCTTTCGCATCCAGCCTTACCCTGGTAGCAGGAACTGTATCAGGCAGGCCTTCAAGAAAAATAAATTGGAGGATGACACAGTAGAGGTGATGGTTGCATTAATTGCTGAAAGCACTGTAAAGCAGTACGACTCCTCCCTCGACTTTTGGTGGAACTTCTGCTTACTTAAATCACAAGACCCGTTCTCATCGAGAGAAGAAATTATCTTAAGCTGCTTAATCAAAAAATTTAGTACTGAAGCTGCATACAACAGCATATATACATTAAGGTCTGCAATCTCTCTGGTAAATAGCTGTGATATTTCAGGCAGATCTCTGCTACAAAGATTTTTTAAGGGAGTAAAAAGTATTCAAGATACGGCCCATAACCCCTAAATACTCCACAACATGGGACGTGGAAATAGTATTTAAGAAGATAGAATCCAGGGGACCACTAGAACTATTAGTTCTACAAAAAGCCCTACGCCTGATTCCCTTTCTTCCTTAGAAGAACGACACTCTGCATAGCCAGAACACTTATACACTGTATGAAAATCACAAATCCGTTAAGAGATAACATAGATGAATCACTCATATCCTTCAGAAAACCACACAATAAAGTTTGCTCACAAACACTCACAAGGAAACTACCCGAGGTGTACCTCACCGATTTTCTTGATATTGTGATATGTTGTAGTATATCAAAAAGTATTAGATGCGTATTTTTTTACGTGCTAATTCGGCGATTTAAGGGGTGAAAACCACCCTTAAATTTTACGCCCAAAAACAGTTTTTTTTAATATCTAAAAAACGAATTGAAATTTTCCGATGAAACCAACGCCAATTTGTTTCTTATCAAAATGCGCTTCTATGGTAATCGTTTTCACTCTGAAGGGTAGCATCCCTTATTTTTTATAAGGGTATATATGACTTTTTTCGTTTTTTCGTTCTTCAGAAATTTCTTAATTAACCGAATGTTATAAGAAATCGTTCTATTATAAACAATATTAAAATTAAAAGTTCACCGGTCCCGGGAGTTTTAAAAAAAGAATTATTTAAAGGGGTAACTACCCCCTAACACGAGTTTTCTGACATAGGCCTTAATAATTTACTTAATTTTATAATATATTGTAAAACATGAAAAAGACAAAAAATATATACATACATACTTATACGACCATTTGAGGGATGAAAAATATCCTTACACTTCACCCCCAAAAAACATTTTTTTTAATATCTTAAAAACGAATTGAAATGTTCGAACGAAACCAACGCCAATTTATTTCTCATAAAAATGCGCTCCTGTGGTAATTGCTTTTACTCTCTAGGGTTGCATCCCTTGTATTTTTATAAGGGTAGAGATGACTATTTTTTTCTCCAAAAATTTTTTAATTTGTTCAATCTTATTAAAAGTCTGTATACTACAAACGATATTGATGTTTAATATTGAAAAGGAGAGAATCGTAGAAGAAAATAAGTCAAAGGCATAACTACCGCTAAACGTGGCACCTGTCATACACTATTAAAATTTTCTTAATTTTGTGATATATTGCAGAGTATAAAAAATTAATTAGAGATATTTTTACTTGCTCCTATGATGATTTAAGAAAACAAAAGGACCCTTACAGTTCACCCCTAGAAAACACTTTTTATTTAATTTCGTAAAAACAAAGTGCAATTTCTTATTAAACATCAATTTATTTTTAACAAAACTTATGTTATCATTGCTCATATTCTGATTGGTCGGTTTCATTTTTAGGAGTTTAAATAACATTTTATAGTTGTAATTTCAATTTTGTATTACTTCAACTGCACCTTTATTTTTGTTCTTGACCCACGGTCACTCTGTATATGGCATTTTGTCCGTTAATTGAAATATAAATAAAAATAAAAATAAAATAAAATAATATTGTTAAGGGTGTTTCTACTATAAATAAATATATTGAATTTCAATAAATCAAATTTAAAATTTAACGCGTATGGCAGTTAAAAAAAGGAGAGTAAAATATTTCTCGACGTTTTCTTTAATTTAAATACATGCTATTTTAGTATAAAATAAAAATATAGTTCACAAATGCATGTAATAAAATTTTTTTTAAATGTTATACCCTTTAAGTTTATTTAATATATAAGTAATGTATGAAAGCTAAGCATATTTTGGTGCGCAGTTTGTTCTTTTATTAGGTCATCGAATATCAAACATTTATTTTTATCCAGCATTCGAATCAGCAGCGATAACAATACGCAATCGTTGTTTTTAAGCAGTTACATTTCACATATTTTTCAGTTAGCATGTGCCAGTGATCAGTGAAATAAAATTTTATTACAGTTTTACGAATTAATAACGAAATAGTTGTTTTTCATTAATTATAAGAACCTTCAGATATGCATATTATTTTTTAAACATTACATAAATGCAATATACCCTAGTGAAAATCAAACATGTATATATAAATGTACAAGAGTGTAATTTTTATATTAACATAAACATTTCATAGAGAAAATATTTAGTATAATTTAGCGATTTTATTTTGAATTTGCCACACTAGTTTATATTTAGAATTTCGTAAAAAATTTACACTTCTGTACATTAATTTACACTATTATACACAGATTATATGATAATGAGAGTTAAAAACCTATTATTTTATGTATATTTGATATTACTAAATCATTATATATATTTCGATGCTATTATTTATTATTTGTTGTATATTCATTATCAATGTTAGCTCATATACTTAATTTTATTGTCGAATTAAAACAGAAGTAGACACTTTTATACACTTTTATACATTTTTATACATTTGTATACACTTATATACAGTTATATATACTTTTTTATTATCACAAGGGTATTAGGTCGATATATTACATTTCTAAAAATAGTTGAATGCTCATAGATGTTTGTAAAATTCATTTAAATATTTTTCTTTTTTTTAATCAAATACTAATACATTTATTTATGAAAAAGTTTTACATATCTCTAACAGAATTAGTTCATTTTATTACATTTTGAAAAATCTTTTTACAGAATATTATATAATCATCTTAATCATACTCATAATAGAATGCAAATTCTTCATTTATTTTAAATTTCAAATTTTTTTGGATCGCCTGTGTATGTTTCAGATATTAAGAATGACTATCAATCCGATGAACGTTATAAATTTGCTTCTAATAACATTTCTTCTCTTTCTGTGAAATTCAAATTCTTTAAAGTCATTATATATTACAACTATAAACTATATTAAGTTTTCAGCCCAGTTGTTAAAAATCGATAAAATTGTGTTATATTATATTAAAAAAAGCTAAAATTATTCCGGACATATACAAGTCTTCTCAAAACTGCAACGTTTTAACAATTTTTATTTCTTTCTTTGATCGAGTTTTCAGTTTACTGATGATATTGTGAAGCAGGCAACTCCCCGCGGTTCTCGAACTCGCGTATAGTATTGTGATGATTCAGGCTGGGGTTAGGTTAGGTAGCGCGTGAACCGAGAATGGTTTAATTAATTAAATTAGAAATAAATAAACGAATAAAAATATAATAAACGCGGATTGAAATAAGCATGTTTTGATTAACAACGACACTTTCTCTTTGCGTCTAATCCGGGCTTGAGACCGGCTATGACCGCATTAAAAGTGTTTGAAACGAGAAATAACGAGGAGAATAAAATAGACCCCGAGTGTCCTTTAGCAGGCCTAGACTCTGACTGACTTTACTCGTGACCTACAAATTCGTTGTAGCCCTGTTGAGCCCCTCTCCTCCTTCGGTCCCTTTTTGTATATGCAGTCTAGAGGCTGCTTCCAGCCACATGTTGTTGTCGTGTAAGCGACACGCTTTTCTTCCCGGAAAAGCATTTGAACTCGGACCCATCAATACGGCGTAGAACAGAGGTTCTTTGTTTTTTAGTGAGTGTGTTATATTTGCCTTTCAGACACAGTTTATAAAATTGAATATTTTTCATTGTTGTTTATAATCTACGATTATTATATATATATATATATATATATATATATATATATATATATATAACCTATGACAATAATTTTAGCTAATTCAGCCAAGATTATTGCGCCGCACATGCAGGCTTTAACATAGTTTTATTCGAGGATTGAAATAAATCGTGCACGGGAATTTAGGGTAATATTATGAACACTTGAGGTTTTATTCAATCTAAATACAAGAGTTGAGCGCCAGCTGCGCGAATTCGCAGCACGATTTTACAAGTATTCTACCGACACATAAAATTACTTATACAATAAACTAACTATGGTGAGCACGCGGTACGGTGGGAAACGGTAAATGGTCGGGAGGGGAGGAAGCTACTTCTCAGGGACGCGAATTCAAGTAATATCCGGCGACGAAATACACGTGGAAAGGCGGCGACGCGATGGTCGACACGCACGCAGCGCAAGTTTTACAAAAAATTACCTATATAAATATATATATATATATATATATATATATATATATATATATATATATATGGGTATGCACTAAGCACAATAATAATCTGTGCAACTTACTCTTTTATTCGAATCTGGTGTGGCCTCCTTCGACGATACAAGTTGGTCGGCACACACGGTAAACGGTTTATATATAGCTATATTCGCAAGCGGAACGAGCGGTTTTGGTATTCGCACGGAACTGATACAGGAAAACGAAGTGTCTGTGTACGTAGCTCAGTACGAAGTGGACTCGTTATCCCTTCTTTCCCGCGGCGTTACCCTCGGGTTTCGGTAGTGCGGACCGAGTCCGCCTGAGGGCGCAGCGCATGCTTTGGCGACGGAGAAAGAGAAGTGAGAAGGAGGAAAGGGGAGCGTCTGCTCACGGTGACGTCACGCTATGTGACATGCAGTCGACGGCTTGCAGACGGTGTTGGAGAGGACGAGGAAGGACGAGTGGCCAGGACGAGGAAATGCGACGAGGGATGCAGCAGGATGGGTATCTGGGCAACGGTGCCGACGAAGGGGCACGAAGACGAGAGCTGCAAGGCCCAGGACGGCGTACTGGCAGCAGGAGCAGTGGGCACGGTTAACCTCGAAGAGGTTAGGTTTACATACAGCTTCCTACTGCATTCATTCACTGCCACTATTATCATGTGAGATTAGTGTTTAGTTTATCACTGTAATCTCCCCTTACTAATGCTGTGTTGTTTCTAGGTGTCTGGCGAGTGCTTCGGAGGTTGTTGCTGCTGCTGTTATGGGGGAGCGGGCTACGAATTGAGCTACATTGCTGTACCTGAGGGACCACCCTGCCTCTGCAAACCCTCCAGACCAGGTAAGAGAGTTCCAATTTGATGTGCATGTCTGCTGTAGACTAACTCTTCTTTATATTTTCTAGGGTGTATGCTGCAGGCCTCCTTCATGTCTAGAGAAGCAGCCCCTCCGCCGAAGGTGGATCTATTCATTCCTTTCAAGGCATAAAATCAGGTGGGTATCATGCTAATACCATTTTACTTATATTATCGGTTTCTAATCTCTTGTGTGTTTCCTCAGGTTGGTTCGAAGGGACAGGAGTAAGGAGAGGAGACGGCAGGTCATGCTCAGCGCACCCCAGCCGAGACCAGCCAGCTCCCACCTATAGGAGGCTTTATGGGATGGCAGCTGCGCGTCCTCTTCAGCTGCTTCAGGGCATGAGAGCTCGCTTGCTCTGTTCCGTCCAGGGGGATAGTGTATGTGTGTGTGTACGTGTATAGGGAGTGAGATGGGTAGGTAATGTGCTGTCGTTCACATTGTGTAACGCACACAAAATGTGGTGTTACAAACTCCCCCCTACTAAACCGAAGCGCGGCTACGCGGTTCGCGGTTTACTAGGGACGTGCTCACTCGGTACGTAACTAACTAATTTATATGCTAACCTAATCTATGCTAACTATTTGTTCTTACACTTCTAACTAGATAAATACTTCATTTAGTCTCATTTCTACTCGTTCTCTTGTTGAACATTATCTGTAAGTATTCCTTAGGCGCTATGATACATTTAAATACCGATAATTACTTACATTATGCTGTACACGTGGTTAAATCGTGGGTAGTACGGTTGTGTCTAAAAAAACTAATAACATGGATATATACAACGTTATTCTTATAAACTAAATTCTTAAAGTCTAGATTTCCTAGCTTAGTAAGGGACACTTCATAATATTGTGCTTAGTAGAATAATATTCTATATAATCGTTAATACCAAATTTTTGTGCATGTAGCTGGCACTAGGTTACATGCCGATTTTACTACTAGTTACTTGTATCCAGTGAGTGAATGCTCGGTGCGTTCGCGTAACGAAACCACGCCCTAATATACGATTGAAGTCATGTAGTGAGGTAGTTAGAATCAGTCTTGGCAATCACACATGTCAGTCTTTTTTTTTTGTTTTTTATTTATGTACCTTAATTTACTTTATACCACTTTATACCATGTACTCCATTTTACGTATACACAATCCCTTACATTTCTAGGTTACGAAATATGATTGCAATATTTACAAGGAAGGTTCGGTATTACGATAGGGGAGAATTAGTGTGGTAGGGCATTGTTGACGATAAAGAAAAAGAAACAAGGTCGGTATTGGCGATAAGAGGCGTTCGGTGTTGACGATAGGAGAGGCTCAGTATTTCGGAAGGAAGGAGGTTGGTATTGCGATAAGAGGTGTTCGGTATTGGTGATAGGAGGGATCAGTATTGCAGAAGGGGGGAATTATTTCGATAAAAGGTGTTTGGTATTGGCGATAGGGGGGATTTTCTTTTTTTTTTTTCTGAAGGGTTCCTTATTTTGAGGGTGAGGTAAAGTAGACAGTCGCTCCCGGCATCACCACCAATACCGGCTGAGAACCGTAGGTCCCTGGAGCTATTGTTGCCGCGGCAGGCACGGGCACAGATGTCGGCTCTGGCACCGGTAGTGGTGTGGGGGCCGGTTCAGGTTCCGCCTGCTTACGAGTTGGTGGCTTACAGGGGAGATCAAGCGACTTCGCCTGCCCCAACGATGTTGTTCCCGAGCATCTCGGGCAAGTGTACACGTCAACATTTGGTTGGCTAGATCGGAAGCAGAACTTATAGTCCCTCCGGCTTTTACAATGCGAATATATATGACCTTCCTTCTTACAATTCCAGCAGGACCCTTGCAAAGAGACGGAGGTAGTATCATCCGATCGGTACGGAGCTGAAGGCTGGATCTTTAAGTCCATCAACCTGGGACTGGTCTTCCCCCCGACGAACGAGGTCGGTGCGAGTGGTGTCGGGCTGGGTCGCTCTTCCCTCACGAAATTAATCGGGCCCATCGCATATATAGGGTGTACCGACTCTACCCCGACTCGTTCTCTGAGGCTCCGCTCTCTCTCAATTAGCACTTCCCTTTCCGACTTCGTCTGGGTTGGAGCCATCTTAGTGAAGGTAATTGAGTCCCCCGTTGTAATGCGTACTTGTCCCCCGTTCGGGTCGCTTATCACATTAATGATGGGGTGAGTTTTAGACCTTTTTGGTTTTGCCGGTCTACGATAGGAGGGGTGGTTGGATGGGGATCAGACGGTAGGGGAGTGGATAATATTTAAGCCAATCACCGCGGGCGGGGATGTCACCCCCCCCCCCCCGAAGCGAAGCCGCGACCCCGCGGTCTAGAGGAGGTTCTACTAATGCGGCTAAGACAACCATTTGCGAGTTATCGGTTGCAATGCGAGATTTTACGAAGTTTGTAGCGATGCCTTAGAATCTTTTAAAAGAATGGCAAAACTTACAAAAAGAACACGTATTAACGTCCGCGTCTTTCTTCCTACAATGATAACAAAATCGCTTATTACGTGGTTCTTTGCCATCACGATAACAATGTCCCGAACATTTACAATTCCAACATACTCGGTCAGTTTTATTGCGAGTGACTGCCGATGCGGGCTCTGATTTCCGCGACGACTCTGCAGAGTTTTCCCGATCGCTTGTCTTCGAATTTCTCCGCTTAGCGATGTTGTTTTTAGGCTTCGAAGGCGGTAAACATTGAACCGACACCCGCTCAGGCTTCCGAGGCGAAGGCTGAGTTCCCGACGGTGTACTTACGTTTACCGGTACTGCAATGGTCTTTCTTACCGGGGAGTGTCCTATCTTTTAATTTCGAGGTGGGTTGCAGTTAGGACAGTTGGGAATTATGACTCCTAGGTGGCCACATTTGTAGCATAAAATACCAGATTTATTAGGGCAGAACTTTGCCTGGTGTCCGGTAAGGTGACAGGCCCAGCAAGCATATAAAGATTTGCTATACGCTGGTTTGCCTATATACGATGAGTTCGACGAATTCGAATTATTCTTACGATTTTGCTAAGAAATTAATTTTTCTGCTGGTGATTTCCAGGAAAAGGATTTGACTTCCCGAGTTTTCGAAGTTCTATTCGATTGACTCCATGTCAATCGATCTAACATTCGCGATTCATTCGGGATTTTACGAGTTCTGTTCGACGATTTACGATTGGTGGTTTCGAGTGATTCATTCGTCAATGAATCAACAATACGATGATTTTTCGGGCTACGAACCCGCTGTTCCGAAAGTCAACAGTTGGGTGTGTTGCTATTTCGATTTTCGGATCTTTCAGCTAATTTCGATTCTACTATGTTCGAGTTTTTATTATTCGAAGACCAATATGATTGTTCCGACGATGAACAATCCGACCTGCGGGCACTATTCAAAGTTTTCGATGAATTTTTCAAACGTTTAGTCCGATTCGAGTTACGATCACTCCTTACAGGTTCTTTCGAACTGTTTGTTGCAGATTTACTCGCGGTAGCTACGATTGGGAAATTTTTCGTAACTCCGTCTGTGATTCCGTAACCTGAGAGTGTGGAAAGGTGATTCGACTGAGATTCGTTTAACGCAGTTGTATTTTGAGCTTCGAAGTTGTTCACAGCCGATGAACAATGCTCTACTGCAGTTTCCTCCGAAGTGAGAACCGACGATTTCTCTTCACTCTTTCCTAATGAATTCGAATTTTCGGGGGTAAATGCCGATACAATTGTTGTCGCTAATTCCACAGAAGAATCAATTGCGAAAGTCGTGCGAGATACCGACAAATTTTCCTTCTCCGTCTTATCAACTGTTTTAGGAGATACCGTTAGATCCGGCGGAGGTGGTTCGATGACTAGCGACGACAATGGTCCTTGTCCGGGATACGATTCGAGACGTTTTTGCAATTCGATGGGGTTCTGTTGTCCGGTAATTTGCGATATAGGGGAATAATACTGTTGTGTGTGGAGATTAGGGAATGGTATAGCGGCGCGGTAGGTATTTGATGCGATACTGTATGTTGGGATTTCGGGTATTGTGTTGTATTGTGGTGTATAGGAGGGGTTTGTATGTTAGGGTTTTGTGTATGAATATTTTGTGTAGTAGTGTAGGATTGTATTCATATAGGGTGTGTGGGTTGTGCGATAGGGGCGTGTTGTACCTGTAAAGGTTGTGAGACTTGTACTGTACGGTAGGTTGGTATTTGTGGGGTAAGTGTAGGTTGTGGGGCGAAACATCTATACGGTTCCATTAAGTGGATCGGTATTTGCGAGACATTATCAGATTGTACAGCAGGTTTTTGTTCAATTGTCTCTCCGATATGATTTTCAATTGCTTTAATCTCACAACTCGTATCAACAACGTAATTGTGAGCTTTTGTCAAGATTTCAACTAATCGATTAAGTATCTCGTCGTAAGTCCCTTCTGTATTAATCTGAAAATATTTCGCGCTATTCGAAAGAGTACTTATATTATATGTTGCGAATACAGATCGTATAATCTCTTGTTTGTTTGCGACATTGGACAAATATCCTTGCATCGAGTTAGATTTAAGACACAAACAAGGTTTTTCTTTACATGCGATTTGATCATCATTGCACGGAACCCATGGCACAACATTAGATCCAAAAATCAATTTAAGCTGATATCTAACTACTCGATCCAGTATCTCATTATTGGTTCCTAATGTACTAATTTTGTTTATATTGGCATGACGCAATACATAATCTAATCCACGAGTTGAGTAAAGGAGTTCGAAATTTGCTTTTCTAGCCACTATCGCTTCCTCGAGAACTTTCAATTTGTCAGCCGTCGATATTTTAAGGTAAAGGGACGTTACTTTTCTTTAATTCGAAGTTAGCATGACTGAGTTTAGCTCACTTTTGCTTGCTCACTAGAAAGTGCGATTTGGTATTACAAAAGATATATAAGAGAAAAAGAAAAAATAAAATACTAAAAAAAACTTAATTTAGATCAAGAATAAAAAGAAAATGAAAAACAATGAAGTTCTCAAAGAAAAATGACAGTTGAAGTATTGCATAGAGCACAAAAAAATGAATAAGCGAAAGCAAGCAACAATAGAAAAAATAAATTTTTAATAAGCAGTGTGTAAAGCAAACAAAAGTTGAAGCGAAATATTACGATTGTCTAAGCGTAAGAGGGTATTAGGTATGCAAGCAGGAATATATTGGGTAAAAAGGTAGATGGTGGGTTCCGATCAAGTACGATATTGGGTGAAGGGGTTCAAAGAAACTAATACTAAGAAAAAAAATTCGAGTTGTTTTCCTAAAAAAAATCTTTTACGAGGGAAAAATAAAATTTTTACTTTCTTATGATTTTGATATAACTAAAAAACAATAAATATTACTAGGAGTTTTTGTTTAAATAGACAAAAATAGATCCAAACGAACTTTATTAATTTAAGATATTTAACAACAACCACGATGATAATCTTTTTGTTCGTACAATTTCTCAAATTACTATTATTTAAGAAGACTGGGAAATTTTGTTAAGTGGGATTGAAGATGCGAACAAACAGAAACAAAAAATAATATAATTAACAGGCAAAAGCAAGGTCACTAAACGGAAATTCCATACAAGTATTTCTGCGTGCATGCGGTAGGGATACATAAGGTAAAACTCAACTACTGGTAATTTGTAGTCGGGTGGGGATCGATAGGGTCTCGTGATATTGTTTACGTTCGATATGGGCTTAGGGATGTGTGTTTGATAGGTGGAATATTACTAATTCAAAATAATATGATACACTTATTTTAACGAAGGTGGATTATTGTAAGCTAGCATTGTTTACAAAAAAAAATAAAAATGTATTGCAAAATTAAAGAATATTGCAAAAATAATCAAGGGTTGCTAACTAATTACAAAATAATAAAATTTTTTTTGTAGATAATAACAAAAAAAAACAAAATTTAAAAATGATCAAAGTTTTAATTTAAATTTACAATTAATTATCATGAAAGCCGAAAAATTTTCAATTCCTTTAACCAGGTTCAAATAGTAAATTAAACTTTTATACGAAATATATATTCGACTATACGAGGTAAATAGAAAATATTTATATTAAATATTTATTTCGAATTTTAACACGAATATTTACTACAAATAATATACTATACAAGTTTCAATTTAAAGATTTTGAACTCACTATTAGAAAAAAGTTTTATACGAAATTTTATACAAAGTGTACGAAAGTAGATTAGGTATTATCTATTCGTAACAAAACGAACAAAATTTATCGAAGGGGAAAAACTATTCACTTATTTTTTATAAATCCACTTTGCAACGATTAAATCACTATAGTGATTATAGGATTCATGGGAAATAGGTATAAAATGTTATTAATCGGAAGGTGGGAATTTATAGTAGCGATAGGCGGAGAAAATAAATAATATATATTATGAAATTGTGCATAAAATATATAAAATAGGGTAAATGTGCGTAAAATATTAAATTATGCACATATAATAGTAATAAAAATGTTACCTTTTATTTTCGAGTGAGTGAGGTTTCTAAACTTTATGCTTTTATTCAAGTTACAGAAAAATTTTCGTAAAGTCGTGTCAATTTACGAATATACTATTATTATACGAATATACTAATATTATGTGAATATACTATTATTATATGAATATACTATTATTATACGAATATACCAGTATTATGTGAATATACTATTATTATATGAATATACTATTATTATACGAATATACTAGTATTATGTGAATATACTATTGTTATAGTAATGATGATTAGTATTAATTTATTAAATTTATGTTGTGAATATTCTAATTTAAAAGAAGAATGTATTTAAATCTGAATATAATTGCTCCAGTTAACCATTGCTTAAGTTACCATTGCTAATCACATTTACTAATTTCTGTAAATATTTTTAATCAAAACAAAATTTTATTTGTTATACGATTATTTAAAATCGTTAAACAAATGGAATAACAATTGAGTCAAAAAATATTTTTAATTAAACTGATTTTAAAACAAAATGTTGAAGTAGATCGTCGACTGTATTTAATGAACACGTGTAGCCAAAAATTATTTTTCAACTACCTTCTTAAATTGTCGTTTTGATATTACACAAAAATTTTCGAAATTGTGGATAGTTATCACGAATTTTGTTTAAATAATTTTCAAAACTAATTATCGAAGAAAATTTTTCGAAACTTCATCACGCACTCACTTACTGTTTATTACACTAAATTTTGTATTTATACAATCCTAATTATTTAGGACATACGTATAAATTTGGGGATATCTTTTATTGTATTTATGCCAATGTGCAAAATGCAAAATAATCAGCATAAATTATTCATGCCAAGTAATGCTAGCATGGCCTACCGCCTGACGCCAACGAAAAAAAGAAATTGTTGCTTGCGAGACTATCTCGCGGCGCACATGCAAAAATGGCCAGCTACAAGCGGTCGCGGCGTTGTCAAGCGTCTCGCCACGGCCGCGTGTATATCACTCGCGAAAATTCCAACTATATATTACAGGTGCCACTTTATGTTTAAATTCACCTGCACTGTCATATTCCACGAATTATTAATCTTAATTAACTTTAATTTTAATTAAATTTAAATTTCACCGGAATTTTTGTCGACCCCACGTTACTGCGTCAATTTTATGACACGTTGGGCGCCAATTTTATGACAATAATTTTAGCTAATTCAGCCAAGATTATTGCGCTGCACATACAGGCTTTAACATAGTTTTACTTGTGGTTTTATTCAATCTAAATACAAGAGTTGAGCGCCAGGTGCGCGAGTTCGCAGCACGATTTTACAAGTATTCTACCGACACATAAAATTACTTATACAATAAACTAACTATGGTGAGCACGCGGTACGGTGGGAATCGGTAAATGGTCGGGAGGGGAGGAAGCTACTTCTCAGGGACGCGAATTCAAGTAATATCCGGCGACAAAATGCAGGTATTCATACCTTTCAAGGCATAAAATCAGTTGGGTATCATTTTAATACCATTTTACTTATATTTTCGGTTTCTAATCTCTTATGTGTTTCCTTAGGTTGGTTCGAAGGGTCAGGAGTAACGAGAGGAGACGCCTGAACATGTTCAGCGCACCCCAGCCGAGACCAGCCAGCTCCCACCTATGCGAGGCTTTATGGGATGGCAGCTGCGCGTCCTCTTCAGCTGCTTCAGGGCATGAGAGCTCGCTTGCTCTGTGTCGTCCAGGGGGATAGTGTATGTGTGTGTACGTGTATAGTGAGTGAGATGGGTAGGTAATGTGCTGTCGTTCACATTGTGTAACGCACACACAATGTGGTGTTACAAACCTAATCAAATTCGCTACTCAACACGGCGACTTACTACGCGAGTCAAATTCTAGCGCTCGCGATTTATATTTCCGCCACGCTCCGCAATCTCTCTGCGGATCGTGCCGACGACGCACGTTTTTTGAACCACCACCTCGCGACGGGAGTTTTCAAATACACAAACCCTTAAAATAAAACAGAGTGAGTAATTATTTACCGCCTAATCCCCTTCGTGAAGAAACGCCAACAAACAATTGTCATTTAGCATATATTTCTCAATAAACCTGCATCTTGAGTATTTTCTATAATTTTATTCACTTATATTTCGTATGACTTTAATTTAAATATTCACGCAGTGTAATAATTTTGCGAAATGGAATTTGGAGTTGATAAGGTATTATTGTTTTTTGAGTCTGTAACTGATGGGGAGTCTGCAGACAGCCATCCTTTTCAGATTCAATAGAGTTTTAATTTTTTACAGGATAATTGTTCAAAGTATTATTTCATAGTTCTTCAGCATTTAAATTCACTCGACAAGCCTTTTAATAGTCACTTTAAAAAATGTATAATTCTTTACGTGTATCATGAATAAGCAATAGACCGGATAAGTAATTATAAAATTTACTTTGCGTATTACATTTTTCTTGTAAATAAATTTTTAATTAATTGTATCTATCTCTTTTCGAAGACGCAAAGTATATTTCCAGATGTGACTTTGTGGATTACTACATATTGCTTGGTATTTTAATATGAAACTTTTTAGCAATAATCACACGTAGCGCTTCGAGAGGTTACTTTGCATGCATGCATAATTCATATATATTGCACACAAATCAAATGATTTTATGAAAATTATAAGCATAATAAGCATAATAAGAATCATAATAATATTTCTAATAAAAATGACATTCCGTCGGAAGCCTAACGTATATCATTTCTCAAACTTACTATTTGTTTTGTAGAACTAATTTATATAATCGCAAATTTTGCATAGCGCTTTTAAGCTTACCGTGCAACGTGAATAGATATAATATTATTTTATATTTGTACTCACACTTGACTGTAGGACTAAAGGATAATGTGATATAATATTATACTACCTCATAAAATTCATTAGTTTTCCGATTGCACCTTGATTTTAATTCTAATTTTATCCTAAAATTTCATACTCCATCTGGATTTATATCTAAATAAAATAATTGTCTATTTATTTTATCAATTTGCTCGTTCCTTTTTTAAAATTCAACATTATTTGAAAATTGCAAATGTTACTATAACAATTGCTATAAATATTTTTCATAAAATATCCATGAACATATTAATTGCTTTTGTATATACGTATCTTGTATATCCTTATATATTGTACTTCTTGTATCAAGAAGGTATGAGCGCAAATTCTTGTCCAACTCTTGGACTCAATTTATGTAGTTTAAATACTTAATAAAATTATGCTACTAAACAGAAAAATGACAAATCAATGGAAATTTTAGAAATGTATTTTATTCTAAATTTTTGTGTTTATTTAAAATGTTTACTGCAGAAACTATTATGAAAAAAAACCTACAGGATATCCTGGAGTAATTCCTGCTGGTAATTCTGTAGGAAACTCTGCAGGGGACCTGGAGGATTCTCTGCAGGATTTCCTGCATTGTTTTCGTACTATTTTCTATATCCCTGCAGGAATTCCTTCAGGCATTTTTCTAGAATAGGAAATTGTTTATATCCTATAATCTATAATTGTTGAAAACAATAAAATAATTGAAAAATGTGCCTATATTAGGTGCTACCATACAGATGATAACACCAAAACTCAGGGATTAAGCTTCTTAACGTTTATTTATCAAATTGTTAAACAAACAAATTATGTTTAATTTGGATTTTGGATTTAAGAAGCTTAATTCCTGAGTTTTAGTGTTATCATTTTTCAATTATTTTATTGTTTTCAACAATTTTATTTTATTGGATATAAAGAATTTCCCATTATAGAAGAATTCCTGAAGGAATCCCTGCAGAATCCCAATCCCAAGTAGAGTCTTTCGTTATTCAGATAAGCAGTCCACTCCTGGCGGTGTGTCCCGCTTAGGGGGAGGGTTTGTGACGCGTAATTCGCGTCAAAATAATTATTAAAAACGGGGCAGTCAGTCACGACCGAATCACCGACGTCACCAGAGCTGAGCATTAAAATATTTATTTAACATTGTTATTAACGAGGGGGGGAATTATTATTATTTGTTGGAGAGAATGAGAAAATGGAGGTACAAGGAAAAACACGGACACTGTCACACACATGCGCACACACCGACGGCAACAGCTGAACGTGATGCAGACGCGACTGACTGGAGCGAGAACCGAGGAGAAGACCCATACAGACACTGAATCGACGACGACGACGATGACGCGAAAGAGAGCACGACCGGTAGCCCACAGCCCAGCGGAGGCATGCAGACGCCCGAGCTGGAGGTGTTGGTGTGTACGCCGTGTTGTGATAACACACGGTAAATATCCGTTGTGCGCTATACACGCAGCAGCGGCGGATTCGCTGCAGCAGCGGCAGCTTCTTCGAGGCTCACAACACCGGCTGTAGCCACGAGAGAGAGAGAGAGAGAGAGAGAGAGAGAGAGAGACGCGGCAGCCGACAGCTCATGGGAGAGCTAGCAGTCGCCTCGTCGCGAGCCGCCTGAAGCTGCCGGTCTACCATAGTGTAGGTCAGCGCGTGCATGCCGCCGCTGCTATATGTGATAGTTCAGCGACAATGGAAAGCCAAGCACACAATAGAGATATACGCGCCGAGCTATCGCGCGCTCGTAAATAATGAATCATATTACGCGCGCTCCGGAGACAGGGAGGCAATCGCGCTACGAACCAATCAACGATAGCGACTCATACCGCCGTGGATCTAGCCTTGATTTTCGCATTTAAGGAAAATCAAGACCAATCAAAATCAATCTAAGAAGAGGAGCAACAAGTATGTGAGATGAAGATAGGGGTGAATTGAAAAGCCGAATTTGGAGAAGATTTCCGGTCTCTCTGATTTTCGCCATTGACTGCCCACGCGTCTCCGAGAGTACATTTAGCGACATCGAGCTGGTTGAGTTTAGTTAGTTGAAGTTAATTAAGGGGTTTAATTTGTTAAAGTTTAGTAGTTGAATAGGAGTGTGGAAGCGTTATTGTTGAGTTTAATAGTGGTTAATGTTAATTGAAGGGTTGGGTTTATAGATAGATTAGTTGTTAAAGAATTGTCGAGGGCGAGCACGCCGTCAACATTGCGACAAAGCGACGCTTCAAATTTCACACGAGGACATTTAATCAGCGGTGATTGGACTGTTAAAATTGTCGAGCAACCCTTGGCATTTGGAGTTGGTAACATGTATATTATTATTTATTATTTATATATATATATTTGGCGATTTGGTGGTGTGACACCAACAAATAGAATCAGTGCGCGGCGTGAGAATCGGAAAGGGTTTATTCGAATAACGAGTCGTAACACACTGCGTACGGGAATTGCTTCGAGAATCATTGCTGAGTCGATTGTTACAGGGGAAAGATCATGGTAACATAAGGGGAAAAATCGGGGTTGAATTTAGAGGGGTTGAAAGTCGGAGTTTAATTAATTAGACGGCTCGGGAAAACGTGGTCGTTGAAAGCGACGTGCGCGAGGGCTTGCGCAGCCAGTTTGAATAACGACGGTTAAAATTGTAACTTACGAGTTTATATAAATAGTGACCCATGGTAAATTAAATAAATAAAGCCTAGGTACTTAAATTGTTAACTATCAGTGTCAGTATTTATTAATTAAGTAAGTCATCCTGATTTCCAGTATCCCAGAACCTCCTCGGGGATAGGGTTAATGATGAACTAGCTACGCTTTACCTGGCGCCCATAATTAAGAATAAAATTCGGTAAAGTGCCGAGCCAAACCTTGGATTGAAATTTATTAAATAAAATATTTAACGCAAAAGTGATTAAAGAGTCAGGCGTAACACAATGTCATGTTACAACTTAATACTCTAATTTTAACTATTGATTGTTTATAAATTTTATTGTTTTGAATACTATTCAAGATTTATCACTCGATTACTCTTGAATAGCTATATTATAGACTTACAGTATTGAAAATGTTTGCAGTACCAGCCTCTTGACTTTGATGAAAAACCCGAGCGAGAGAAGTGTCGCGTTCAAAATCCACTGTCAAATAACTTTACTTTTACAAACCAAATGTTATAACTTCACTGTCCTATAACATTTTGTTTGCAATTTTGGATTAACATTTCTTTAAATTTCAATATCACGATAATTTCAGCACTTCGGAGGTTAATTTTAAAAATATACACAATTATTAATTTTTGTGCAATTTAATTGTGAGTGGAAAAATATCACACCGCTGTACATCACTTGTTAGGTTAGGTAGCGCGTGAACCGAGAGAGGTTTATTTAATTAAATTAGAAATAAATAAACGAATAAAAATATAATAAACACCGATTGAAATAAGGATGTTTTGATTAACAACGGCACTGTCTCTGCGTCTAATCCGGGCTTGAGACCGGCTATGGCCACATTAAGTGTTTGAAATGAGAAATAACGAGGAGAATAAAATAGATGAATATCGCGAGAAAACCCGTCTGTCCTTTAGCACGCCTAAACTCTGACTGATTTTATACGTGGTCTACAAATTCGTTGTAGCCCTGTTGAGCCCATCTTCTCCTCCACTCTCTTTTTGTATATGCAATCTAGAGGCTGCTTCCAGACAAATGTTGTTGCCGGGCAAGCAACACGCTTTTCTTCCCGGAAAAGCACTTGAACTCGAACCCTCCAATATCGCGTAGAACAGATGTTCTTTGTTTTTTAGTGAGTATGTTTTCTTGTGTTCGAGAATCGAGTGCTTATATATTTTTGAATATTTTCTAAATAAATACGTATTATTTTATTTGAATATTTGCGCGTATAAATGGCAAATAACACGTGATGTATCGTTATATTACAGTATATATATATATATATATATATATATATATATATATATATATATATATATGTATTATATTACACGCTAATATCAAAATGCAAATACTACGATACAGTCATTTACTTTCGTTCCGTTAGTTTTCCCGAAAATGGTTGTATATTTTAATGTATTCTATACGTTCCTAAAACGTAACAAACAAGCGTATAAATTATTTTAACGGTCACTCGAAAAAGCGATTGTAAAATGCGAAGCGGATACTTAATAAAGTATTATTTATGATTGTTTTCCTCAGTGAGCGGAAAACTCAAGTAGAACCATATATAATTTGCTCAGCGAAGAAACCCGAAGTACCGAGAAAAAACTGCGTACGTGCCCAGTTCCCCTTTCACTAGAGACGCATTTTAAGGGTTCCTGGAAATGAATAAGCCGAAACAATGCGCTCCTCGTTTACTGCACTGGGAATAGGCGAGAGCCATGCCGCACTCTCATGCACGCGTGTACCGCGTGGCGTTTTTCGGAGGGAACAAAGGGCCCCACTCTGTCGCTCTCACGCCAGTACGGGCCTTGCAGTATTTCGCTGATTGATCGGCAACCCGGGGAAAAGTCAGTGGCACTGTTGGGTAGTAACGCGATAAAAGTAACGAAGTTACTTAAAAAGGTACATTACTTATAACTTTTTAAATAACTTCGTTACTTTTTTTATGAAGGAACTTGTAACTTAACTTCGTTCCATTTTTCAAAGTAACTTGCAACTTTTTTTGGCAAATGTTAAGATACTTTAAGGGCACTGAACAACCTTAAATTTTGGAAATATCGAATATTTTTTATTACGTATCTCAACAAAAAATATTGAAATAAACCTACAGGTATATTATCAAAATCAATAAAAGTTAATTTAATATTCAAAATGACAAAAAGATAGTTATTTTTACATGAAAATGTATGAAAAATCTTAACTTGAGGGGTAACACCGCTGTAATAGCGAATAAAGCGTTTTTTGGGTATTTTTTTTAATGGAAAGAAAGGTTATAAATAAATGATATTTGGATATATTATTAGTCTAATATTATAGTATATTTAAAAAAAATTGTGTAAATAAAATACAAAATGGCTGAATTATAGTTGATCTCTTGAGGCCTCTTGCATCGGAAGCGCTCCGCGACACGCAGTGTACCAATCGCATATTTCAACCTGGAACAAAAAAGTCCATTTATTTTTTATATTAATAGCTAGTGAATCACGTAGGGGATTTTAAAAATATTGATTTTTGCAAATTTTTGAGTGAATTGAAAATAAATTAATAATATTCATGAAAAAAAGACACGTTTTTGTTTATAAAAATTGTTTAAATCAATGTATTAAAAATCCCCTACGTGATTAACTTCGAAATATAATAATTAAGATATAGTTAACATTTCAAATGGATCGGATGAAAACTGTTCAAGTTATGCTGCGTGCCCGTTGAGAAAAACTCGTTTCGAGAAAAATCATCTTAAAGTTTCAAAATCAGTTTCGGACGTAAAAAATGAGGAAATCATTTATAGAAAATTTTTTACCGTTAGTCTGCAATGCCACGACCATAAAACTGCCCGTCCAACTGCAAATTCTCCTCCTCGTCTTCTTTTCTTATCGCTTTTATGTTCGATCGCGCCTCTCAGAGAGCGCTCAGCGTGTCTGATACGGTTATCGTCGACTTCACAACAAAAATTGTAAGCCTGCAGACCTATATCCATCTCCAGAGCTTTCATAATTCGAAGGACACATTTCAGGCCATCATTAAAATTGAACACTGCAATATCCGTGGCAATATCCAGAATTTTCTTGCCACTCGAGTACGATTTCGGAGCCAAGTTCCAAATGGTGGCATTGAAACTTTCGTTGCTGTTCTGAGTATAACCTCCGAAGCAACGATGCAGCAACTCATCTCGACTCAACTCTGTATAAACAGGCTCAATAGTTTCGCAAACTTCTTCAGGAAGTGGCGGTTCACGATGAAACGTGTCCAACGAACTTTCAGCTTGTGCGATTTTCCAAGCACACCAGGAATCGGAACAATTATCGTGCTGAGGATTGTCGTCGGTCAATATTTTATGATACAGTGTTGCCCAGATTTCAAGCCCCGAGAACTTCTTTCATGAAAAGTTATATTAGAACCGCACGTTTTACACTTCATATGTTCAGAAATTGCAGAAAATACTGCCAAAAATTTAATGATTCGGTATCCAAATGTATAATTTACATGGAAATCGTCCTCGAATGTCTTCAGCTTTTTTTGCTGATACACTGACGTCACTGGAATCCCCTTCAGCTTCGTATCGATTCATCGAACGATTCGCTGATTTACGGCTCCGATGCTGTGTTGGATAGTTTTTTTTCGTGCCTTTTCTTCCTGCGTACACTTTTTCTTTTTCCATTTTGCTCAAAGTAGTAATAAATAATTAGAACTTTCACAAAAATATAGTTTCGAAAGCGAAAATGAGAGCGTCGTTTTTCCCCGATATGCAAACGCTACACTAACGTACTTTGTTTTGAAACTATTCTAACTGACTCATAATAGCTTAAGATCGACATTTATAGGAGCATTAGGGAAGTTTGCGAACAATAGGCAAGCCATAAGGCGGTCCTTCTCATCAGGCACATACCTCTCGCAGGTAAGCGATCGGCCGTTTCGGAGCAACCGAAGACGGTCGGTATATGTCCCGAAATTTCAAATAAATTTTTTTTTTGTCAGGATGGTATCTTTTGTACCATATTCTAGAAGATTCAAAGCATGTTTTAAGCCAATAAACAAAATCGATTTTTTGAAATTTCTACAGTGGTGTTACCCCTTAGAAAGAAATAATTTTTTTTTACAAATTTCTACCATTCACGTGGACATCACATGTTTACTGTTTTGTGAGTAAAATGAGACTTTTAAAGTCCTTTCTTAGTATTGTTGACTCCGGGAATCCTGCAGTAGGTACAATAATATATGATAGTATTGATAGTTCAGTCGAGCCATTTTAAGTTACGATTTTCTATGCATTTAAAATAAAAAAAAATGTTGTTATTTTGAGTATGTAAATGATTTTTATTGATATTGGTAATTTAAATTTAGATTTGTTTCAATATACTTTGTTTAATAAAGAAATCAATTATACCTAGACTTAATACTAAATATATGAAGCAAAACCTTAGTAACTTTTAAGCAGAAGGATCTTAGGTTTTAGTATTTATAAATATAATATAATTAATATAAAAAATAAATATAGAGATATTTAAATTCTCTTAAAATTGCTCCTTAAATATAAATTTATTCCAATTTTTTTTAGGTTTATATAATCAAAAATAGAAGGTTTTTTTTAATTCTAAATTAAAATTTACTACAACTAAAACTACTAATTTAAAAATATTTGTGCATTTATATAAAATTGGAAAGAAGTAACCATAGTTTAAGTGAGATCATTTTATTTAAATAAAAAATAGTGGTTTTGTATAATGTATAGCTTTTTTTATAACTAATTATTTTTTATTTGATTTAAATCAGCACACTGCACCTTAGCAATGCATAATTTCTTTATAATGCTGTAAAAAATATGTCCAATTAATTTCAAAAAGTTTCGACAAAAGCTAATGCCCTCAAAAAGTTCTGAATAAAAGAAAAACATTAACTGTAGAAAAAACTGTTTTTGTAAAAAAGCACATTTACCCTATTGAATGATGACTCGAGAGCGAAACTATTTATCCGAATGTGCCGGTTAGTGACCGTTAAAACGTGCACAGTTTATGGTGTAAGCAGCTTGCGCCATAAATAATGCACCTTTTGACAGTCATTAACCGGCATATTCAGAAAAATGGTTTGTCCCTCGGGTTTTCATACTTTAAAATCTCATTTTACAACTGAAATTTGATGAAACTCAATAATGCGATAAGATTTTGTGTTAAGAAAGGTTTAACAAATAAAAAAAATATATCGATTTGTTATCCAAGAATACTAGGGATTTGCCATAAAGTAGAACTCTGGTCTTTTGTCCAAAATATTAAAAAAAACTTATCGAATTATTGAAATCACTGTAATTGTAAGAATGTTTTAAACCCTATAAGATGTAAAAACTCAATGTTTTAATGCAGTTAAACTTATTTTGGTAGAATAATTTACATTAGAGAAGATCCTAATTTTAAAATTTAAACGTGTTTTTCTCGAAACTAATTTTCTTAATTTTAAAGAGTGGCTTCCACATGAGTTTTCATGACTCTATTTAAAACTATCAATAAATATACCTTATTATACGTAGGATATAAACTGTTAATTACATTTTAATTTTTTTCTTCGAATCTCATTTTAGTATAACTCAACTTTACTTAGTAGTGCCTCTGTAAACCGCTTATTTAGTACTGGAGGGTTGATTTTAATTTAAAAAAAATTCAAACTTACTGGTCATTCGTTTGAAAAACTACTATTATTGAAGTTAAATAATAAATATATTTAAATATAATACTGTTAAAATTATTTTTATTCAAATATTTATTTTATTAGAATAAAAACCAGTACCGTAAATCGAAGTGTTTATGTCCTGTTGGGGAAATAATCTTGCGTAATAAATAATAATTCCCAAATATCTTTGATTTGGTATGATTATCCTTTTGCATAGACTACGAAAAAATTTCTTTATATAATCTTTACTTATACTATTTGTAATAACTTTTTTAAAGTTGCCATACTAACTAGGACAATGTCAGAGGTTTAGTTTTTTCCAATGGGTACTTATGTTTGAAATATCAAGCAACTGATCTCGATTGAGCAATATTTAGTAATAAGAAGTACCTTTACTTCTGACCACAGCTCTTCAAGTTCTTACGCTAGAATAAAATACCCAAACGTAAAAAAAGTAAGCGAAAAGAACTTTAATTTCAGCTTTGCTTCATACAGAAATATTAATCTGGGTCATAGTTATTAACACTAGTTGCTGTATGTTGATCTAGATCAAATGAAAAATAATTAATTATAAACGGCTATAAATTACGCTAAAACACTGTTTTTGTATTTAAATAAAATGATCACAGTTTTAAGTATGGATACATGTATTCAATTTTGATGAAAATGCACAAATGCTTTCAGAATAGTTTAGCAAGTAAGTAAAGATTTTTCTAGACTATAAAGAATTCTGTATGCACCAGGAACGTTCACAATCTACCTCATTTCGGCTAAAAAAATTATGAAATTTTCGTTGTATATTAATATATATCCGGTAATATAGGCAGGCATTTTTCAAAAAACTTTCTTTTTTGGTTATATAAACATATGTGAAAATTAAAAAAAAAATCAAAATAAGGGTCAAATTTAAGAAAAATGGTAGGGATTCTCATTAATCCCAATAAGTTCCAAGTTTTAATGAGAACTTACGTGAAATAGCCAAACAGAACAAAGTCACATGGGTTTATGACTTATAGTTTAGATTTTTTTATACAAATTTAATTATTATTAACATTTTTTCGGTCGTTTTTGGTTTACTAGCTTTATGCTTATTACCTCTCCTTGTACAGTTGTTATAAGTGAGAGTTGCGGGGTAAGGAAAAGGGGGGAGGAGAGGGGAGTTGCTCCGCTCAATCCGTCCGTACGTTTTGACTTCCCCGTGCTCTTGACTCGCGTTCGTCAAGACCCGTGATTAACGGAGAGATACTGCCTTCTTAATAAGACTTCCGTGGGAGCTAAGCCCGCCAGAAAGTCTGTTCGTCGCGACAGTACCCGGGTTAATCACTACAGGGAAAGTGTGGCATTTACCGAGCACCACAGGCTTTCTACCTCAGGGAGATTACTCTCAACCGAGGAGGTCCGGCCAGTGTGTTGCGTCGTGGCCGACTCATAGAGAGGCATGCGCTCTCTAGGAGCCTGTCCCTGCGTAGCCACAACTGAACTTCCAGGAGTTAAATTAATAACTCCCGGCTCCAGGTTGTGGGATACGAGGAGAAAACGCTGCTAAAAGAGGCTATCGGCTCTCGTTAGAGAACGACGTCTTTAAGCAGCTCTCCTATCAGGGATTGCGTTCAACTGCCCCCGATCTCTTGACGCGCGTTCGTCAAGAGCCGTGATTAACTGAGTGATACTGCCCTCCTAATAAGGCTTCCTTGGGAGCTAAGCCCGCCAGAAAGCCCGTTCAGCACGACAATACCCAGGTTAACCACCACGGGGCGAGTAGGCACTTACCGTGCACCGCACACTAGCTACTTCGGGAGATTGCTCTCAACCGAGGAGGTCCGGCCGGTGCGGTGCGCCGAGGCCGACTGATTCAGGAGGCGCGCGCCCCCTTACTTATAGTCGACGCGAGAGCTGTTCCAACCGCTCTGTAGTGAGCGCGGCGGCTCGGCACTGGCAGCGGTTAGGCAGCTGCGGCGTGCGCGCGCAGCGTATAGCTTTACTCGCGCTCCCGTCTCTCTTTCTCTCTCTTTTCTCTCCTGCTGCGCCCTTTGAAATAATAGGTTTAGGAAAAGATAAAGGCGTCGGTAACTTTTGCTAGTTATTTATTATTCTCTTGTCTAGTGCCGGGATCGCGGACTTGTCTCTGGCCTGGTCGGCCGAGAAGTCAGGAGTCAGGAGTCAGACTCAGCCGTCAGTCTCGAAACTCGATCTCTTATATACTACCCGGCTGCGCCGTGATTTGCTGCAGTTCGGGTAGAAGGGGAATATTACCGTGCGCAAGGCGCTATAGATATACTAAGTGTATAACAATTCCTCCCGGTTTTGAAGAGCCTTGCGTACGGTTATCTTTCCCTTTTTTTATTTTTATTTTTCCTGGACCCCGGAGATACATAAAATTTTTTTTTTTACAATTTATTTACTTAAAATTAGAAATTAAATAATTTACGATAATAAATAATAATAAACAAAAAAAAATCGAATTTAAGGAAATACCTAAATCTATGTTACTTAAAGCTACGTGCACGTTATAGAAAATTAAATATATATACATTATTCAGTGTCTTTTATCACTTTTTTCACTTTCTTCTTGGCCGCAGGTTATATCTGGGCTCTTCTTGTGCGATGGCCTGTTCATCGCTAGACTCCAAAATGGCGGCCTCCGGGCCACCGGGCTCCTTGTTTAGGTTCTCGACGGAGACACCCTCTGCTTCGTTGTCTTCTGGGGCTGATTCCTCGACGGCGGCTGCGCGTCCGGCGTCGTGAGGTATGTCCTCTGGGGCTGATTCCTCGACGGCGGCTGCGCGTCCGACGTCGTGAGGTAGGGTTGGTTCCTCGACGGCGGCTGCGCGTCCGTCGTCGTGAGGAGAAATAGCAGCTGCGCTTCTGCTGTTGTTACCTGTTTGGTCAGGTTTTAGTTGTTTGCTGTGGTATTTGACTGTTTCCCCGTGTCGGTCCACGATGTAGATTTCGTTGCTGATTGCCTTAACTATGTCGTAAGGCCCTTCCCATTTCTGAGCAAATCCTGCATGGAATTTGTTGGCGGCGTTTGATAAGTAATGCGTTTTAACATAAACTTTATCGCCAGATTTGAAGCGAGTTTCCTGTGCTCGCTCGGCAGCATATTTCCCTATATATTGCTGCTGGTTGTTTTTGGCTTTTTGAACCCTCTGCTCCCACACGGGGGAGGGTGGTTCTGGCATTTCCAATTTCCATTCACCAGGTCGCTTAAGGTCTCGACCAATTAAAATGCGCCCAGGAGTGCTTCCGGTGGCTGCATTTTGTCGGCTTCTCAATTGGAACAATATTTGTGGTAAAAATAAGTCCCAATCTTTATGTTGCCGACCTTGTAAGTGGAGTTGGAGTCCCTTCTTTATTGCTTGATTTCGTCGCTCAGTAGGGTTCGCTCGGGGGAGATTAATGGCCGTAGTCCAGGGCTCAGCTTGCCACCGGTCACATGACTCTCTCCAAGCCCGACTCGAAAATTGAGGTCCATTATCGGAGAGTATGGCTCTCGGATAACCCCATCGCGAGAAAACCTCGTTTTCTAATGTCTTGGTGATGACAGGTGTTTCTGCAGTGTGTAAACTGAAAGATTCCATCCATCTTGAGAATAAATCGGTGACCATCAGTATGTATTGCTTACGTCTGGCAGTAATAGGGTACGGACCCATGAGATCAACGGCGATGGTGTTCCAGGGTTCGTGGGGTTGATGCGGTCGCAATCCAGCCGGATGTTGGTTGGATTTTTTCGTGCAAGCGCATAAATGGCACATCTGCACGTATTCTCTTATTGCTCGCTGCATTCCGGGCCATCTATGGTGCTGCTGTATGGCCCGCAATGTTTCGTCCATACCCGGGTGACCGGCGTACTCGGAATCGTGATATTCGTAGAGCACACGATCCCGGGCGTTCGATGGAACGATTATTCTCCAGGGTTCGTTGACCTTGCCTCGTTGCCATAAAGCCCTGTCTAGCACGAGATTCTTATCTAGGAAATCCTTTTCACCTGGATTAAGATCGTTTTTTAGAACGAGGGTTAGGTAGCGTTTAGCCAGTATGCAGATTCTTTCGTCGCTTTGTTGTGCGACTCGAATCTCACTGGCTAAACAACGGTCTCCGACTAAGTAAAGCGCAGGAGTGGCTTCTTCCGTGCGGCATTCTGGTAAGTCAGGAGGGAGAAGCCTTTCTTGGTCATCGAGTTCTTCCACATGTTCCTGGCCGGGTTGCCGGGATAGGGCATCCGGCAACTCGTTGTCTTTTCCGGAACAATGCTCAATCGTGAAAGAGAACTCTTGTAGGAGAAGAGCCCATCGCATGAGCTTTTCCCTGGTGTCCTTGAATCGGTCAAGCCAAGTTAGAGTCTTACTATCCGTCCGTAAGGTAAACGGCCGATCCTCTAGATATGGTCTGAAAGCCTTAATGGCCCAAATAATGGCCAAGCATTCTTGTTCGTTGCAGTGGTATTTCTTTTCGGCTGGCCGAAATTTGGTGCTGGCGTAACATATTATGTCACGACCTTGGTCCGGCCTTTCTTGATAGAGCACAGCTCCCATCCCAAGGGCGCACGCATCCGTTTGCAGGACAAAGCGTCTCTCCGGGTCTGGTCGAGCCAGCTTCAGTGGTTTGGTGAAAGCGGCCTAGGCTTCCATGCATGCTGCTTGTGCCGTTGGTGTCCACCTAAAGCTTCGTTTTCCTTGTAGCAAGTCGTTTAGTGGTGACAGAATGACGGCCAGATTGGGAATGTACTCTTGGAGCCAGTTGCACGTCCCTATAAAGCCCTGTAGCTGCTTTTTGGTAGTGGGGGAGGGATCTCCAAGAGGGCGCTTAAGTAGTCCTCCTTGGCCTCGTTCCCATTGGATGTGACTCTAAAACCTAAATATTACAAGTCGGACATTCCACATTTACATTTTTCGGAAGCTGCTGTTAAGCCATGAATGGCTAGTCTCTCCAAAACTTTCGCTACGTGAATTAAATGTTCCTCGTAAGTTTTGGAATATATGATTACATCGTCGAGGTAGACTTTGCAGAATTTATCAAGGTAGCCAGTGAGCACTTCCTGAGACATCAATCTCTGGAACGTTCCGGGCGCTCCCTTCAGGCCAAAAGGCATAACTTTGAACTGATAGGTCCCACCAGAAGGTGTAGAAAATGCTGTGTATTTCTTTGCTTGAAAATCCAAAGGGATTTGCCAATATCGACTTTTTAGATCAATCGTAGAAAATACACAGGCGTCCCCGATATCCTTTAAAGTGTCTTGGATTCGCGGAATTGGTTGAGCTGTGTCCTCGGTGATGGCGTTTAGTTTTCGATGATCTACGCAGAAACGAAAACGACCATCACGTTTTTTCGCCATGACTATAGGCGAACTGTACGGAGATGTACACGGTTCAATAATACCAGCCGAGAGCATATCCTGAGCCTGCTGATTTATCTCTCGCTGTTTCTCTTCGGAGTAACGATAGAGAGGTAATCGAAAAGTCTGCCCCGAGGTCAATTTAATGGAGTGCCGGACAGAACAGGTCTGTGGCAAGCTCCCGTCTATAGGTGTAAAAACCTTAGCGTGCGTTCGAATGACCTCTGAGAACTGACTTATGTATGGCTCAGGGAATATATTCTCGAGCTGCGGTATTGTTTCAGATGACACGTCTGCTCCGCTCGTTGGTTGGTTAATGAAATGAGCTGTGACTCGTTCAGTGTTTCCTATATATAGCACGTTCCGGGCTAAGTCTAAGATTCCCCCCTCTTTTCTCAACCAGGGTAACCCCAGGAGAAAGGAGTCTCGTAGCTTAGGTGTCACCAGAAGAGTTGCTTTGAATTTTTTATCTTGTATGAGAAACTCGACTTCTGCCTGACCGATAATGTCCATGGACGTTCCCAGGGCTGCGAGTTTTGTTGAGATGGAGAGGGGAGTTATTTTTGTGTGGCGTTGGAGGGCTTCTGGTCTTATGAAACTATGCGTAGCGGCCGCGTCGATTACGGCGGACATGTTACTTCCCCGGAAGCTGGTAAGTATCCTGGGGAGAGCGCTCATGTTCATGGCCACGCTTCTTAGTTCCGGTTAGGGGTAGTGTTGGCGGTGGCGACCGGAGCGTCCGCCGCCTGCCTCCAGTTTTCCGATCCTCGTTGCTTGTCTCTGAGTACGGCACAATCACGATGGAAGTGGAAGCCTGGGCAATGCCAGCATTTGGGAGGATTGCTGGCGTCTCCCTTCTTAGCGGTTTTGGCTTTTTCTTCTTGAGTCTCCTTCCTGATTTTCTGTTTGGTGTGGGTTTGTTCTTCTTCATCGTCTTTTTCGGCTTCCAGAGCTTTGGATAAGAGTTCTGAAAAATCTCCGAAAATGTGAGCTCGCATAGCTTTTTTCAGGTTAGGCGCCAATAAGCTCACAAGCGTAGTTATTCTCGCAGGCTCGGGTTCGTTTGGTCGTACACGTTGATACAACATATATTTTTTCTGTAAGAAGGGTTCTACAGCTTCTTTGTCACCTTGCTTTTTCCCGTATAGCTGGGCGACAAGCATACTTTTGATAGACTCACTATCAAAACGATTGCGAATTAATTCTTGGTAGCGTTGCCAATCCACACCCATAGTGCGATAGCATTGCCACCATTTGTCAGCTTCATTTTTTAAGCCCTTCTCCAAGACTCGCACCCGTTGTCGCTCTGGGATATTGAATGCCTCAATGTATTCGGTACATCGATCTAAATATCCCACCGGGTCCTCATGATCACGGCCATGGAACTCCGGAGGCGCTGGTTGGTGTCCGAAAAGGGCTTGAGAGAAAGCTTCCCAATTGCGTAACGCTGCTAGCATGCGAATTGCTTCGCCGAGGTTAACGTTGTTGCCGTCACCTGTGCCATTGTTTCTATTTCCAATGCCGTTAGCACCGTCTTGACTACCGTCTGCCATCTCTAGTAATACTTGGTCTGCTTCGTTCACAAGTCTGGGCTCAATTGGTTCTGGCAGGTAACCGCCGATTCTTATATTCTCCTCTAGTTCGGTTGTGTTGTTAGCGGGCGCCACTGGGTTTTGGTTAACTCCCAGAAGTATTTCGTTTTCTGGACTTCGTTGCCTGCTTCGAGATCTCGTTACTGGAGGTGAACGAGTTTTGGACGGCGTTCGACTTAACGGCATTCGGCTAGCTGTTTCTTCGGTAGTGGGTACGTCCGAGCAGCAGCTCGGTCAGACGAAGACTGTGCTCCACGTTGGGCCGCCACTTGTTATAAGTGAGAGTTGCGGGGTAAGGAAAAGGGGGGAGGAGAGAGGAGTTGCTCCGCTCAATCCGTCCGTACGTTTTGACTTCCCCGTGCTCTTGACGCGCGTTCGTCAAGACCCGTGATTAACGGAGAGATACTGCCTTCTGAATAAGACTTCCGTGGGAGCTAAGCCCGCCAGAAAGTCTGTTCGGCGCGACAATACCCGGGTTAACCACCACGGGGCGAGTAGGCATTTACCGTGCACCGCACACTAGCTACTTCGGGAGATTGCTCTCAACCGAGGAGGTCCGTCCGGTGTGGTGCGCCGAAGCCGACTGATTCAGGAGGCGCGCGCCCCCTTACTTATAGTCGACGCGAGAGATGTTCCGACCGCTCTGTAGTGAGCGCGGCGGCTCGGCGCTGGCAGCGGTTAGGCAGCTGCGGCGTGCGCGCGCAGCGTATTGCTTTACTCGCGCTCCCGTCTCTCTTTCTCTCTCTTTTCTCTCCTGCTGCGCCCTTTGAAATAATAGGTTTAGGAAAAGATAAAGGCGTCGATAACTTTTGCTAGTTATTTATTATTCTCTTGTCTAGTGTCGGGATCGCGGACTTGTTTCTGGCCTGGTCGGCCGAGAAGTCAGGAGTCAGGAGTCAGACTTAGCCGTCAGTCTCGAAACTCGATCTCTTATATACTACCCGGCTGCGCCGTGATTGGCTGCAGTTCGGGTAGAAGGGGAATATTACCGTGCGCAAGGCGCTATAGATATACTAAGTGTATAACACAGTAAGCCGACTATACTTCCAAAATGTTATTTTTTTTAAACTACGTAGTTTGATTGGTTGATTTTCTGGTTTTAATTGGTTTGATCTTTTGTTTTCTTTCTCGAGAATTGATGATGATGGATATATCACCATTTAAAGCTCGGTCCGCTAGTCGAATTTCGCGGAGGATTTACATGGTTCTGTACATGTTTTGAAATGCATATTAATAGTTTTTCTTTGTATGATTTTCAACCTCTTAAAGTAAGAGTATATGGATTTAAAAAAATTCGTACATCCTAAATATAGAATTAAAACATTAGTACTTTGTTATAAGAAATAGCATTTTTCATAAAAATTGAAGTCATTTCACCTATAATTAATAGCAAAAAAATGGATTAGAAAAGGACAGCTTTTTTAATACTTTTTTATTTAGGTGGATTTATAATTTAGCTTTATCTAATTTGGGAACATAAATAAAATTAAATAAAATTAAAGTAAGTTATAAGCAACTTTTCATTACTTTTTGAAGTAACTGTAACGGTAACGAGTTACATTTTTCATTCAGTAACTGTTTTTTATTCACTAATTGGTCGGCGACGCGGGGAAAAGCCAGTGGAAACTCTCTCATTCCCCAAGAGGAAGAAGGGGTGGAGATATTCATACCACTTCTTCCCTTTGCACCCTCAACGACGCCACCAATGTCACCGCCCTCAAGGAGAAGAGAGCGAAGCAGCATCACCAAGAGCTCACCAGCAGTCAGTCAGAGTTTGACAGACGAAAGCGACACTCTTGATGTATTAGTTTATTTGTAACTTTAAATGTTAAAATATACGTAAGATCTTGGGGAGGTTATCCTATTTAGCTTATTTAAACTTAAAACCAACCTTCTTCTTGTTTCTTTTACCTTTCCGCGTGTTGAGAGAGCATTTTAATGCTCGTTTGATAATTCAAATTACCCGCGTTACACGGTCGCGTATTAAAAGTAAATTTCGGTAACTATTATTATTTCCAACCTTTCGATTCGAGATTAATCAAATAATAGCGAGTAAGTTCGTTTTGTCTACAAGGCACTGAAGTGCGCCTTGAGTGGGAATTCGAAATAAATAGACTTTGAATAATTTTAAAGTTTTAATTTAATATAAACTTAGAAGATTTTCTATTTGACAATTAATTAATGACTTATACAAAAAATCAGAGTATAACTGTCGTGAAATTAATGTGTAGAAATCCGGGGTTGGACTGCGCTCCCGGGCCAGGTACGGTGCCCTTTTCTATCCGAATCTGAGAGGCGGCGTGTTTGTAGTTGGTTCCCAGTAATTTGGTATTGAGGAAATTTTCTGTTTATTATGCCCAAATTCCCTGGAAGTGGGCGTGGTCAAAGGTGTTTTGTTCCCCTTTCTCCTTGTTTGTTGTTTCTGCGCAGGCGTGTGTGTTGAGGCGGGTGGATCTTCGTCTCTGGCGGGGATTTCCTGAAACAAATCTGTTACCTAGCTTGCTCAATTTTCCGAATTATTTATAAACATAGGATTGACATTGTTTTCTCGGAATTTGACTCGAGTTTGTCTCGCGATATTTGTTTTCTCCGAATTGTTTACAAATATAGTGTTTGTTTTGTTTTCTGGGGACTGGATTCGGGTTTGTCTCGCGATACTTGTTTTCTCTGAATTGTTTACAAATATAGAGTTTGATTTGTTTTCACGACTTTTTGAATCTTATGAAATCAACGATCTTTTTATTTAACAATTTATTTAATAGTTTTTATTCGCTTTTTGCGCTTTTTCTACGCGTAAAAGTTGGTCTATTCCTATAGAACAGTCGTGGGATATAACACTACAAACCTTTAGAGAAATCTGCGATGTCGCATTGGTGCTAGGTGTTGGGTTGTTTTTTCAATTGAACCGCGGAAATGCAGAAAATTTTTACACTTTCTTGGACCGTAGTCTTAAACAATTAATCAAGACAAAGGTCCAAAAAGTTTTGTTACAGAAATTCGACTGTTATACTTGTCTTTTTAAAAGGTCGATTTGTAGCCATGGTCGTCTATTGGGGTCATTTAATGCCTAAACTTGGTGCCTAAACTTGGTGCACTTAAAGAAGAACTACCGCAGTCAAGCTCCATAATCGTTCAACCGCGAAGCAATTTCCTTTCCGCTTCCCCTCTCCGAGGTTTTTTCACGGTTTTCCCGGAAGCATAGGGTAAATGCCGGGGATTAAGTGATTGGAAAGCCCGTGAATAAAATCGCTCTCAATCACAGGCAAGATTTTACTGCAGCTGCATGGAGTTGGTTTAATCTTGTAAACAGTGATGTGCTAACTATTTTAAAATTGTAAATTTTGTGTATTTTATTATTAAATTTATTTAAAAATTGTGTAAACCAACTCCTTCTCCACTCCACATAAATGTAAGTTTAGTACCAAAAGATTTTCGAGTGACCATATACTCTGTTATTGTAAAATAAATTTTCTAGTCTGGTCCTGGTGCCTTCCCAGGTTTCAACGATGAGGTGGCTCTCAAGAGCTCCTCCTCGCTGAACTCCGGGACGGTTAGCGTTTGATCGTCAATGTCGATCGTCGACTCCCCCCTTACCTTGTGGGTTGGGAAGAGCCCGTCCACGATCGCGTCAATTGTGGTTCTGTCCTTCAGTTCTGGTGAGCCAAAGGCCCCTAGTCTCTACGTTACTATCTTGTAACCCAGACCCCAGGAGTCCCGCTCCACGTCGTCACATAACTGTTTCCAGCAGCGTATTTTTGAGTCTTTGATTGCGTTTACTAGCGTTTTCCGTGCTGTCTTGTATTCCGCCGAGAGCGCCTCCTCATGAGGGTTGCGTTGTTTTCTCGCGCGGCACATTTTTCTTCGACTTTTTATGCACTCCCCTCGTAGGTGGCCGATTTTGTCTGTCCACCAGTACACTTCACGTCTGTTTCGCACTGTACCTTTTCGGGGCATGGTCACGTTGCATAGTTGTTCTATCTGTCGCAACATCTCGTCCACGAGTCGGTCTGTCCTGTGTCTGTCTGTGAGTTGGTGTGGAACGATCTTAGCGGGTGCTGGTAGTTCCCGCAGTAGTGTGAAGAATCGTTCCTTGTCCTGTTTCTTCAGATTCCAACGCGGGGATCGCTCAGGTGCGTTCCGTGGCGTCTCTGTATGGTTCGTTACATCAAAGACAATGTATTGGTGATCGCTGGCTATAAAGTCCTCGATCACCCGCCATTGCTTGATCTTTGGTAGGAGGCGGTCCGTTACAAAAGTGACGTCTGGTATCGAGTCTTCGAAGCCCGGTCTTCTGCATGTAGGTGTCTGTCCAAGGTTGGCTACAACTAGTCCCAGCCTTGCGGCCATTTCCAGCAGCAGCCTTCCTTTTTTGTTCGTCTTTGTCATTCCCCATTCGATCGCTCTGGAGTTAAAATCGCCCGCGACGACTAAGTCTCCCGGGAGATCTCTTAGGGCGTCCTTCAATTTCTCTACTTTACTGTCAAAAGCATTAGCCGTGCAGTTTGGGGTAAGGTAGACGCTGACGTAAGTGACAGTGCCGACCCTGACCCAAACGTAGTCATCCCCCGCGCCAAAGTCAGTGACCCTCGTCCTCTGCTTACTCCGTATCCAGATGGCCGATGTGCCCGAGGTATTTGAGTACCACGTTTTCTGTAAGTTCCTGTATTGATCGCTAATATTAGTATGTCAGCGTCTCGTTCTTTCGCAATTTGGGTCAGTAAAAGGTCTGCTGCCTCGCATCTGTGCATATTTCCTTGGAGTATAGTCGTCATGTCTGAAGCTGCCTCCTGCGCTCCTCCAACGCGGCTCTATAAACCGCACACTTACCGGAGCCCGGCAGGTAAGCGGTCTCTTCGCGCTCATTTTCAGAGCACAGGAAACACGCCAGTGTTGAGGTCGGGCAGCCTTTCCCGACATGGCCGGTCAGGCCGCACTTCCAACAACAATACTGACTTCTGTCCGTACCTTTACAGTCTGTCCGTCTGTATTCGTATCCGAGGCACCTGTAGCACCTCGTTACTACCGTTCTCAGTCTGACGCGGCAATTCATCCATCCTATTTTTACGCGGCCTTTGAGCAACGCTATCCTCTACCTCGCAGACCGCCATGCACGTGTCACATTGATTCGGACCGAAAATGTGTACGCCCGGATCCGACCTGTCCTCTGTCTCTCTATACAGTGCATCTGTCACGTCCTACGGTGGTGTTATACAGTCTATGTCAAGAATCTCCAGTCTTACCCTGGAGGTGAGGTCCTTGACTTCTCCATTCTCTCCTAGGGTTTCCTGGAGTTTCTTTTGGAAGTCGCGTCTGTTCTCCGCCTCACTGCGCAGTCGTACAAGCAGTCCTCCGTCTTTAGTTTTGCGGTAGCTCTGTATCTGTACGTTTCCGGATTCGGGGTCCACGTTCGTCTTAAGCTGTCTTAGTGTTTCGGCGTAGGTCATCGTCCCCTTCGGCCTGATGAGGACAGCGCCGCCGTTAGCCCTATGATGCCGCCTGCCCCTACCATGTCCGTCGCCGAGTCTAGTCCTGGTCTGTTGCGTGGCTCTTCCCTCTTCTTTAGTCACGTCGCCAGTCCTGTCTTGTTTCGGGGTGTTCTGTGCTTTGTGTAGTGTCGTCTTTTTCTTCTGTTTTCGGTTCGCCACCTTCACGAAACCCGAGCCGTCTTCCACCCTTTGGAAGGCTTCCGCCTGCTTAGGACTTGATCCGGTGGCCTCACGTCCCCTCTTGTTCTGTGGCGTTTCCGTGGCGTCATTCGTATCGTCATCTTTCTTCGGAGCCTCCCAGAGGGCTGTCAGATGGTCGCATTCATACCATACGACCTCGGAACATTCTTGTATCACAGCCATTCCGTTCGTGATTTCCATGCTCAGTCCTTTCTGTTTCAATTTTCGTGCGTACATCGTCTGCAGGGTCTTGTCTATGCGCTTGAGTTGAGCTCTTATTGCCTGCTCAACTCCCCTTAGTTTGGTCTCCTGTCTTAAGTCAGTCCGCATTTGTCTTGGGGTTACTGTCTCATTTGTGGTTTCTTTGGAAATTATATTAAACATACCTTGTTTCTGATACTCCAGAGTGCGGGACCGTCTCCGAGACGCGAAGAAAAAGTTTGTTTCTAAACCTTCCACAGGCTCTTTCTTTGGTTTAGAGTGTATAGGCTTACAAAGACATATTACCATAGCTATGGTACTCGTATATCATGTTCTGAGATTCATCTAGAGTCCTACAATTTGTTGTTAAAAAGTTTGTTTCTAAGACTTTCACAGGCTCTTTCTTTAGTTTAGAGTGTATAGGCTTACAAAGACATCTACCATAGCTATAGTATATCATGTTCTGATATTCATTGTAATAATTGTTATTAATTGTATATTCTATTCAAATAAGACATATTATACTTAAGCGTACTCACGTAAAACTCTAGAAATTATATTTCACCTGCAATATGTGTTTTCTCCACAGGCAGCGTACAGTCTCTTCATACCCTAATCTCACAGCTCAGAAACTAAAAGAGCTAGAGTCCTAACATTTGTTGTGAAAGTTTCATTTATCTTAGGAAAAGAATCGCTGGCCATAGGTAGCTGGGAATCTTGTCGCTGGTACCTGGGAATATGGTTGCTGCTACTTGGGTATCTTGTCGCTGGTATCTGATAGCGGGTATCTGATCGTGTGTATTTGAGTATCTCGTAGTGGATATCTTGGTACCTGGTGGACTTGCCCCTGCTCTTGACTCACATGCGTATATGCTTGTGATTTAGCTTCAGGCTCCAGAGGCAGGAAATTTAAAGAATTAACAGAAGGCGCTACACTATAGCAGGAAGTTTGAATTTTTATATCAACTGCAGAGATGATTTTCTTTTAATGTGCTTTATTGCTGGTCAAATACGTCTAAATACGCAGAAAACTGAGATCAAACAGTGGGTTTCCTGGTGGAAAAGAACACCCTGCTCTGGGAAGATCAGACCTAGAATTTCGATTCGATTTCAGAATTTTAGCTTTTGAACCAGCAGCTTACGTTTTTGTTTAATCGCTTCCATTAAAGTGAGGTTTTTGTTATAAACATGTTCCTGTTGTTGAAAATCGAACGCAGTATCTGATGACACAAACTGGAGCTCGTGACTGTTAACTTGTATAGGCCTTTAGAAGAAGCATAATTATATGGAATGCAACTGATGAGTTCGATACCTTTTGTAACAGCACGACTCGAACATCGATGACATTTAAAAAACTTGCATTTCCAATATACTTTTTCAGGTCCACATCTATCTTTGAAGAAAGTATTACCATCGAGTAGAAGTAGATCAACTCCATTTGAACTTTTCTTAAATTCGACAAGCATTTTGTTGAATATAAATTTATTTGTTGCGTCAAAGTTCTATGTATAAATAGATCTAGAGAGTTAAAAGCACTTGCGGGAAACCGTTTATACACAAGGACGACAATGACATATATATTGTATATTAAGATCTGAGGAAGGAGCTCGCCCTTTGATGAAGTTTAACTAAGCGATCAAAGCCCGGAAATGTCTCGAAAAGCGTTGACTCTATGACATAAGTGTCGAAATCTGTCGAACAAGTGTTGAAATCTGTCGATCAAGTGTCAAAATCTGTCGAAATCTGTCGAAATCTGTCGAAATCTGTCGAAAAAGTGTCGAAATCCGTCGTACAAGTGTCGAAATCTGTCGAATAAGTGTCGAAATCTGTCGAACAAGTATCGAGATCTGTCGTACAAGTGTCTAAATCTGTCGAACAAGTGTCTAAATGTGTCGAAGTGTGTCGAAAAGCATTGATTGTATGATTTAAATATGTCGGTCAAATGTCGGTCAAATGTAAGATAAATGAAACTTTCACAACAAATTTTAGGACTCTAGCTCTTATAGTTCGTGAGCTGTGAGATTTGGTTACATATAGGCCAAAACATAGAATTTTGAAAAAGCAGATATTGTAAGACAAAGGTGATTTCCAGAGTTTTAAGTAAGTACGCTTGGGTATAAAATGATATTTTAGAGTAAAACAGATAATTAATAACAATTATAACAATAAATAATGCAAACCTGATAGACTATAGCTATGGTAATATGTCATTGTAAGCCTCTACACTCTAAATCAAACAAAGTGCCTGTCGAAGGCTTATAAACCAACTTTTTCTTAGTTTCCTGAGATAAATAAAACTTTCACAACAAATTGTAGGACTCTAGCTCTTAGAGTTCCTGAGATGTGAGTTAGGGTACATATAAGCCAAAACTTAGAATTTTGAAAAAACTAATATTGTAAGACAAAAGTGATTTCCAGAGTTTTAAGTAAGTACGCTTGAGTATAAAATGATATTTTAGAGTAAAACAGACAATTATTAATAATTATTACAATGAATAATGCAACTTGATAGACTATAGCTATGGTAATATGTCAGTGTAATTCCGCCATCATGGCGTCGAACGAGAAAGAACCTCCGGATAAGTCTGATCGTAAATATTATAAGTGTCACCCTACTGAAACAGTTAAAACAGTGATTTGCATAATCTGTGAAAATGCATACCATAAGAGTGATTTTGATAAAACAAAACATCCCAAATATATAGGTGAACATTTGTTAATTTGCCCAGACCATATTCTAAGATACATAACCTATAAATCTGATGAACATATGCTAAGTGATGTCGCAAAAAAAATTATTGCACTAATAAAACTGAAAAAATCTGAAGAAATCAAAGAAGAATTGCTGCAAGAACTACACAACAAAACAGTAGAAAAATATAATGCAACAATCAAAGAAGATGAAAGTGAAATAGACAGTTTAATAGCTAAGAATACCTTACTCAAACAACTAGTGACAGAATTGCAAGATAAAAACCAATTGCAGAGACTTTATAGAACTGCAAAAACAAAAAAATACTGAGATACCGGTAAGTAATAAAACATATGCAGAAGTGACGATTGATATCAGGACGAAACCGAAGCGAGTTCCTAGCATAACGATTAAGGCCAATGGCCCCAACCAGGAAAATACAATGCAATTACTCACGAACTGCTTATTTTCAGAAAAGAATATCCAAACTAAGTTCATTCTCAAGAAGAATGATAAAGAAATATAAATTAGTTGTATGAATATGAAAAGTCTAGAAACAGCGGAGACTGTTCTAAATGATAACCTAATAAATTGTGAAATCAAGATAGAACAACAAGGTAATCCAAAAATAAAAATTATCGGTATAAACAATACTACAAATATGGAAGAACAGGATATAGAAAATGATATCAATGAAAGAAATTTCAAGCAATTTAATAACAATGGCTCACTACTGCATATGTACACTAATAAAATAAACAAAACCAGTACAATTCTAATGGAAGTATTACCAGAAATTTTCAAGTTTATACGTGAAAACAATAACAAGATCTTTGTAAGTCATCAATTGTTCAAAGCTTATGATCTGATAAACGTCATCCCTTGCTTCAGCTGTGGAAGATATGGTCATAATGCATCCAAATGTAGAAATAATTCTGCATGCATTAAGTGCTCTGACACACACAATGTGAGTCAATGTAAAAATACCAAAACGGAATGTGTTAATTGTAATTATAACAATTCTAAATATAGAACAAGCTTACCAACGGATCACTTACCAACAGGCAGACTCAAGTGTAGTATACTTAAAAATAAAATAAAAAATATATTAACTCTATTGATTACCCGGTCGCACCTACATTACCGGCATGGGATGAATCAAGTGCACTACAACAAATACGTAATATACAATCTAATAAACTACTTTACCAAAGGCAGGTAAAATCAGTGAAGAGCATAGTATATAAACTAAGTGCAGCCAATTCCCATACACAACAATAAAACAAAGAACAACTGACATTATCAACAAATCCAAAACCTACACCAGAACCAACAGCAACTACATAATGGAAGCACAAATAAACTTAATTGAAGAAATACAAAATAGCATTCATGTGCGCGCGTCGGCCTACGCTAGGAGAGGCCGGCAGCTTCATGCGGCTCGCGGCGCGGCGGCTGCTAGCTCTCCCCTCTGCCGACAGCCGTGTCGGTATCTCTCTCTCTCTCTCTCTCTCTCTCTCTCGTGGCTACAGCCGAGATGGTGTGCCTCGAGGAAGCCGCCGCTGCTGCTGTGAATCCTCTCTCCTCCCGCGTCTGCGTGCATCGGGAGAGAGGGCGGCCGCGCGCGCGTGTGTGTATGTGTGTGCGCGGGCAGCGGCCCATCCTCCTCGAGAGGCGAGGAAGATAGAGCAAGCGTGAGAGAGAGTGTCGCGAGTACAGTGTGCAGTGATGTTGGTGCTGTGCATATGTGTGTAGGCTCGTCGCCGTTGCTCGCTCCGAGCAGTCGTCGCTGCGGCGATCAGCTGGTGCCGCCGGCATGGGTGTGTGCGTGTGTGTGCCGGTCTGCGGCCTTCCTCGGTCGCGACTCCTTATCCTCATTCCCTCAACAAATAAATAACAATCCCCCCATTAATAACAATACTAATTAAATGTGAAAATGCTCGGCTCTGGTGACGGGTGACTGGGTCGCGATTGACTGCCCGTATTTAATATTATTGGGACGTTAAATACACGTCACAAACCATATGTTATTGTATGTACAGAGGTATGGAATTTAACTCATTATCAGTATTATAGAATTAAGGACTACAAATTATATTATAACTTCGGGAATATTAATAAAAATGATGGTGTAGTGGTATACGTAAAAGAAAATATTATACACACTAATAAAACGATAGAAATTGGCAAACTAAAAATATCAAACAATATAATTACATTAAAAGATAATAAACAACTAGAAATTTCATCTTTATATAGATCACACGGACTGAATTGTACTGAATTTAATCTGAATTTCAAAACTTATTTAGAACAAAAAAGAAAAGCAAAAAATCGTATTATAATTGGCGATTTTAATATAAATATACAGGATTATAATGCTATCAGCGTAGATTTCCTAAACAACCTATTGGAAAAAGATTTTCTCCCAGGATTTACAAATACAACAGGACCATCAAGTATAACTATGGATAAAGGAACGTCTATTGATAACATTTTTATCAAAACAGACTTCCTCATCACAAAATAACTAACACTTATGGTGCCCATAACTGATCATTATCCATTATTTTTAGAAATAAAAAATGGTAGACCTAACTCAAATAAAGAGACAAATATTGACAGGTATTATTATAATTACAAAAAGTTATTCAATAATGCTATGAAAATAAATTGGTCAAAATTTAAAAATACAAAAGATCCGAATGAAACTATTAAGAAAATAATAAAAGAAATTAAAATTTGCATTGAAAAATCAAAATAAAAAAAAAACAAATTTGCGCAACTTCAAGAAAACCCCCAGGAAAGACTGGATGACAAGAGCAATATTAAACTCTTGTAATACAAAAGAAATACTATATATATATATATATATATATATATATATATACAAACGACTGAAACATAATCCAGATAATGATGAACTCAAAGACAATTACAAAAAATTTGTTAAAACTCTAGATAAGGTAATTAAAGCAGCAAAAATAGAATATGATAAAAATTCAATAGAGATTAATAGAATTGAGCCAAGAAAACTCTTGGCTTGTATAAATAATAAAATTCGGAATAATAAAATCAGAAACGATACTACTATTAATTACTCAGTTGAAAACTGAAGATAATAGAATAATTAAAAGTAGGAAAGAAATTGCGAACAAAATGAATAAGTACTATTGCAAACTTGGAGAAACACTGAGTAAGAAAATAAAGATACCAAAAGATAAAGAAATAGAACTACCTAAAAGTAATCCAAAAACAATCTTTATAAAACCTACAAACGAATTTGAAATTATAAAGATAATAAACAATTTAAAACCGATAAAAGGTGGTGTAGATAATATTAATGGAAAGGCATTGAAAACTATGGCTACAACTACAGCAGACACTTTGGCTTATGTAATTAAGCGCTGTATCGAAACATCAATTAGGCCAGATATGCTGAAGGAGGCTGAAGTGATACCAATATACAAAGCAGGGGAAAAAAATGATATGAGAAACTATAGACCTATATCGTTAATATCAAATATAGCAAACATTTTTGAAAAAATGATACACAATAAAATTATAGACTTTATAAGCCATAGTAATATATTAAGTAAAAAACAATTTGGATTTATCAAAAATATTGCCACTAAAGATGCATTAAGCCTTATATCTAAAACAATTTATGAACATTTAGATCAAAGTAAACCCATAGCTATTACATTCCTAGATTTGGCAAAAGCTTTTGACACAGTAAATCATAAAATACTGTTAGATAAGCTTTACTAATATGGTATAAGAGGAAAGGCGCATAAACTAATTACAAGTTATTTAACCAATAGAAAACAAAAGGTAAAAATAGGTTCACATGTAAGTGAATTTGAAAATGTTAATACTGGTATCCCTCGAGGGACTATACTTGGGCCTCTACTTTTTATACTTTATGTGAATGACTTGCTAACAAACATGCCAGACAATTCCATCCTGTCCTATCCAGATGACACTGCTGTAATAGCAAATGGAAAAACTTGGTCTGAAGTTGAAAACAGAATGAACAAATACTTAGAAGATGTCTCAACATGGCTTAGACTGAATAAATTAACATTAAATATACAAAAAACTGTTTATATAACTTTTGAAAACTATTGTGACAGTGTACCACAGAAAATTGAAATTAAAATCAATAATGAAAAACTAAAGAGAGTGAATGAAGCAAAATATTTGGGTATCATTTTCGATGAAAATATGAGATGGACCAAACAAAATTGAATATTTTATAAATAAGACAAGATACCTGATTTTCATCTGTAGTAAAATTTCTAAATTCATGGAAACTAATACTTTAAAAATTATATACTATGCTTTCTTCCATAGCCTTATTAGTTATGGCATAATTGCGTGGGATAGTGCGTATCAAAACAAACTATACTTATTGCAAAGAGCTCAAACAAAATTTTAAAAATTATATATAAAAATACATTTCAAAAAATAATTTCACTTAACCTACAGCAATTATTTTCAAATAAGAGTCTTCGGTATAACTATGAAAATTTTAAAGATTAGTATATCAACTCGACGAGTAAAACAAGAAACAAACTATTAATTTTACCAAAATATTACAATACTGTTAGTACTAAAAATAGTTATATTAAAGCAATAAGTGTCTTTAATAAATTGCCAAATGAACTAAAAATGTTAGATATACAAAAAAAAGAAATATAAAAAAGATACAGGATTAGTTCAGAAACAATAAATGAAATAAACACTGCAACGACAATAGATTGCCAACAATTTAAATTATGCCTCTTATCGCTGTGCAAACGAAATGAATGTGTATACCAGTGCCAAATGTCCTCTAAATTACAGTTTTTACTGCAGCAGAGAAAAGCAGCTCTCATTGAAAACAAACTTGACGTTACTATGTATGGATTCATAGAAGACTCAGTATTGGTTAATAGTATAATGCTTGATATTAGAACATACATTTGTGCTAAGGGCAAATGTAAATCATACAATAATCGCAAACATCGGCGTATCTCCAACTACGATTACAATAAAATGATAAACTCATATCTAAAAATCAGCAATAGTCTATATAATATAACAAACGAAATAATAAATATATGGACACACAAAACAGAAAATAGAAAAGCGAATATCAAATACATAAAATTTGTTAAAGGAGCAAATAATGATTTAGATGTTAATAAATATCCAAATATAGAAAACTATTAACCAGTAGAAACGGCCTTCACCAAGATTGATGAACTGGCTGAAAAGAACAACAATAAAGCTAGAATATGGAAGCAACGGCTGCATCTGGACAGAAGATTAACAAATCAGCAAGTCGCAGATTGACATACGAAGATATCAACTACCTAGGATCGAATAAAGCGATTTTTTACGTTGACAGAGGAATAAGAAGAAAACAAATGTTCACTAACTCAATGTATCCACTTAAACAACAATCATCTTATAATGATATTGTAGTTATTGACGATATAGTCTTTACATCAAACTGCAAATGTGATTCAGCTAACCAACACAAAGAGATGTTCCCACAATACAGAGTTACCTGTGCTGTTGGACTTACTTGCCCGGCTAGCCTTAGAAAGAATATTATATGCAAGAGATAAACACGCGACAAAAGAAAAATTTACGACGGCAAAATCCATGTTAGTGAGGTATTGGTAATATTCTAGTGCTAGGTCACAATGATTAAATTATAAGAATAAAAATATTTATAATATCGAAGAAAAATGTACAAAAATATAGAATCTTAAGCATGTACAATGTAATCTTAATTAACGCGAAATAATATAATGTAGTCGTCACATTATTACTAACTATATAAAAATATAGAATCTTTAACAGAATTTATAATGATAATATTAATTAATAAGGATTTATATGGAAATGTTAAAGAGAGATTATATATCATTGTTAAATATTTAATAAATTATTAATAATGTTATATAGAGTTGGGATGAAGAGTCAGAAGACTTTCATAACCCAACCAAAGTATGTATGAATGAATGGTAAAGGATTGAATGATCCATGTCTGGAACTCCGACATGGATACATTCTATCCTTATGAATGAATGGTACTTGCATTGTACGGTTTAGTATGGCTGGATGTTTTTGCTGTAATGAATACAGTAAAACTAACCAGCACTTTTTATTTTTATTTTTGTTGTTAATCCGCCCCGCGAACAAGGAATACAATTCCCTCTACAGGATTTGCGGCGTTATAGTGTGTTATTGTGTAAATAATTTCTACTCTGTATCGAATTTAGCAAATGTTGTATGTAGCTCTGGAATAAAATAAATAAATAAATAAAACCTCTACTTTTTAAAATCAAAGAAAATGTCTGTCGAAGGCTTACAAACCAACTGTTTCTTACTTTTCTAAGATAAATGAAACTTTTTACAACAAATTTTAGGACTCTAGCTTTTTTAGCCTCTGAGCTGTGAGATTAGGGTACGAAGAGGACTATACGCTGCCTATGGAGAAAACACATATTGCAGGTGAAATATAATTTCTAGAGTTTTACATGAATACGCTTAAGTATAATATGTCTTATTTGAAAAGAATATACAATTAATAACAATTATTACAATGAATATCAGAACATGATATACTATAGCTATGATAGTATGTCTTTGTAAGCCTATACACTCTAAACCAAAGAAAGAGCCTGTGGAAGGTTTAGAAACAAACTTTTTAACAACAAATTTTAGAACTCCAGCTCTTTCATTTTCTGAGTTCTATTATTATTATTGACTATATTCTCCTTTTAATTACAAAAATTAATAGCAATATATTAATTATTATTAAAACATAACCCTACATTTATCTTATATATTATTAATATGTATGACCTTAGGATTAACAAAAGTTCTTGGTGTAATTATAAAATAAGAAGATGTAAGTAAACATAAAGAAGTACTGCGTAATACAGTTGTGGTGTGTAATAAACAATATATCTCAGTGGAAACAATACATTTAAAAGTATTCCACCAATACTCATTCCATGCATGAATATGAGAAAGAGAGATTTTAATTTTCTTAGTAAAAAATTCGAATAATAGTGGTTTATATAGTAGTTATGTGTGAGGGTAAAGTAACCTGAAAAGCTACGTGCTTATTGAGTCAGAAAAATCTGGCCCGATACGCGCTCGCAGCTAGCCATCGTCCGGCAAGGGGGTAAGCTGGTCTATGCTGTAGGCCTATGCTGCTGGCATATACATGCAGCCCCTTGGCGTAGGAAACCCCTTGGCGTAGGAAGCCCCCTGGTGTAGGAAGGAGGTGGCGTGGGTAGGAGGCGGCGAAGGCAGCCCCTTGACGTACGAACGAGGTGGCGCAGAACCCGGCTAGCTTATCTACTTAATTATATTATAAACTATAATAATAAATAGTTTTGATTTAAACTAATAGAGCAATGGAACAAAGGCAAGACTCATTTGAAATCTAAAGATGTTAAATTAAACTAAAACATAAAAGATTGTTTTTGGTATTAAATAAAAGACTTAAAGGTATAGATTTACTATTGCACAAATATTATATATTATAGTTTATTGATGTTTCCAAAAGTAGAGATTAAAATGATTATTAAATCATAAGCAACAATCATTGTAAAACAACATGAAACACAGCACTATAAAAGCCTTGAATTTAAATGAATAAATTTATGCTTGTTGTTTTATGATAATAATTAATAAAAAAATGTAAAGGCTATAGTTAATGATAAATCGCTTAGATTAATTTTAGTTGAATACAAACTAGACACATACAGAATGTAGAAGGTTTGAAAAAGTACCATAAAGAGTTTGCATTAAAAAAAACTCTATGATAATAAAACTGATGCATCTGAACATTATGTCAAAATCTGTAAATATTTATAAATCTGATGATGATAAATCAGAAAATGATTATTAAATCTGGTATTACAAAACCAGATGGATGTGGCTAAATAAAGCTGATATTAAGAAATCAGATGGCTATAGTTAAATAAATCGGTTACTGATGTATCAGATGATATAGTTAAAGAAATCTGATAATGAGAAATCTGATGATATGATTAAAGAAATCTGATAATAAGTAATCGGATTATATGATTAAATAAATCTGATAGTAAGAAATTAGATGATTTTAATCAAATAAATCTGATAATAAATCAGATGATTATAGTCAAATAAATCTGATATTGTAAAATCAGATAATTATGATAATAATCAAAGAAATCTGATATTAAGAAATCTGATGATACGGTTAAAGAAATCTGATAATATGAAATCAGATGATTATAATCAAATAAATCTGGTAATAAGAAATCAGATGATTATAGTCAAATATATCTGATAATGAGAAATCAGATAATTATTCTATAAATCGTATATTGAGAAATCTGGTAGTTTTATTTATAAAATTCAATATTAAAAATATGATAATTTTGTTTGAAAAGTCTGATATTTATAAATTACATTGCATAAAGCCTTTTAAATTTGATATTGATTAATTAGATGATTTGGCATATTAAATCTAGTATATATTAGTCGAACAATTAGATATTATAAAATCTGGTTCATTGAAATGTCAGATAGTTTCGTTTTCTTGATTATAAATAAATCGGAATTTGTTTTTCAAAAAATTGTCATAGTGAATTCGATATTTAAAAAAAATAACGGAAACTGATGTGCAAAATAGTGACAATCTTAATTTGCCATCATAAGTCTTAATTTAATAAAACGAAATAAATTCGTAACAAAAATGAATATTTATAAATAAGCCTATAAAGATCAAATAATCGAGGCTTGAGTCTAAGAAAAATATGATTTGGTAGCGAAGCCTAAATAGAGTTGTAGGATAAAACATCTATTATAGAACTTTTATGATAATAAAATTGCACACGGACTATATAATCTTATGGAATAAGAATAAGATAGCATTTAATAAGAATAAGCTATCAATAATAAAACGTATTTGCTATTTAAGCTATAGTATGAAAAATATATAATTAAAAATATATGTCAGTGTAATAAATGGATACTTAATATTACAAATAAGGAATTGTTTGTAAATCTATAAAATATAAAACTTGCAATGTTATTCAAAGTTTTTGCTAAGAGTGATATATAAAATATTTAGTAAGTACTGAAATTTTTGCTTTAGCAGTAAGAATCTCAGGTATGTGATTTATAATAGATATGCATAAATAAATTCAGTTTATAACTATATAATATACAAATGAAAACTGTTTATGGAAATTGTATAATAAACACAATTTAATGTGATGCTAAACCCCCCTGTTACTGACAAATACGGGGAAATACTTTTTTCCTTTAATTCTCAATTTTGAGAAAATATCACTATGAAAGATTGTAGTTTTGATTGAAACAACAACATTTCAGAGAGATATTTATTAAAAATTGAAAATCAAATGAAAATAGTAGGTCCTCGTAATTGTTGGTGATGGGTGGCTTTAGCATCTCCTTAATGAAAGGTAATGATAAAATGGTATATGATAGTTAAAACTGTAAATTCAATAACTTATGCTTATACTAAATTATATAATCTAAGACATAGTGAAGCTTTAGAAAATGTATCAAATGTTAATTTGAAAATCATTCGAAAAAGCTATTATAAAAGTGGAGAAAAATTATTTCAAACATAGCTGTTAAATACTGTATTTAAATAACATAGTGATATATATACATATATATATTAAACTTCATTGCAATAGAAAGAAAAGGTTGATGTGCAATGAAACTAGTATGATCTTGAATGAAAGTGTATACGCAAACATTATTTATTAAAGTTATTACAAAGTTTTATTTCTGAGTAAAAATAGTGATGCCCCTTTACAAAATAATATTGGTTAATCTATGTAAATCATATGCACATGATTTGAATAGAAAATACAGCAATAAATATTTTAAGCTATGATCTAAAAATAAAGAGGTACTTTAATATCTGTTTGAAGTATTACTTATATTTGAATTGAGTAAGTGGATTTTGATTACAGAATTAATAATAATAAAAAATCTCACAGGTTATTTGTTTAAATAATATAAGCAGCGTAAAATCTGTTGAATTGAATTCCATAGTAGTTAGAAAACTGAAACAGAATATATTTTTTTTTTGTTTTAGAACAAAATTAGAAAATTATTGTAATAAAAGTCATTAGTACAATAAAAGTGACTATAAATATGTAAATGAAAGATTAATCATATTTATAATTTATGGAAATAATAATGGTTGTATTAAAACTGCAAACAGACAAACTAATCATAAAATATCAAAGTGTATTACGATTGATATAATGTATATTCTTTTATAATCTATATATGTATATGAGAAACAGATTAAAAGGAATAAATTTCAATAAATAATAAATTGGAATATGTATTTTTAAAACTCTTATTAACAGTTATGTTTATAAAACTAAGAATTTGAATTTGATTTTATTAATAGCGTTTCTCATGGTATATGTATTTAAGTGTATAAATAATATATTGTTATGAACTACTTTATGTAAAAATAGAAAAATAATTCTGTAATATACACATGATAATTATATAAATGATGATTGTATTTTAAGCATCATAAATGGTCTGATTAGGAAAACATTTTCTGTGTTTTCCCTAATCTATACAACAAATGTTGGACCATATGTAATTCCCCAGAGAAAGTACAAGGATGGATTATTGTCTAGTCTATAATATATAAGTTGATATTGATCAAATATAATTGTTATATAAAATCTGTACATAAATTGTATCTGTATACAAAACATATATAAAGGTAGATTATTAGTTTTTAAGTTCAATTGTTTAAGGGGACAGAATTAGGATAGGTACGAAAAGTGGGGGGGGGGGTGATATGGAGGGAGTATTTTCTCTTACAATTAGTAAAAGAATGATTGTCATCGCAGAAAGCAAAACGTAGAATTAACTCTTCATTTTCTATGAAGTAGTGCAATGACGAATGAAGCGAGGTGGTTAGAAAGAACCGGTAGCGTATAAGGCTAAAGAAAATACAACTAGGTGGAGTGTGGTAAAAATGGGAGAAAGAGAGGGAGCGTTCAGAATTGCATGCACCCAGGTATAGTTATTCAGAAGGATGGCATGAGGTGCGTTTGAGGAAAGGCGGAGGGGTGCTGTTATGATCACTTGCACATATGTATACGCAGTAGTGACCATTTGCATTTACGTATGCGCAGTAATAACTGTGTGCACACATGCGTGCGCAGTAGTTATTGCGTATTTAGAGGTATGCGCAAGTATTTAGCAGTAGTAATTGCGTGCACACGGGCATACACAGAAGTGACTTCGTGCATGAAGGTATGCGCAATAGTGATTTCATGCACACATGCATGCGCAGTAATGACTTCATGTACAATAAAAATGTGTTAAAATTTAAAATATTTTTTACTCTAATTTTTATTCAGAAATCATGTGACGTTTTTCATTAGGGATTGTTTATTCTTTTATACAACTTCAACAATCATATATTTTATATTATAAGTAAAACTTATAAATGATTTTATATACAAAATAGATATTAATATCTATTTTCTGTAATTCGTATTAATATTGATATCGTCAACAATCTAAATTGTGACGCGCGTAGCGCGTCTATGATGTCTAGTAGAGTTAATACTTGGGTTTACAGTTAAAATGAGTTTGAATAAACTATTTTGAGTAATTAACTCAAATAATAAAACTTAATGAATACTTTTAAGATTTTCTTAGTTACATGTTATCATCTTATCTTAAATTTATTTGTGTAAATGGTATGCATTGTATATATTAAAAAATATTTTAAACTACAATACTTTTTTATAATGCTATAGTTTTTCATAAGTTTAAATTACTAAATTTAAATATATATATGAGGCATTTCACGTCAAGTGTCCTGAGCCGAAAATAAATGGCAAAATCAGCGACATTTGCGTTTGATATAAATAATATAAGACTTGGTTTTAAACAAATTATCAATAATGGTTTTTATAGTGTTTTCTCAAGCTTTTTGATAGTGATAACCATTTTTCAAAATTTTCATAATTTGACCTTGAACGATCAAAAAGAAAACTAAATTTGCATTTTTATCTAGAAACGTCATTTTTTATATTTTTTTTATACTTTTAAATGAAAGTCAAAATCATCTTTGTCTTAAAAGTTTTCTTTTTATATTTTCGAGTAACTGAACTTCGAAGAACGCGTGACGTCCGCCGCACCGCAAGTGTAACTATAGAGTCGCGGGAGCTGTAGCATGAAAATGCCACTCAGCAGTGAATCCGAAATCTTGTTCATGAGCAAGAAGAAAATTCTTTTGTTCTTAAAATGTTGACCCGCTCCATCTGTGACGTAATAAATTTTTGTAATCATAAAGCTTGAAGTTAAATAATCAATTATTATTTTTTGATATTCATAAACAGAAATAGCGCCATGATTTAAATTATCAGATAAAATAACCATACTTTTATGTTTAAGTTTACCAGCTTCTATATAGTAAACAACTACTGTAAATATAGTAGCTTGATTATAATTCCAATGAAAAGATTGCGCTGAATTTTAAACGATAAACGCGTAGTTTTCAAAATCAAAGCAAACCATAAACTTCCCTTCGTATAAATTTTCTTTAAGATCTTTTAAAAATAGAGCTTGCCTGGTTAGCAATGAAACAATGTAATTTTAATTTAGATATTCGTTCACAAAATTCGTCTACGAATTCGTCAACTTTTATTACTTGAGTCTTTAATGTTCATCTATCCGTTTGTGTCCATGTATCAAACCTAATTTTTTCAATATCTTTATCATCGAAAGGTTTTGTTAAATAATTTTTAATTTCTGCTACACCAGGACCATTTTTACACTCCCCTAGAAAACAAATATCATTAGGATCAAAGATTTTTTTAAAGATATTGTCACATTCTTTAAATCAATAGCATTAAATATTAATTTTACATTTTCATGATGTGTACAAACGCAAACTGTATGAGTTTCGCTGGATCCTGCTAAAACACAGTGAGGGGATCTAAATTGTGTAAATTTTGTGAAACCTATCTTCACGTCTTCATTCTCAATTTTGAATTGAGCATATAATTCGTTAAGATTACAAAGTAATAATCGTTTTTGCACGTGAAATCGAGTTCCATCATCTTGTTTCACTGATACAAAACCCTTTATTCCAGGCATTAATCGACTTATATCATCTCGTTCATAAAATTTACGTACTAAAGTACTTGTTTCAGTAGACTGTAACTTCCTTTTTTTGGAATTGGAGTTGCTAAAATATCATGTTTTGAGACCAATTCTTTCGCAAGTCTTGCTTCTTGCTCAGTCGATTTAAATTCTAACATTAATTCTGCGCGCAACCAATATTTTGGAGCGGGAGTAAGCAATAATATTTTTTCGTTTTTATCATTAGATTGTTTGAACTTTTCTTTGATTTGATCAAGGGTAGCAACACCGGCTTTATGATATTCATTATCACACTGAACAAAATAATTATTATCTACTGGAGGGGTGATATCAGAATCTCGAAGAGATTTATAAAAATTAGCTTTACTTTTATAGAAATTTTAGTTTCTGCTGGGAGTGAAGAATACTTATTTTTTAATATACCAGTTAAATGAAATAAATTATTCCTTTCATTATGATTAGCCTTTTGAAAAGGATTAAACATTTAAATTTCCACGATACATCATTCTTTTTCGGTGGCATCATGTAAAATAATTTTTTAAACTAAATTAAATGAATATAAATGGATAGAGGAAATGAAATAAAAAGAATATGAATAAAATCTGTAATAAAATACAATGTATTTAATTTATAATGTGTTAATTTAATATACATATAATATTCTAATTACTGTACTATACAGAAATATTGAATCAATTACAATACGTTTACCTTAAATACTGATGATTCAATATTTAATTTAATAAACAAACTAAAAATATCAACTTTGTCTACTCTTACTTATACATTTCCTTGCACTATTCATTTGTGCATAGAAAACAAAGTAGATTTCGCCATCTACCGACGAAAAGTATATCAACTGGCGACTTAGTGGTTACGCTTGCGGTATTGCCGGCATGACGGAGGTCACGCGTTCTTCGTCACTCAGTTACTCGAAAATACCCAAAAAACCCTTTTGAGACAAAGATGATTTTTATGTAAAAAAAAACTAACCTTTCATTTAAAAGTATTTAAAAAATATAAAAAATGACGTTTCTTGAGAAAAATGCAAATTATGAAAATTTTGATAAATGGATATTACCATCAAAACGCACGTGAAGAAAACTATAAAAACTATTATCGATAAATTTTTTCCGTTCATTTTCGGCTGAGGACACTTGATGTGAAATGCCTCATATGTCGACATATTAAAAACAATAAACTTGTCATTTTTATTTTACCCCCAGTATTAAATTGAATACATAATTTCATGTTGGAACATTTTTAAAGTTTGAGGAAGCTACACTAGTGGAAATGACAACTGTGAAAATGTGTGAAAAACTGTGAAAGAAATGTGAGAATATGTGAAAAACTGTGAAAACACACATACTTTTGGAACATTTGTTACAAATAAATATGCACATATTTCACAGTTTTTCACAGTTTTTCACAGTTGTTGATAGTTCATCACAGTTTCTCAAACTTGTAAAAAACACGTATTTTATTATCAAATAAAACTTGCTCACATTTTTTCACATTTTTTCACAGTTGCTCAAATTTTTTTCATTGCATTCTCTTATATAAAGGAAAATAACAATCGTGAGAAATTGTGATAAAATGTGAGAAACTGTGAAAAACTGTGAAAAGCTATGTAGAAACAGTGACAATTTTTTTTAAATATTCTATAATATTTTTTAAAATCCTGTTTCAAATGTAAGCCTAATTTAACAGTTTTTCACGAAATTTCATGGTTTTACACACTTTGTAGCACGTATGTCGCAGTTTTTTACAGTTTTTCAAAGTTTGGAATTTCCACTAGGGTAAGTGCCAATGAATTGACAGCGGATTTTTAAACTGGTTTGTTCTCTCAAAAATATAATAAAAAAATTTAACGAAAAACTAAACTGTTTTACATATTCAAATGAGACAAATAACAAACTGAAATGAAATTCTTGTTCGTCATATGACTTAGAATGGTACATGCCACAAAGTAACTCCAATTAATATTTTATTGACAATGGTAATATATTGTGTCGCGTAGGATAGAGATTTTTTACTTTTTTAGATTTTAACTTAGGCTGACCCCCTTATACGAGGACAGTTTTACAAAAGTTTTTTAGTACGACTATGTAAAAGATATTTGTATATGAATAATGTATAGTTTACTATGTATAGTTTAGATGAGTACATCCTCAAACTCAGAGTTTTTCAAACTTATACATTTTATACTTAGCATTTGTCTGTAGAGGTATAGACTAACCTTTTATAAAAGTTATATTCAATACTGATTTTCTAGTAGGTCGAATGTTAATATTATTGTATTAACACTATAGGCAGCGCGCGTCTCTGTAGCGCACTGCTCGACCTTTAGCTTACCTGCTAAAATGCGAGTATAACTCGCTTCAGCCGCGCGTACCTTTTGTACAGCGGCTACGTATAGCCGGCTAGCTTCAGCTAAGACACAGTATCGTTTCTGCGAAACCAGGGGGTAAGGATAGGGACAGCGCGACAGGCAGTGAGGTCGTATAAATAACTGGAGAGAGAATTCACTGTTTAACAAAGCCCGTATATTCTATTATTGAGATTATACAAACGGGGCGCGCGCGAACCCCGAATCTCTCGGACGTCGCGCTAAGAAGGTTGAGACGAGCTCGTGAACGCGGTCACACGTACAAGGAGCCGAAGGAAGGACCTCGTGCTCACCTGAGTTTCGCTTGGGCCGTGCAGAACTATTCTTGCTTCTCAGCGTATTGCCGGCGCGTCTCTTCGCGCTCCAGCATTTCCCTTTGGCGGCGCTCTAGGCGCTCTTCGCGGCAGGCGTAGAGCTCCTCGAGCTCCTCCTCTCGGTCGAGGACGCGCTGACGCCAGTATTTGGCCTCCTGCACAAACCTGAGCCCGAACCGCTCTTCCCCTTGGTGGTAACGGGCGAAGACCCCTGCCTCCTTTCGGTCAGATTAGAATGAGAGCTCGAGTGTCTTCTCCAGATCACGCTCGAGCTCGGCCTAAAACTCTCTCCCTAATTGCCGCTTTAGAGTTGGGCTTGGGGACTGCGCCTCGTTAGGTGTGCACCGCGGTGATGAACTGAGCACCCTCGCTTGGGCGCACTCCTCTCTGGAGTCTTGCTGCGACTCTTCGGTCATCGCAACAGGTGCCTCCTCTGGTGGCGACAGACGTGGTCGGCGCAGGATGGCTGGGAGGCTTTCCACTCTTGCCTCCCCTCCTTCGTCGAAGATTACTCCGAGCGACGACATAATGATATGACTAGGCGCACGAACTGACCCACGATACAATATTGCCCACGTCGCGCCTGTGGTTGCTTGCCGGTGCTCCGCCGGTGCTTCGGATCGAGTCTACATATGTGTTGTTGTTCGGGAGGCCCAAAGGGTGTCGCTCCCCCCCCCCCCCCCCCACCACCATTAAACATCCGCGAGCGATGGCACCCGGCGCTGCCCTGATATCTTGGAATTGCACTCTTGAATTGCTTTGCCTGTGTACATTGCTAGGTATACGGTTCTGCGCATTATCGTGTGCTAGATGCGATTGCGTTCGATGGAGCTCTCACTCCTATCGAACGGCCGATTAACCGTGTTAGTTCTGCAATTTGGTTATCCGTATTGTCCTGCCTTTTCTTGATTTCATGAATGAGCATCATGAAGTCGCTAGGTACTCTGAAGTTTTCTCCAGGCGGCGATGTTAGCATCTTATGCGCATTTATCTTTAATGCACCTTGCTGTAGCGTCTGTGAGGCCGCAGCTGGTGTGCTAGGTGCGTACCTATGGTTAGTCGCGCTCATGGTTTTCGCTCCGTTTATCGGTGCCAGCTGAGAGCTTCGTGGTTACTGCTGCAGTTCGTTCATCTTTCTGCTATAGCAGTAGTTCTTGTCGAATTGGCGGCAGCCTCTGTTCGAGCTCGTCGGCTCTCTGTTGCTGCCGTTCGACATATTTCTGCTGCTGCTCTTGCACTTGCTGTTGAGTCAGATGTTGTTGCGCCGCTTGTTCAATTTGCGGCGCTGTTGGACGGGTTGCTGCCGCCTGCTCTGATGCTGCGTGTTATGTGTAGTTTCCAGTCTGAGTTTTCTTACTCGTATCATCTGGTCTTCAAATAGTCTTGTAACGGGGCGCTGGCTGTCTGGGTCGATATTATCGTCAAGGATCGTAGATCCAGTTCTCTCATTGCGCACTCTGTTGATGTATTCGTTGCGCAACTGTGTGCGTGATTCGAATGCAGCTTCGGGCTCTAGACTTTGTTGGAAGTCATCTTCCGAATTTTCACCCAGAAGCCATTTCTGTAGCGAGCGGCTTGCTGTCACCGTAAGCCCCTCGCTTCAGTTGTAACTCGTGCAGGGTCTCATCGAGCTCCTGTGCCTCGAGTGAGAAGCACCAGTTCTCCAGAGCCTCTATGGTTTGGCGTGACATTTTTGTTTCAACTGTACATGCGCGCTTTTCGAGATTTTTGATACACTCACACTAAAAAATGCTAATAAGAATATCGTAGTGTAATTTTGGGATTTCAATGTCAATTCCAATATTACACTATGGCTGCCGTGTGTCTTTAACAACATTCAGGCGCACCTCTTTTTACAAGCACGATAAATCTATCTTTCACGCTAGCAAACAGTTTTTTCCTCCTGCGCGTAACTTTTCCTTTTAATTAAAAGGTTTGTTGCAGGTTGAAGAACTTTTTTTTTTCCTAGGACAATTTGTCCGATTCTCGCAAGGGGAGAACAAGAAAACGTAAAAAAAGTCCCGACAAACATTTATTGAAAATATTTTTTCCAAAAAAAAAATTTCTGTCAATCGACTCAGAAATGGCCCCTGTAAAGTTTAAAAAAAAATTTTCAAAAATTTTCTAAGAAAAATTTTCCGAAAATTTTTCACTACAACACTTATATTTGGGTTTGAGAACAAAATAAAAATTTTCACGAAAATTTTCTAAGACCCATCCAAAAAGTGCTTAAAATCACAAAAAAAAATGTAAACCTCGTATAATTCAAAATTTTCAAAAATTTTCCTAAACTCAAATAAAAATCATTAAATTTGAAATTAAAAAAAAAGATTTTTGGAATTTAAAAATTTTTCAAAAAGAATTTTTCCCGAAAATTTCCGAAGTTTTCCCAAGATTTTCCACCGAAAATCTTTTTGAGTTTATGTTTTTCAACCTGCAAATACACACTGCACTGTTTGTGCTTCACACACACTCGTGCACAGTTTGTGCTTCACTCCGCTTCTGCACTCACACGCTGAAATACACACATAAAAAAAACCTAAAAGAGGCATCCGTGCAGTCACCCATACACATCAGTACAGTTTCAGTGCGCGTACTTTATCTGCGCGCGGCTGTGCTTGTAACTGCTTTTCTATCTGTGCGGTTACTTGCTCGTATGGAAATCCGCCTATATATCGTATCACGATATGTGTGTACACTGACACCGCTGTAGTGCGCCCTGTTTTCCTACAGTTACTTTGCTACCTCGTGCAGGGCGCTGTGCGCACATGTATAGCCACCGAGCTGTCTGTGCTCGTATTGTACTCGCCAGTATATCTATATGTATTGCCGCTTGACACGGGCAACTGCGCACGGAGTTTTTCTCCTGCCCGGATCGAAGCGCTCGCCTAATTTTCTGGGCTTTTTCTCAGCTTTATTTGCGTCTTCGATTCGCTCGTTGCGTGCCGTTTATATTGCTAGCTGCTACGAATATTATTTCGTGGTTTCGAAATAATACTCGCGCTCTTCACCAATGCCAACAATATCGAGTTTTTCACTCTTCATTATTCTGCCCGTGCTGAGTGGCTAGCTGTTCTCATTGATGTGTATTGCTATACTCAGCTTACTGTAAACAAGGGTCACCTTACCTTGTTTACAGACCCCGCGCGAGCTCCTTGTGCTGCTAACGGCTCTAAATATTCGCGCTGAATATTGAGCTCGACTACGAGTGCTTTTATCGCTTGATTTTATTTCCGACGCGAATAAAAATGTACTTGAGGGGGGAATTTATTTTTCCCTTATGCTGCTCGCGGTCCCTATCAAACCCTACACGTTGAGCGCCATTTAACACTTCGCCACCTCTTCCGCCGCCATGCTGCCCGGTCATCGTCGCTGCTGCAGACTATCGTCCTGACCATTACCACCCAGCCATAGCCACCTAAACAGAGCCTCGCAGAGCCAATTGCTACATTGCGCCTTTCACCACACACACCTGTTCATCGCATCTGTTCTCGATCGGTGAGTGACGTGTTCAGTGACTGTGCAAGTACTAGCACACATAAATTGAGTACAAAAATGCGGCCCTAGCCATAAGTGTATGTGTATGCGAAATTGTGTCAAACCCCTACATATTCGTAAGCGCATTTATCTCCGTCCATACTAATTGCGTGTCACAGTGCATCGTTTACAATTGCAGCTAGAAACATTCGTGGTAACCCAGTCAATTGTCAAACGTGCGCATGCCCCACGGCCATCGTGACTTGCGTTGCGTGGTGCGATCTCGCGCGAGTCGGTAATAAGAATTTCGCACGTGGCACTTTAAATTTCCACGAACAGGTGGCGTTATAGTAATTACTTCTAATGTACCGACTCTTAGTGACGTATCGCAACTACGAGTCATAGCTCTGTTTCGTTCCGTGAGCGAGTTCATTGTGCCATTCTGCGCTAGCAATTCGTGCCTGCAATGAGCAGATCATGCAAAAATCCGCGTGCAGCAAGTGCAATGCGCCACTAAATCGCCGCGATATTGCGTTACAGTGCAGCTTCTGCAAGACACTCTACCACAAAGACTGCTGTGCTGTAGAGTGGCATACAGCCTCAAATATCATATTTTATTGCGCGTCGGGCCGATCAGCTGCTTTTACTACACCTTCGCAACCACTACTCCTCCCGCAACCACTATTCAACAAAAATCTTCAACAAAAATACTAACACTGGGCCGTTTGATTCAACCACAGTCGTTCACAGCACCCACATATATGTCCGATCTAGATGCTCTTGCATATTTTCGTACCTTTTTAAACGAATTCCGAAAAGCAAACTCCGAGAACAAGACAGCACTTGAAAACAAAGCCGCTGAAATTAAAAATCTTGCGACCCGCGTCAGTGCCCTAGAGAGCAAATTTCAAGAAGTAGACGTTAAGCACACTACCAAGCTCAATGTTTTAAGGTCCGAGATCGCCGCCGTTTCTCAGAAATCCACTCTAGAAGACCCGTGCGAAATACGATTTTCTGGTATCCCCGTTATTGCCGATGCCCAACCACCTCAACTAGCCGAAAGAGTACTCTCCACAATTGGGTTCACCAACCTCATGTTCCACTCACTCGAGATGCGACCGTGGCCCGGCAAGGCACATCTAGAACAGGCCCCCGCTCTTTCAGGTGGCAGTTCGGCTAACGATTTAGGCGGCGTTTCCGCGCCTCCTCCGTCTCAAGCCTTCGTAATTAAGTTTACGTCACCAACCATACGAGATGCAGTTCTAAAAAAAGCGAGCAGCCTAAAAAATATAGACGCGCAAACCATCTTCGGAGTCGGGGGCAAAGGCAAAGTCTACATAAGCCCTGTATGGCCCAAGCCCGTATATATACTTTATAGTAAAGCGCTTACTGCGTCCAACACTTTCCGCTACGACCGACCAATCGTGAAAAACTTGGTCGTTTGCATACGACAAACCCGAAACTCACCTCTCATCCCTGTTTATGATGAGACCGACCTCGCGGCGCTCGAGCCCTTGCCCGAGACCTTAGCCGCGCCCACAACTACATGACAGTCTCTAGCTCGATCGGTGCCAGCACGAAATCGCGATTTCTTACGACTTGGCCACATTAATGCAAACAGACTGAACACTCCAGCCCACTTCGCCCTTATAGAGTAGCATTGTTCCGCTCGTGCGTACGACATTCTCGCCGTGACTGAAACCTTTTTGGTAGAAAATGAGCCGGATGCTCACCTAGCGATCGACAAGCTTAACCTCTTTAGAGTGGACCGCGATGGGAAAGCAGGTGGAGGCGTCGGACTATATGTGCATGATAATTACAAAGTGAAAATATTAGCGCAATCTAATCCTATATACGATAATACGCCCGAATTTCTTTTATGTGAATTAATAAACACTTCTATAAAAATACTTGTAGCTGTTGTTTATCGGCGCCCCTGTGCAGCATATCCTATGCACTTCTTCAATTGTCTCTCCACCTACCTCCCACATTACACAAACGTTATCGTCACAGGCGACTTTAACATCAACATGACCATCCCAAACGCCGTTTCCAACCACCTAAGGGCCCTTATAGAATCGCACTCCCTTTCTCTAGTCTCGTCCGAACCCACCCATCACACCAATCGCTCCCACACATGTCTTGACCTATTCGTTGTTAAGGACCTCTCTTCAGTCCAATTACTGACCAAATTTGCGGCTCCTTTTATTGCAGGCCACGACATCATCGAAATTGACATTTGCTGCACCAAACCTCCAATCTTCACTAAGGTTATACGCACGAGAAACCTAAAAAACATCGACCACGAAACACTAATTTCCTTAATACGTACCAACCTCGCGCGCGTCTCTCGCTCACCCCCCTTCGCTTCAAACACATTTCTCGCCACGTCACCCTCTTCCTGCCTCATCCTTGGACCCAATTCACATAACATCAACGAATCCGAGCGAAACCTAACTACCGCTCTCGTTGCAGCTTATGACGCCGTCGCACCACTTCGCTCGATAACAATTTCGTCGAAGCATAAATCATGGATTTCACCTACTATACGAGCTCGAATGAAACAACGCGACCGCGCCTATAAGATTTCTCGCTCCATCGGCCAACAACCCGACCGCACAAGGTTCGAAACTTTACGTGCAGAGGTTAGTAACGCTCTCGACACCGCGAAAAATAAGTTCTTAGAAACGAAACTCGTCAACTCGCCTGACTCTAAATCGAAGTGGCGCGAGCTGCGGCACATGGGGATGTCGGCGTCGAATTTGCCATCCCCATTCCTATACTTCGACCCCGCGACCTTAAACAGGTACTATGCCTCCACCGTGAGTCACTCTCTCCCCTTATCAGAAACCGATTATCAAAAGGGCAGGGACACTCTCTTTAACACTAACATTTCGACTCACTTCGACTTCTCTCCGGTTACACAAAATGAGCATTACCCGAATTACTGGGCCCCCTCACCGACCTTTGCAACTCGTCTCTCAACAGCGCCGCGTTTCTGTCTTTTTGGAAGAAGGCACTCTTAGTACCACTCTCCAAGACTAAAACCTCCAGATCACCCTCCGACACACGGCCGATCGCTCAGCTGCCAGAACTTTCGAAAGTCCTAGAGCGCATCGTGCACAAACAGCTTCTCGGGTACCTCGAGGTCAACAGACTTGATCCACGGCAAGCAGGGTACAGGTCGGGTCATACACCCAGACAGCACTTCTAGGCGTACTTGATGACGTCAGACACGCGATAGACAAACGCATGCTCACTATACTAGTGCTATTCGACTTCTCCAAGGCGTTCTATTTCATACCGCATGCCTTGCTTCTGGCTAAACTACGAGCATTAAACGCGTCGGATCGGGTCCTGCGATGGTTTTTTAACTACCTTGCCGATCGCCTTCAAGCAGTCATCGATGACGGTGGCTCCATCTCGGAATGGCTTAGTACTGCTTTCGGTGTCCCGCAGGACAGTGTACTTGGTGCGCTTCTTTTTGCGATATTTGTAAATGATCTTCCAAGCGTCATTAGGCTCGCCAAGTACATGATTTTTGCAGACGACACGCAACTGTACCTCCACTGCTACCCGTCTGATCTCTTAGGAGCCCTTGCCTCTTTGAACCGCGATGCTCAAGCAGTGGCTCAATGGGCGAGAGACAACGGTCTCAAACTTAACCTCGCCAAGACTAAGGTAATGATCCTCGGCAGCCAAGCCTACATCAATACTATAAATTTAGCTCATATTCCTAAATTATCCGTGGACGGTCATTTGCTAGAATACGTGTCTCAAGCACGCAACCTCGGGGTCTGGATCACGCTCACCCTCGATTGGCAACTGCACGCTAGACACGTCACTAGGAAAGTCACTATGGCGCTCTTTACATGCTTAAATTTTACAGACGCGCCCTTTCAAAGCACATAAAAAATCACCTTGTAGAAAGCCTGATTTTTCCGAGTTTTGACTACGTGTGCGTTGTCTACAGAGACCTTGACGCAACTCGCCGTCTCAAGTTGCAACGCACTCAGAACGCATGCATCCGGTTCGTAGTAGGCACCATCCCTCGGTGAGCTCACGTCACCCCTTTTCGGCTCGAGCTATGTTGGCTTTCGACATAGCGCCGCCGTGAATACTTCGCTCGCCTACTCGGTAATTTCTAACGAAAGACCTGATTATCTGGCTACGCGTTTCACCCGACTGGACGTTGACCTCTCCCTCCGCCGCTCTGAGAGGAACCCACTGAAAGTACTCCTTTACCCTGCTCCACGTACTGAAGCTCTTAAGCAATCTTTCTGCATTAAAGCATCAGTCTTACTAAATTCCCTCTCAGTGACTGTCTTTTCGTCACACCTATTAGGCTCTTTCAAATCGTCGCTCAAGAATGCTCTCTTAGAGCTTGACGCATAGACTGCGAAGAGCGTGTCCGCGCCGAAGGCCTACCCTCCGCTCCCGAACGAATCCGCACACGCGAACCAATATTCTGCGCACATCGTTAATTCTACATTGGTTAATTCTACAATGATTATATACATATAAGTTTAGCAGTCTAAGATAAGTTAACTAACAAGCCGCTGCGTAAATAAGAGAGCACCGTTATTTGTGTACCTTAACCTATCAGCATTTTTATTAATAATTAAGCACTTCGATTGTAAATGTATAATTAACTGTAAAATATAAACCTGTAATTCAGCTAGCACCAGACGGGGTTCTACCCCAAGGTGTCAAATAAAGTCAAATCAAATCTCTCTCTCTCTCTCTCTCGTCCTCTCTCTCTCTCTCTCTCTCTCTCTCTCTCTCTCTCTCTCTCTCTCTCTTACTCTCACACACTCGGGACGCGCTCGCGGCGAATGTCGCAAAAATGCTCCCTTCCGAAGGCGATCGCTCCTATTCGGTTCAGCAGCCGTGACGATAATGCCGATTCTCCCGTCGTTTGAATTTACGATATGCACGTAAGGTGCATTCGTTACACACTTCAACATTATAAAATTCTTGTTTGAATATTGATAAAAATTAGAATCTATTCTATTTTACTACTGGCACGTACTTGTTCTTTGGAGGAGTTTTATGGAATACTAATATCTTATGATAGTGTTAAAACATTAGAGCCTAACTGGTGAAATCACATGCGATCAATATATGAGCAACAAGCAGCGATACAGTGTAACACTTTAAAAACTTTTTAGCAATGTTCTAAATTATATTTAACTCTACGATACATCTAAAACTCAACGTTCATAAAATATAGATCATTAAAATAAATCTTGTTAGTACCAGAAAACTATTCAATCTACGTACAAAATATAGTATCTATAAAATATACATAAATTATTCTTATATTTTGTAATATATTATATATACTTTATACAATATATAGTCATATATAGAAATTACATTATAAAATCTATAATATTATTTATAATTTTATATACAATAAGATTATACATTTTTCTACAATCATTTTAAAAAGCATTTACTTAAAGATTTAAAAATTTTAAATTTATATAAAGATTTAAAACTTAAAAATCAAGTTTTAGGTTATCAAACTATTTAATTAACTTTTATTATTGTATTTTATTTATCTATAATTCAGCTTTGATCAGGCGGATGTGGCTCGAATTTTTAGCGATCACAAGGAACTCGTGTAATTACGAAAAAGATAATTTATTCTAACTCGACATTTCAGAGAAAAATTGTTCAATTCAGAAGAAGCTTGAAACTATCCGTTCTGGTTGTCTAAAGCTTATTTCAAGATTGTTGATTATATTATTGATGGTGTTTGATACAATGAGATAGTTTCAAGTTGCTTCGGAATTGAAAATTTTTTCTCTGTAATATGTCGCGTTGGAATGCATTCTCTTTTACGTAATAACATAAGTTCTTTGAGATCGCTAAAAATTCGAGCCACAATCGCCTGATCAAAACTGAATTATAGATAAGTACAATACAATAATAAGCTTTTTCAATAAATAATAATTAAATAATTTGATAACCTCAAAATGTAACATATTGCTTTATGTATCTGATTTTTATTTTACAGGATATAGTCTACAACTTTTTCTGTGCAAGATTTTCAAAATGATTTTTACACAGTTCTTGGTGTCTATAATTGGTTCTAAAAAAGGCAACTTGAAATTGGCGTTGATTACGTTATGCAAACTTTCCGCCTCTTTAAGCTGCGGACTCAATTAAGTAGCTTAACAATGTTTGGACCGCTGCAGTAGCAAAGCATTTTTTTCTTCAATAGATAGATGTGTAGATATGTGCTTTTATTTGTTCAAAATAAAAAAAATTTTCTTTTCATACAGCATTTGTCATACAGCAAATATATTACAGCTAGCTATAATACAAATAGCTATAAATACAGCATATATACAAAATGTTAGTCAATACATAATAATATATCAATGCTATACAACATACAGTATATACAAATCGACAGTCAATACATAATAATATATTTTAGTCATATTAGTTATATTTGGTTTAGATCACAGATTATGGTCATTTTACTTACATTTGGTTTAGATCACAGATCATCTTCGTTTTGATAAGATTACCGAGTATTCTCATGTTAATATCTATCACGTGAAACACTTCAAATATCGATCATACATTATACACCATTCACTCATTCTATTCTCTCTTATAAATAAATACATTCATACGTATTGATACATATTTCGCCCTCGAATAATCATTGAATCCGCTAACCGTTATTGTTTAGGTCCCCGCGGGTCGAGAGAGGTGATTTCGAATGGCAATTCTGAAACCTTTTATTGATGACTTACATCGCAAATCGTGTGGAAGCGAGTTCCATAGACTAGATTCCTGTGATACAATTGAATGCAACCCGGTGTCTGATCGAAAAAATGGTACCGCGAGCTCCTTTACATCACCCCTATCAGAATTCCTGGACTAGTTTTTTTGAAAGAGAGCAGCTACGTACGGTGGCTGCTGCATTCGAATTATTTTGTACATTCTGCATTCTGCAGGTACTGTAGTCTCTTCTGTAGTTCAACCAGTCGCTCAAACAGCTGTTCAAACAGTAGTTCAGACAGTAGTTTATTTTTGTAAAGAAATTGACTTAAAAAATTTTTAAATTTTGAACTAACCTAGCAAGCTAGTTTTTAGTGTTAGAAAAATTAGTTGCGAGGAAAATACGTTTAATGTTTCAATTTTGTATGTTGTCTAATGTAAAGACAATAACAAATATTAACAAAATACAATAAAATTTTTTTAATATTTTGGCCAAAAAAACATCAGAGTCCGACCTTAACCAGTTATCTAGATCAGTTGACTGTACAATATATACAATACAATACGTACAGAGAAATGAAATTAAAGTATTATAGTTTCAAAATGTATTATATTTGTCATAAATTGACTTTTTTGAAAACGTTTTGACCAAATATTTGCTTTTTGGCCTTAAAATGTTAGTAACATATAAAAAAATAATGATCTATTAAATTTAGAAATGTATATTTATGTTTTAATTAAAGTTAAATAAGGATCACCGTAAGACATATAGCAACCCTCCAGAACAATACTACGATTACTTGAAATTCTATATTTTTGTAAAACTAGGCAAGTAACGCCACTTTTTATTAGTTTCTCAATTTATTAAAGCTAATTTTAGGAGTGTAGACAGGATTTGTTCTGGAGGTGCGATATGCACACTCAAACACACACACACACACACACACATATACACATACTTACATTACATACACACTCACATATACATACACGCACGAAGAAAATAGCCGGCTATTCCTACAAGATCGAACGTGGGTTCTCCAGGCCGAGTCATGTTAATTCTCCAAACAGTGCCGCTTGTATTGTCCCCATGCGTAATCTTGGGTACACAACACATGCTGAGTTTTTGCTTACGACACGTTGCCTCACATTTCGATAATTTTTTAATTATATAATAAAGCTATATATTAGTTGAAAATCAATCTACTTGTTTGATTATTGTTAGTTTTATTCGCTTTCCAATAAATTGAAGCAGATACACATGAGTGATGAAAAAGGTTAGGTTATTTGGACGCAAGCTTAGATTGGGATTTCTACAAACCGAGCATGTAATATTAACAGGAATCAACATGTTGCGTTTCCAAATCACTGTCTTGTAAATATTACGAGATATTTTTTCCCATTTACACCAACATACATACACAAACAGACCAACTCATGAACTGTTGCTCGTCGCGATTAAATTCAAAGACTTTGACACATGACATACAAAAATTAATCATTGTAGAGAGCTAAAGAAATAGGCCTAGAAATAAGTGAAGAGAAATCGCAGTACATGGCCACTAACAGAGCTGGGCCCGAGATTTCTGATACCGACTTGAAAATCTTCGGCAAAATTTTCAAATAAGTAGATGACTTTAAATACCTTGGCACGATAATAGACCACAAAAATTAAACTCATAAGGAAATCAAGAAGAGGCTGCATTCGGAAAATGCATGCCCATATTCGGTAAATAACTTACTAAAATCACGATTACTATTGTAAAAGACTAAATTATAAATATATATGGAAAAATCATAATGCCAGTACGTCCAAAAATAGATTAAGAGTATTTGAGAATAGAGTCCTTAGAAAGATATTTGGGGGCAAAATAGATGAGATTACTAGAGAATGGAGAATTTTACATAACCAAGAAATACACGAGCTATACGGGAAGCCAAACTTTACCAGAATAATAATGATTAAATCTCGAAGACTAGGGTGGGCTTGGCATGTATCTAGGATGGGTAATGAAAGAGCAGCACTCATAGTACTCGTAGTGAAGCCGACAGGAGCAAGAACCCCAGGTAGACCGAGACGAAGGTGAGAGGATAATATTAAAATGAAACTACGAGAAATAGGATGTTATGAGGAGGATTAGATGCAACTCGCAAACAACAGAGAAATATGGCATGACTGTGTGAATAAGGCTATGGACTAGACAGCTACGGATAGCTAGTCCCAACAAGTAGTAATGATAGCTATGGTGATGATGCAAGCACGTCTACAGCCGGCATAAAAACTATGTGATAGCTGTTGCCCTGCAGGCATCAATGCTGCTTAGCATTACTACTTGGCCTTTATGATAATAATAATAATAATAGATAAAATTTATATCTTTCATTTAAAATTCATTTACGCTGGGTCCGCTCGTCTGTATCGGGACATCCCTAGTATATTATGCTGTTCTTTTAATTGTTTTCTTTTATTCATATTACCAATGCGAATATTTTATATGCCTTTGTAAAAACATTATCAATCCTGATAACACGATAAACAAATGAGATAAGTTAATAAATAATATACTTTATCTGAGGTCTTTTGAATTTCAGCTCATCATTTCACATAACTACCGCCCAAGTTGACAGCAGAATCATTGTATTTTGTCGAAATAAATCCAAATCTGAAAGGATGAATTGTTTGAGAGCATTAATGCGGTGTAGTTACGGTTTGGGCTACAGGCATAAGTCGTCATCGTCAAGCCTATTTAGGCCGCTGTCCCACTTCACAGAGGAGGAACAGATAATACGCGACACGGTACGCCGACTGGCTAACGAGGAGATTCGGCCGCTTGTGCGCAAGATGGAATTGGGCAAGAAGATAGACCCGCGCGTACTGGGTAAGCTGTTTAAAACGGGCCTGATGGGCATGGAGATACCTTCGGAGTATGGCGGTAGTGCTTCAAGCTTCACCTCGACGATGATCGCCATTGAGGAGGTGGCCAGGGTCGACGGATCCGTGGCTGTGCTCGTCGACATCCAAAACACGCTGGTCAACGCCATTATCAGAAAGCTTGGCACAGACGAGCAGAAGCGCAAATACCTTCCGAAGCTCGCTCAGAAGTACGCCGGCAGCTTCTGCCTTAGCGAAGTCAGCTCCGGCTCCGACGCATTTTCCCTCAAGACCGTTGCAAAGAGAGATGGAGATCATTATGTGATCAACGGCACAAAAATGTGGATTTCAAATTCTGACATTGCTGGGCTCTTCGTTGTCTTTGCTAATGCTGAGCCCTCCGCTGGTTATCGAGGTAATTTATAATTGATGAGTATTAAAAAATTGCTAAAATCAAAACACTGTTTTTTTCGCGTGAAACACTCACAAATTATTTAAATAGAAATTTACTTTTTAACCCTTTCAGAACGGGTGGTTCCCACAGGAATCAGGTCCTTTATTTTTTAACTTCCTTGACCGATTTTCATAAAACTTTGTATACATGGGTTTTCGAACTCGTACAATTTGAATCTGACCTCAAAATTATATATATATTTCTAGTTCCGTGTCAAATGAGCATATCCAAAAATCAACGTGTTCAAAACTCTAAGAAAATGTTGGTACTATATATATATATGTTTAAAGCTTTTTGTGTCATTGAGCAATATAAGTTTGGAAAGTACCCAATTGATTTTAAACAGAAATACTTTTTTATTTTACAAAGAATCTATTAACCTCAACGAGCTAAGATGATTCTTAATTCACTCCCATATAGAAGCTGATCCATATAGGTGCCGAACAACTTAATATCTTCCGGGATGAATCGAAAGATCAAGCCAAAAAGCAATAAATAGGAATTAAAAATAAGTATATAACAGTATAAATATATATATATATATATATATATATATATATATATATATATATATATATATATATATATATATATATATATATATATATATATAAATGAGCATGGCCAAAAATCAAAATGTCCAAGACTCTGAGAAAATGTTAGTATTCCTACCCAGAATATATAAAAAAATCAGAGCTCAAGGTGTTATATTTCAAGGGCAATTGAAGGTCGAAAAATGCATTTGCTTCCATCTTTTTGAGATTTTGCCAAATTTGCTTGATTTTTAACTGAAAGACTATCCACTTTTGAGAGAAAAGTTTAACAAAATGTCTTGTTGGAAATGAGGTGAGTAAACTAAAAAAAAAAAATTTTGTAGAACCCAGTATGTTTTTTGTGACATTATGCATTGTGAAGTATTGTGATATTCGGATTCCAAATAACTGCCATAAATTTTTTAAATGAAAAAAATATTAAAATTTAGCTTTCTATATTACCTGTTGATCTAGACTTGGTGCGAAGTGATCTCAAGCTTAACATAATTTTTGCAAAATTTTTAAATAGTGCACTTTTTGTAGGTATTCCTATTGTTTGACTATTATAACACATTTAGTCCTATTATTTGAAATGTGATTATTTTGCATAAGCTGTAGATGGAATCATTGACCTGGAATGTACATTTTAATGCAAATTAGCAGTAATTTAAAAGTGTATTTAAATCAATAATTATGATTTGCGATGTGGAAGTAGTATTTTGATTTATACCATGTTTTGTATCAAATTCCTTACTATTTATTTGTGCATCGAATTCACACAAAGTCTAGATCAAAAGGTAATATAGAAAGCAAAATTTAGAGATTTTTTCTCTGAAAAAATGTATGGCAATTAGGTGGAATCCTAGTGTCACAATACATCACAATCAGTGATGCAACGTGAAGTCATGAGACCGTCACAAGACTATTCAAAATATGACGACAATTCGTGACTGTATATGCAATTTACGCGAACTTTCGCACATGCCATTGCATAATTGAAGGGCTGTATGCAATAACGGAACTAGCCCTATTTTCGTGATTTTTATCTCTAATAATAATACTTAGATAAAGATACAAAAAAAATGTTGACAAAATAAGCGAGTTTGACATCACTATATTTTCTAATTCGTTATCCGAACATTATTATTTGAGATAAAAATCATAAAAAGGTGATAGTACCGTTATTAATATTTGCTACAAACATAATTTTTGAGATTTATTTAAAGAAATTCTAGAAATACGCGGAGACATAGTAAATCTCGTTGTATAATATCAAGACTATAAGCTTCAAACCTATTTTTTGTAACTATCCAATGAATAGTGCAATGATATGTTAAGGGAGTATTCTTATATTTTGATCGAAAAATAGAACAATCTTTGAGGGTTTTTTATTTGATGAATACAAAATATAAACATATAAAATTTAACGCCTTGATTAAGATGAATCTCGGCTGCGGGATATATTCCAGATCGCTACGATGCGCTCACTTCATAGGCCCATAACTATCGAAATTCATCAAAATTCATTACCAAACTCTTTTAGGATATTCTAAATTTCTAACAACATTCTTAAAATAAATTTCAGCTTTTTGAAACCAACACATAAGAATACACTTTTAAGGGGTAACCCCACTCCGACTCTCTAAAGAATGAGTGTTTTTGCGTAATGTTTTCTGAGGATGTGAGAAAGTTTACAGAGGTTGTAGTACATGTTTTTAGGAGGTAAAAATTTATTTCATTGACACTTTAATACAAAATATCGGCTGTACTGTGAAAAGTCAGAAAAAATTTTGTTTCGAGATAGCTTCACTTCCGGGCACCTAACTCAAACAATTTGTAACTTGGAACAAAAAATCAAAGTTTTTCTGAAACTTAACATAAAACTACATAAAATGACGTAGGACTTTGTTAAATATTGATTGTTGACAAAATGTCACTGTTTTGAAAAAAATTTGCGTTTTTTACCAAACATTTAGCGGTAAATGATTTATAAAAAAAGATAAACATGATATCAAAAATCATCTACGTCATCATATGAGGATTGTTATTACGAAGTTGCAGTTAAAATTTCAGTCAATCCGTTTTAAAATGAGGACGAACTCGCCCCGACGTTTTGAAAAATATTGATTCGAGAAAAACGCATTTGAAGTTTCGAAAACGATAAAAGAATAGAAATTTTCACTGTAGCATCAATCTGCTCCATACTTGGGATCAGGTGCATATCAATTCTACGAACCTTAAGCATCATTTAAGCCGAAAAGAAAAATCGATTTTTAGGCTATAGTACACCTGAAGAGGTAAAAAAATCAACTGAATATTTTTATAGTATTTAATTACATTACCCTCATATACGTATTTTCCACACGAACTTATGGAATATAATTATGTATTAATTTTTTATTTATGTGAATGAAATTTGTATACGGTGATTATATAAAAAATCGTTCTGACAATGTGTTTATAATATAAAAAACAATAATCTTGTGAAGTTTCAAATCATCTCAACGCGTACATTTGCACAAGGAGCATTTTTAAGGACAAAAATGAAGTGCTAACATAAAGGACTTTAAATATTGCAAATTGCATATAAGCCAATGTAATTAAATACTATAACAATATTAAAAAAAATTATAGGATGCTTTAAAATGCAATTTGGAGCTTCTAACGTATAAAGTGAGCTTCAAGGAACACTGTTTTGAAGAAAAAAAGTTGATTTTTTGACCCCTTTAAGTATACTCTAGCCTTAATCCATTTCTTCCCAAGCGGCCATTTTATAGTCGATTGGTTTTTTGCCTAAAACCGCCATTTTGAAATTTTCCAATGGAAATTTCAAAATTCTGACTTCAGTATCTGAAAGAGCGGACAATTTTACTTCAGAAAAGTGCTATTGGTTATTATTATTTTTTTTTCGACAATTTTTTAGGCAAAAAACCAATCGACTATAAAATGGCCGCATGGGAAGAAATGGGTTAAGGTGATTCTCTTGAAATCTTAAATATTGGAGAATATTATGTAAAAAATATATTGTGTTCTTTAGACTTCAAAGAATATCGTAGGATTTTTTAAAACCTCGATGGCCGAATAAATTTTTGAGGAAAAATGACTTGAATGTTGCCTTGTGTTGCACTTTTTTCATGTCGTCTTGAATCGTGTGAGGAACGAAGTTCCTTTAACAAATATGGTATTGAAATAGTGATTTATTTAACACTTGTGATTTATTCAATTTACACGGTGTTGAGCGCTAGCTGCGGGAATTCGCAACACGATTTTACACATGTTCTACCGACACATAGAATTATTTATGCAATTAAACTAACTACGGTGAGCACGGCGTTACGGTGGGAAACGGTAAATAATCGAGAGGGGAAGAAGCTAATTCTCAGGGACGCGAATTCAACAGAATATACGGCAGTGAAATACACGTGGAAAGGCGGCGCGGCGCGATGCTCGACACGCACGCGGCGCAAGCTTTACAAAAAATATATATATAAATAAATAAATATATATATATATATATATATATATGTGTGTGTGTGTGTGTACCTATTAAGCATAATAATATTCTGTGCAACTTACTCTTTTCAAATCCGGTGTGTCCTCCTTCGACGATACAAGCTGGTCGGCACACACGGTACAAGGTCGACAATAATGTCGAGGTATATAAGCGGTTATATATATTAGCCAGCGGAACAAGCGGGTTTTTATATTTTCGCATGGAGCTGATACAAAGACCGAAGTGTCTGCGAACGTGGCTCAGTACGAAGTGAGCAAGTTGTCGCTTCGCTCCGGCGGCGCTACACTCGGATTTCAGTAATGCGGACCGAGCCTGGTTGAGGGCGCAGTGCATGCGTCTGGTGAGGAAGAAAAAGAAGTAAGAAGAAGGAAAGGGGAGCGTCTGCTCCAAAGTATCTAAAGAAGCAGCCGCTCCGCCCAAGGTGGATCCATTCATGCCTTTCAAGGCATAAAATCAGGTGGGTATTATTCTAATACCATTTTGCTTATATCCATCCTTTCTAATCTCTATGCGTGTGTTCTTAGGTTGGTTCGAAAGGACGGGAGTAAGGAGAGGCGACACGAGGACATGCTCAGCACACCCCAGCCGAGACCAGCCAGCTCCCACCTAGGCGAGGCTCTATGGGATGACATCTGTGCGTCCTCTTCAGCTGCTTCAGGGGATTGGAGAGCTCGCTTGCTCTGTGTCGTCCAAGGAAATAGTGTGTGTGTATGTGTATAGTGAGTGAAATGGGTGAATAGTGTGCTATCAGTTATATAGACCAGTTCTGTCGAGCATCGGACTTACACTGAGCAGTTCGATCGATAGACTGGAAGTTTGTGTAACCCACACAAAATGTGGTGTTACAAGCTGTATCTTGAATAAATTTCATGTTTTTATTAAACTTTTACGGTGAAGTTGTAGATCTCGAAATCATACATCTTTTCTATATTCAACATATTTTAAGTTAATCTCATTTAAATAAAGTTCGTCGAGAAAAACAAAGAAAGAAACGCTTTGCCAACTTATTTGTCACTCTGTTTTTTCAAAGGGATCTTTTTAATTTCAGTGATAATTTCATTGTATTTCATAATTTAATTGCAAGTTATAGAGGCTGAAAGAAATTACTAAACACACTATATAACAAATGATAAACGGTATATTTGGAATCTATTTTGGTGTCAAATTGAAGGATTCTACAAGTACTTTATTGCGAAAATAATTCGCTTTATAAAAAAATACTTCTTCACAAAAAAAGTGTCTAAAAACCTCAGTTTTTAACTTTTGTAAAATGTCTATAAAAATAAAATATGTCGACCATTTTTGTTGAAATTTTAAAGAAACTTTTAGAAATATATAACAAATTAGCACACAAATGTGGTCAGGTTTAACCGGGAAATATTCGAAAGCAGATGAGCGACATGTATAAACCGTGATTTTTAGGAATATGCCATTCTAATTTAACGTGAAAAAATTGTTGAAAAATCATATCAAAACCATGTTAGTGGGCGTATATATCTATATACTTAATACATATATAATGTATTAAGTTAGTTTGTATAAGTTTATGTTACATCACAGTAACTTTGAAAGGAAAGAAATAAAAATGTTTTAAAATGTGATAGCCCAACAAAGTGCATTTTTTTTAACATTTTACTTTTTTTTTATGAATTTATGATTCTTGTGACTTGAAAATTATCAGAATTATAGTTCTATATAAAACTAATATTCAGTAAAAATTTCATAGTACATTATGCAACAAGGGACTAAAGTCGTAGATTATTCCCACGGGTGGGTTTACTCTCATGTTGCATATATACAACGTTATTCACGACTTCACTGTGTAGCCACTTTGTGGAATCCACTCATCCATTGTTAATACAAACTAACATTTCAAAATTTCAAAATTTTTAAAATATACAATATTTTCAAAATCTTTAATATTTTCAAAAATTGTCGAAATTTTAGAATTTATTCAAATTTTAATAGTACATTACTCTCTCATTTGCGGGAAAAAGTGTTTTATTCCCGCATTTATAAAGTACTTTACTCCGGAAAATTCGGGAGTAAAGTATATGAGGGAATAAAATGTTACTTTAGTCCCGCTTTGCAGGTCAATAAAATGGTTATTATAATTAAGTAGTGAATAAAAGAAATTACTAAACACACGGTATAACAAATGAAAAACCGTATATTTCGAATCTTTATGCGTCTCAAATTGAAGGATCCATAAGAGTACTTTACAGTGAAAAAAATTTGCTTTCCAAAAAATATTTCTTCATAAAACATTTTTCAAAAAACCTATATTATGAAATTTTCAAATTTCGAAAAATGGCCGCAAAATTAAATTGAGCCGATGATTTTTGCTAAAACTTGAAACCCACTCCTAGACATGGATAATAAACATGCATGCTAAGTTTGGTAAGGTTTTACCGTAGAATATTCGAACGTGGATGAGAGACACATACACACACACACATACACACACGCGCACGCTCGCTCGCACGCACCCACGCACACACGCACGCAGGCACGCACGCACGCATGCTGCAAGTACACATACCCACACCTAGACACACACACATGCACACGCACGCACGCACGCATACACAAACATATCCATACAGCGGACATTTTTTGAGAGTAGCTTATTTGAACTACCGTAGTCATATAATCTGTTTTTACGCTAAAAAATGCAAAATAAAATTTTTGACAAAACAATGCTTTCTCTTTGAGAATGCAATAAAGCTCAAAAAAGACATAAAATGGCGGGCTATTTTTTTTTCTTGATTTTGACAAATTCTTCTATTCATTTTGTTTCCATTAATAAAATTCACTTTTTCCATCTGTTTAAAAATACAAACAATTTAGTTTATAAGATAGTACTTGTAACGAGCCGCGTATAATTCGCGAACTGGAAGACGCGAAAGGGGCATGAGACGCCATCTCATGCCCGCACGCGGCAATAGGTGGAAAGACGAGAGTGAGAAGGAGCGGTGGGGGGAGGGCACTGCGAGGGAGAGGAAGACTACTACCGCTCGACTCCTCACGCCGTGTACCTCGCCGCGCAAGAGAGACGCAGCCGACGCCATATTTTGAGATGCCACCGAGCACGCCGACGAAGGACGCAGAACAGAATAAGACAGCAACGAAGCGCCGAGAACCCAGAGGGAGAGACTCGTCCAGGTAGCTACGGGCAACATCGTCGGCGACGCACCTGCACCATATCGTCGGCGACGCGCCTACATCACATCGTCGGCGACGCGCCTGCACCATATCGTCGGCGATGTGCCTGCATCAAGCGTAAGGGCACTCTCCGTACAGCTCGCGGGACAGAGGGGACGCGTGCGATCGTAACCCTCTGCGAATCCGACGGCGTGTTCAACGACGGTCGTATTGAAAATGCAACGACGCTCGACCTACGCGATTTTTATCTTATTATTGCCGACTTGTTTTATATGTAAAGTAATTGTAAATTAGTTATCTATTTATATCTCAGAATATAGTTTCTATTAGTATTGTTATTCGATTTGTTTTTTGCCTAAAACCGCCATTTTGAAATTTTCTAACGGAAATTTCAAAATTCTGACTTCAGAATCGTAAAGAGCGGACAATTTTACTTCAGAAAAGTGCTATTGGTTATTATTATTTTTTTTTCGACAATTTTTTAGGCAAAAAACCAATCGACTATAAAATGTCCGCTTGGGAAGAAAGGGGTTAATAAACCCGAACCCGCCTGTTCCTCGTACCGAGTTAGGCCAGAAATAAGACAACATTGCTGTGCGTACACAGTAGCATTTAGTCTTCGTGTTTTCGCGCTCCTTGCAGGTCGCGAAAATCAAGTGCGTCGGGAAGGGAGATGAAATCCATGTAAATTGGATTTGGCATGGTTTCGTTAAAGATTCAATGTGGAATGGAAGAGGAAGGGGGTATTTAAGCGGTAATCAAAGAAACACACTGACTGGATTTAAAATGATCTTTCAGAATCAGCGAGATATGAATGAGCGGAATAAACTGATTGTATATTGCGCGTCGCGGCAAAGTCGTAATTTACCGGGAGACGTGGGACTGGATATTTGATTTTCTGAAAGATGAATGTCGGAGAGGGCCGATACGATGCAGGCCGATGTTCGACGATAACTGAGTCACTATTCACGAATGACTATTTTTAAGACAAGTTTTATTTTTGTATGTATTTTTAGGACAAGTCTGTTGACTTGTTTCACTTTTCCGCCTCTTTTGTCTCAAAATTTATGATTGGGTACGTAGACGATGTATTGGATTGCATGTCCGTACGCGTTTTTGTGCCTTTCACGTTTCGCAGAGAAAGTCGATGAGTTTTTAAGAAAACGTCGTATGTTGCGGCTCTTGTTTATCAAAAAGATGTAGTTCCTTTAATGCTGGTCGCGGCGTGCTGACGTCAGTATATATAATGTCCTTTTAATTTTTTTTTATTTGTATTTCGCCGTAACACTAGTACCATTATTAGTATTAGTAATATAAATGTAATAAACGCCTGTCAATAATCGTTCATACACAGCAGCTTCGGGATGGCACACATTATCGTAATGTTTGAACTGTCTTTATATAGTAATTGAAGACGAATCTTAGCACTTTTGGTTTAATCCACTATTAATGCACCTCAAGCTCATGGAAAGCCATTGCGACGTGAAAAGAGAAACTTATTTGACAATATAAATACGTTCTTGAATTCATAAAAGTCATTCTAGCCGCAATTGCGCTCGGAGACTTAATAACTATTTGTAAGTGTAGATACATAAAAGTGACACAAAAAATTAATCGATAAACCACAATTTTTCTTTTCTGTAATACAGTAAATAGGGAATAATAATAATATATTGTATACCAAGGGTGAGAAATACGCTTTTCCGCTCGCGTCTGAGTTTTCTGTATGAGCCGGAGACGCGGACGGAAAAGTAACTTTTTCGTCGCCGGTAGGTAAACGGAGACTTTTGGTCCGCTTTATAGGCACGAAGAAGTGCGAAAATCTTGCATGTGTTACAAAAAAGTACTTTCTATAATCCATGGGCTTAAAAACATGTTTATATTGTTAATTAAGGTCATTTTAATAAAATAGAATAGTTTTCTAATACTTTAAAATGTATGTAAAGTGGTATATTTCAAAATTTTCAAAAATCGCATCTCAGCGTGGGTCAATAGTATGACAATTCTAAATTTTCGTATTTATCTAAACTTATAAATAGTTATTAAGTCTCTTTGCGTAAGTGCGGCTATAATGAGCAATAGCTATAACGGCTACGGATTCAAAAACGTTTTTATGATGACAAATAAGATTCTGTTTTCAAGTTACAATGGTTTTAGATGAGCTTGAGTTGCATTTAAAATGAAATATACAAAAGTTTTCGAAAATCGCGTGTTAGCGTGGGGCAATAGTGTGACAACTCAAAATTTTCATCATGAAAGAGCTCAAAACTAAATTATTACATTTGCTTTTGCGTCCATAATGCTCGTTGACGGTTTAGAATATGCATAAACTTTAATATAAAAAATCGGCGGCAAATTTGGTGAACACCATGCGCACGATTTCGGTTAAATCTGTTGGAATGGCTCATATATATATATATATATATATATATGGGTCCTGCCAGTCAAAATTGTAATATCGGCTCAGGTCGGGTATTTCTATATGTATACATATACATATTTATTTATAATTATTGGTTTTAAACTAAAAAATCTAATTAACTTAAATATTTTTACATTTTCATATTTTATTATTTATATATACAATAAGAAAACATCATATGAGAAATCACAAACCATTATGTTCGAAAAAAATACGAGGTCTGTCCCAAAAGTATTCGACCTTCGTTCATATCTTCGCGCGGAGAGACTCAGGCGACCTCTGGAGGGTACGAACGTCACCAGCAACTCCTAACCTTCTCGTCAGTAGCCTGAGATACCGATGAAACACCTTAGTTCCCGCGCAGCGTGTATTTGTTTACAACGACTTTTTTGCGTTCGTCGCAATTTGCTTATTGCTAAAAATGGCCGAACGAACCGAACAGCGAATTTGCATAAAATTTTGCTTTAATCTCGGTAAAAGTTGTGCGGAAACTATTGAAATGTTGCAAAAGGCCTTTAAAGATGAGTGTATGGGCAAAACACAAATAAAAGAGTGGTATAGGCGGTTCAAAAGTGGCCGCACATCTGTTGACAGTGATCCTCGTTCATCAAGTCAATGTTGATTGTTTTTTTCGATTATGAGGGCGGTGTGCACCACGAATATGCCCCTACAGGCCAGACAATCAATAAAGAGTACTACGTTGAAGTTTTGAAAAGATTACGTAATGCAATCAGGAGAAAACGACCGCAACTTTGGGAAACCGGTGACTGGCTTCTTCATCATGACAATGCTCCAGCGCACGCATCAAACCTTGTGCAGCAGTATTTATTGAAACACAGTGTTGCGCAGCTCCGCCAGCCTCCATACAGTCCTGATATAGCTCCCTGCGACTTTTGGCTGTTTCCTCGATTGAAAATGCCGCTTAAAGGACATCGATTCGACAATAAACAGACTGTTGAAACTAATGCGACGAATGCACTAAAGGCGATTCCGAAGTCTGACTTTCAAGAGTGCTTTAATAAGTGGAAACATCGATATGAGCGTCTTGTTCAATCAAATGGGGACTACTTTGAAGGATGCCACCCCCCGGATGACGAAGAATAAATCAAGTGCCGAGAAATCGAGGTAGGTCGGATACTTTTGGGACAGACCTCGTATATGATTATTTATACGATTTTTCATGATATGTTATATTCATGATACTTCGTAAGATTATTTAAATTGAAAATAAATATTTTAGACAAAACGGAATTAACGTTTATGTATAAATATTCCCACTTTGAGTCATATATTTGTCGCTGCAAATCTGCATACCTGCGAGAGCAAAATTTAGTTGCAGCAGCAATATACAGTTTGATTCGCTCAGTGAACGTAAAATTCTTTTTTTTTTAATGAAAGAAATTAAAAAGAATTTACTACATATCATATAAAAATTATATTATAATACATGTCATTAATTTTAGGTTTAGTCATAAAAAAATCATATGATTAATCATGTAGGATCAGACAGAATTTTTGTGAAAAATGAAAAATCGTATATATAATCATAAACCTCATGTTTCATATGATTATTCACGTAATTTTAAATAATTTTCATATTTTTTATATATAGAGTCACATGATTTTTAGTCTAAATATTTATTCACATGTCAGTATATAATTATGACATAATGCAATGTATAAACTGTATGTTTTTGATTCATCAACTAAATCATTGCGATTGTCAGATCTTGTCCAGCTTAAAATTTTATTAATAAAGTTGATATGTTCACTTGGTACATATTTTTTTTTTCAAAATCAGGTCTTATTTATTAGTTTTCAATCGCATTTTTAATATCAATTAGAAAACCGTTCATATATATATATACTTACTTATATTATATAAATGAGATATTCTTAAAAAATAATTTCTGTATAATTTTGAAAGAGCTTAAGTTGATGAACTTAAGCTCTTTTAAATGTATACAGAATTACTTTAGTGAAATAAGCATATTAAAAGGTTCATACAATTTTAATACTCTAGGATATTGTAGATATAAAATCAAAGATTGGAAATCAACCAGTAAATAAAAATTGACAAAATTTGGACGTAAGTCCTTTTAAAAATATACGATTCAAATATTCCAGAGACCCGAATGGTTATTAAGGTACACCAGTATTCATTCAGATAAGGCTATTTAGCAAAATTTATTGACATTATTTTCGATGGATTCAACGGCTAAACGTATTCGTCGAAGCATCATTACGAAGAGAGTCACTTTCGATTATTTTCTAGAAGTTTGAACATGTGTCGATAATCGTATCAAATACTTGAAAATATCTCAGACAGTACTTGTATGATGATTTAATCAGTTCTGGGACTCATTATTAATAAGAGTAAATCTATGTACGAAGCTCAGGTAGAAACATTTACATCATGTGTTGTAAGAGATATAATAAGTGACGTATTGATACAATGACAATATCGTTATATGTTTAAATTTAAGATAGCAAATATGAACGTACATTGGGTCATCTCTTTAGATAATAAACTGTTTAAAATGCAAACAAATTTTGATCAATTTTATTGAAAACTACGTACGCACACATACATATTTTAGCAAGAGAAGTATAACCTTACCAACTTGTCTACTGGAACAGAAAATTCTCAACGATGTGACGAAACATTCGTTCACGACAATACTGTGTTTGTGAAAACTTTTTAAAGAGTATCGATCGCATGTGCAACACTTCAATCGAGCGCATCATCGTTTATTACTCAGAATGACAGACGGGATACAATGATTTTAGTAAGAACGTTGAATTTCGCGAAAGCTTATTACATAACACGGACTACGTCGGTGATTCAAGACCAATCATCGACGATTTAATACAAGAATCGTTCTCTGGTGGTGGAATCGTCGATATATTCTCAAAAGCTAGCCATCGCAATAACCTATCTTTGTTATTAATCACTCAAAATATCATTCACCAAGGAAACGGACAGCGCGATATTTCCTTGAATGCTCAGTATATGATAGTGTTTAGAAATTCTACAGCTCTCAGATACGTTATCGCTCGCGTGAAGTGTGTCCAGAGATCCTCAATTTTTACAATAAGCTTATTGGGACGCCACCGCGATACCTGACGGTTATCTCTAGTTGGACTTGAAGCAAGATACACCGGGCAATTGTCGATTTCGCACTTATATTTTTCCAGATGTCGAGTTACACTACGTTTACGTTCCACGTAAAAGAATAAATTATACCGACACTTTAAACGAGGTACCAATCGCGATAATGTATTGGCTCCCAAAATACGACGTCCTTTTGACCATAACAAAGTTACCCATTCTGCAAGCGCTGTATCATCTTAATAATAAACAACGCAAAGCCTTTTTTGCAAAAAGCGGATACGAAATTAGTCCGACATGTTTATGAGTTGACCGGTAACGTATGACTCCATAAAGACACAGGTCACATTTGCGTAAACACGCAAAAACTCTGCAAAAATTGGCTGCACTTACAGTATGTTTGTCTGAAAAGAAAAAAACTTATTGTATAGTGAATAAAATTGCTGCCTGCTCTACTAGCATCTCTTCTAGGTACCGTTTTAGCTACTCTCGTTAGTGAATACAAAAAATAAAAAAAGGTAAAAAATGGAACGTCTGCAGGGTATGCACGTGACGGTACACTAAAGTATGTGCAGACACCCGGTACAGTGGCGAGTAGACTTGATGTAGAAATGAACGAAATATTAAATTCAGTGTCGTGTTAAGATAAGCGCGAAAAGTGGTCAAAGTATCGTCAACTCTTACCACGTTATCTTCACTTTAAAGACGCTGATAATGCATAAAAGAGGAAAGAAATACTGAATTATGTTGTGGACGTTGCGGATGATCCAGAACAGGATCAAGATACACTGCAGGAAGAGGCAGAAGAGCATGCAGATGTCGATATCATCCAAAGTGTTCCTCAAGAGTTTCGAAAAAATACAGGTCAAGTTCTACCCCGATTGTGAATTACTGGTAACATTGATTGAGACGTGACTGCTTGTTGTATGGTTAGTAAAATAACATTTCTGAAATTCTTTTCTCTCATCAAGTACTATAGAAAAACGCTGACAATTTATTGGCACTTAGCTTCCTCAAAACTTACAAATTATTCACGCATGAAATTCTTTGATAGAATAAATTAATTTTAATTTACTATATGACTTTCTAATTAATATCCCAAAAAAGTTCTGCTTTTTTATCATTGATGGTTTGTCTAAACATATTTTGATACTAAAATTACAAAACTCTAGATAATCTTTACAGATTTTCTAACGCATTATCAATCATTAAATATTAATTATTAATATAAAGAATCACTTATTAAGGATTAAAATCTAAGAATAGTAATTAATATGAAGGATTTCAAAAAATACTTTTGGGACGAATGGATACACAAATGTATTACCTACATATTTTACCTATTTTGGTAGTAAATCTCATAAATATTCAGTTACTAAAATATAATATATAATATATATATATATATATATATATATATATATATATATATATATATATATATATATATATATATATATATATATATATATATATATATATATATATATATATTGTAACGCTGCGCATAATTTCTTAGTAACCATTAACTATCGGATAAGAGACCTGTTGGCGTACGCCACACGTAACGCGTGTGTGCGACTTACCGCTGTGCGCTTACCTTTGGGTCGGCCCGCGGCGACTCGCCGCTGTAGCCTTACCACGGCACAGCTGCGCAGGTTTTTCACACATACACGTCGAATCCACAAGGATTACGACTTTGTGTGGAGTTTCCTCCACGCACAAGTTTTCGCGACCTGAAAGGAGCGCGAATACGGGGAGCAGGTGGGTCCGGATTTATTAATGACACACTGATTTAACAATAACAAATAAACTAACTATATATTCTGGAATAATAATAGATAATAAAATTACAACGAGGATGACAATAAAATATTAACAATGAATTTAACAATTACGCGCAGCTCGAGCATCGCATGCGTGTTCAGCACGTCCGTTGCTGAGTACGCCGCCGGAACGAGAGGTATTCAATCGCATGCTTGGCGAACAATTATTAATGCTTAATAAAACAATATTTTTTATTAATTGTATTGCTGATTGTTTCTCGTATAATTTTGACGCTGGGGTTGTGGGATTTCCCTGGTTACGTCGTTCTTCGGGAACCCGTTTTCGTTTCCCGGATGCATTTCTCGCATTTTGTTATTATATGCAAGCTTTCTACATTCGCTCTTCCTATGTCCGGCCTTTTTGCAATAATTATATGCTTTAGTGGCATCATTTTGGGCTTGTTTTAGCTGATGTACATTGGTAGCGGGAACATAGTTGGAGTATTGATTTTTATTTTTGGGTGTTTTCCATGGTTGCGTGACACGTTGCGGCCGCCCCTACGAGTTAGTCATTATAGATTTTTCACGATCGGGCGTGGCTCAGGTGCTTTTTTGGAGAGTGGCCGGCCCCTTCGGAGCGTCGGCGCCATTGATACCAGCAATTAGCTGCTGTGTGACCCGATTTATGGCATATTTGACACGTTTCTGCCTTTTTGTTATCGACTAAGTTAATTTGTTCAGATTCTTTTTCGTTAATTTTTGTTTGTGTAGGAGGCTGTGGTATTCTCATTTGTTCGTATGTATTTTGGCATGCATAATCGCATTCTATGTCGATTGCTTGGTCAATCGCGGCGTCTAGAGACTCGGGTTTGCCCATTCGCCCTTTTATAACCCATTGCAAACCGCGAATGAAATATGCTACACTGTCTTTTTCTAATTCGGCTTTAAGATATGGTCTGTGCCTCTTTTCACGCAACGCGGCCTCGTATGCTTCTTGTGCGGCAGATTTTAATCTGTTTGAAAATGAAATGACGTTTTTGTCGTATTTTTGTTTCATTACTGCTAATTCGCCCAGTAATTCGTGAAAACGTTTTGCGGACCCGTATGTGCGATCAAAAAATATAATTATTTCCTCCATATTAAGAAAAATTCTTTGTTGTGCACTTTTTAATGCCTGCCCGGACAAGCGCATTTTTATCAATCTTGCTAAATCAGGCTCATTACACGGCGGTATCATGCTTCGCGGTATTCTACATCCGTCCAAAAAAATTCGTAGTGGAATGTTGTAGCCGTTAAATTTTGGAATCATTTCGACTGCATCTTTAATGAATAAATTGCGAACCGAGATGAGAGTGTTGTTTTGAAAAGATTGTAAAGTGTTGTACGGTACTCTACGATAATTATTTTCTGGGTTTGTAAGATATGGTGTACTGTGTATATTTGGAGTAGCAAAAAGTGGAGATGTTTTTGTAATGTCAATTTTTTGGGTGTTGTCATTATTTGGTAGTGGAAATTTAGGATCTGTTTTGGGTGAGTTTGTCGTATTTGTTGAGTTAATAATAGATTGATAGGTAGTTACTTCCGTCATTTCAGCGTTTTTGTTTAAAAGTGTGAGTATACGCGGTCAAATTTCTTAATTGACTTACTTTCTTTAATAGTTTCTATAATTTCTTTGCAACTAATATTGTTGTGAATTAAGTCTAGAAGTATGTCTATCATTAATTCGTCCTGACACGCGTCATGCATTTTTGATATTTCAATGTTATCTTATAAAAATTCGCAAATTGTATTTACGTCGTCCGCGCGTTCCGGAATCTGTTCTCTCGCGATTTGTATCGTTGTTGTAAAAATGCTAATAATTCTCCTAAATTTGTTTCGCGATCGCCCGCTGCAAAATTTGGGTCAGTTGCCGTTACATATTTTTTTATAATGTCGGTGGCCTCTTCATTTCTTCATTTCTTTTCCTATTCTACGCTAATTGCTATTAAAATATCCCGGAGAGTGGGCCCCCAATTGTTACGTCGCGCGTAAGCAATAAATGGCGCGAAGTTAATATGGAATTAAATCGCGTTCGCCTCTGGTTTTGGTCAATACTTGCGTAATTTACCTGGGAGTTGAGGCATTAGCAAAAGCAGGATAGGATCGTAGTCGGGTTGGCTGAGCTACGCTGCGCTGCAGGCGGTGTCGTACTCGAGATGGTGGCGGGAGATATGAATAGGAGCGCAGGTACAGCGAATAAATAAGCGCGAGCAAATAAGTTTAAGAGAAAATTTATTATATTAGAAGTACAACCTTAAATATAAGGGCGTGTCCCTTTTACAAGTGAGAAGTCGAATAACAAACTGGTGCGTACGGGCTTACGGCTCAAACTTCGAATGCAGAAGGCTTTATGCTGAAGGCAAAAGTGTGAGGGCAAATGGCCAGGAGCCATGGGGAGCTATGCCTTTTATAACCACGCGGGCGTCGCATGCTTAGCCTAAACTAGGAATTGATTATGCGTACTCGAGGATGGGGCGACAAAGGTATAGAGTCGCGGAAGGTAATTCGGGAAATATTGGGGTGGATGAGTGTACCATCGTGGAGTGTGAGGTAGACAAGGTAGGATACTCGTTATATAGTGTAGATCGATAAGTAGGATTCAGTATGATAAGATACATATATCTTGACGACGAGAAGGTGTATGTTAGGCGATGATCTAGACGTAACAGTATCCAGAGACGACGAGAGTCGGGCATTAGCCACATATCGCGATACACCTCTCTCTACTAGTTGCATGAATAAACGATCATCAACCCTATCCTTTGTCTCTTTTTTGCGAACGTCCCAAGTTCGTCGAGACTCGACACTTAACTGTGCTGAGTAAAACACGCGACGAACTTCGCGTTAATCCCTCTTCGTAACACTGGCATTCCTTGTGTGTTACGCATTTGAGGTACACGGGCTGTTCGTCAAATGCGAAAGTTACTCGCCGAGCCGACCCGAGAGACAGGAAGGACATAATGTAGTTCAATTTTTCGCCGTTCAAGCAGAGACAGGAAGGATGTTTGGTGGCCCGCTTGCAATCCTATTCGCGATCGCCCTAATGTAAGTACCTGTGTAAATGAAATTATATTTTGTCCTCCGTGGGTTTATTCGCGCCCGGAAATTTTTGTTTACAAAAAGATTATCAGTGTAGTAATTGGACTTCCACGTGTAGTCATCCATTTTCATTGTCGTATAAGATACTTCGTAATTTTTGATAATTTTTCTTCATTTTCTGATAATACTCAAATATCGCCCTATGAGCAAAATGTCCCTATCAAATCTTTTCGGGCTTAAAAATGAAAAAAATAAACTGCCATCGTCCCAAGTACCCAGTAAAAGCTCAAGTGAGTACAGTTTGAGGGACGACACGGATCACGTCTGGCCGGACGATCTCACATCGTGCGACTTAAATATTGCATACTTTTGTTTAAGTGCAACTCCACAAATGCAGTATTCAGCTGCGTGACGTGAGCACAATTGTTCTCATTAGATCCCGAGCAATTCGCGGATAGAATAAATAATTTCAACCACGAAATCTATATGCAGAGCGGAACCCGTGATAACCCTACCAACTTGCATTTACCTTCGACGCCGTCTTTAGACCTTTATGAAAAGGAATATGCCGCTAAAAGTAAAACACCAATAAATACTGGCAACACATTAAACAGCTTTCATGACGCCGCGCCCACTCGACATAGCGCACATCACACAACAACCAATACGCTTCACACGTTACCACAACCTACCCATGTGTTTCCGGAATACAACGCCCCCTCCCCCCCACCAACACACACACACACACGCACACTTCTCAAGCCTCATATATCCCAAATACGTACTCACAAAACTTAATACATATCAACAACACTGCACATAGAAATCACGTAACTTGGGACACAAATGCTACACGACATGCATTATATACACCGAATAAAATTTCGGGCCGGATTTTAAATCTTATATTCTTTTAGCGTTAGCGGGTAAATTGTCGGGCCGTGCGGGAGAGGCGTTTACGGCATATCTATTAAATTACGACACAGTAGAAAAATTATTGGCCGATTTAATTTTGCAAAACAGTAACGTGGCGTTAACGGATGACATATTAATACAAATAGAAGCAAATAAATCTGCGACCAGGCGAAAAAGCGCCGGATCTTGAATGCAGCGATCGTTACGGAAACGGGGAGCGAATTTAGACGCTTTTCAACACTTTATGTTTGGTCTTACACATCCTTTAGACCATTACTCGATTAGCTGTCACACAAATTGCGGCGCAACCACCATTAACTGCTCCTAGAATTAATTTTTTGGAGTCTCAGAAACCTCCTGATATGCAGATATTTCAGCTGTCCCAGTTCGAGGACAGAATTATCGAAAAAATCACTGCGAGCATTTGACTAGCAACAGCCGCGCTCGCGACAGTAGAATTCAGCCACTGCGGTTCTCAAAAGCGTGATGCTTTAAAATGCAGCTATTGCGATAAATCTGGGCACGAGTACACGAGCTGCTTTGTTCTTGAGGCGGATATAAGAACGAAACGCCAGCGCTCCAAAGGGCGCAATAAATATAACAATTATAATAATAAAAATAATCATTATAGCGGCAATGAGGGGTATAATGAGGGCACACATTATAATGATTGCGATCCTGATTACTTTGAAAGAAACAAAGATGCGAGGACATCAACTGATGCGAGCAATCAAGCTCAATGCGATGTGAATACGGCGAAAGACAAACGAGAGTAGCCTTTAAACTCGTAGAATTCTCGACGCAGTTCTCACGCGTCGAGCAGGCTTGCTCGCCTGATAAGGTAGAACCAGTGCCGCTCCCAGTTTGCATAAGATTTACGAGCACTGGGCGCAAGTCGCCCATAGTGATTTTAAAAAGTGCCGATTTAAAAAATACAGAAGCCAGCTTCCTTGTAGACGCGGGTGCAGAGATATCCGTAATTAAATTCAGTTCATTAAACGCGATTAAATATATCAAGAAAGATAATATTCTTGCAATCACATGAGTCGTTCTAGGCGAATGCCGGACGTTAGAGAAAGTTATTGTGGTCGTTTTATGGCCGTTTATGCGAGATGCATGTTGTCCCCGACAGTTTTCCTATTGATTGGGACATGTCGGTTGGGACATTATTGAAAGACACGAAGGGCGTGTAGATGCCGCCCAGAAATGCTTGATTTTAGATTTTATCATGATTCCTTTTCTGAAAAATGAATGTTTTTTTATACCTGCAAAATCGCGTTGCATAATTTATGCAAAAATTAAAAATATTAATATGGAAGTTGGCTGTATCCAATTGCAGGAAATTGGCCCAAATTTACTATTTGGGAATTTTGTAGCACAAAATCGGAGCGGGGTCTTATACACTGAGTGCATAAACATTGGCGAGGAGCCGGCTACCGTGCAGGTCCCACAAGTTTATCTTATACCGTGCGTAACCACGAATTCACAACGAGTTTTTTATGTCGGTGAGAACGACAAAACAGAAATAAAAAACCGCGTAAAAATTATGCAAGCAAAAGGGAAAGTGACATGCGATAAGCCAATTGATGTTGCAGTAAGAAATAAATTGCTCGAGGACAATCCGGACCTGCACAAAGAGCGTGTCGATATAATTATGAAATTGATAGATACGGAGGGGTACGAAGAGCACAAGGTAGAGCATGTTCGCATATTTATTACTGAATTCGCTGAAGTATTTGGGCTCGAAGGCGAGCCGTTACCGGCAACAAATTTATTAACGCACGAGATTCAACTCACGACTGATAAGCCGGTGCGAGTCAAACAATTCAGATATCCACCGGCACTGAGTGAACAGATACAAACGGAGGTTGAAAAATTAATTCAACAGGGAATTATTGAGCCCTCGAGCTCTCCATAATCCAGCAACCTCTGGGCGGTGCTCAAAAAACCAGATGCACAGGGAAACAAAAAATGGCAGCTTGTCAGTGACTTTCAAATTCGGTCTTTAAATGAAATTACGGTGGACACTTGCTTTTTCCTGTTGTTCACGAGCGATATACTTGAAACCTTCGCTTCAGCCGAAATAATCATGATGGTGGATTTAAAAATGGTTTTCACCAAATACCTATTCACTCGAATTTGACTCAATACACAGTTTTGAACGCACCATATTGACAGAATGCATTTGAGTATCTACAGTACAGGAGAGTTGGCATGGGCTTAAAAGGCACAATCGACGTTATCTCAAAAACTATGGCCATGACCATGGCGGGAATGCAGGGCAAATAAGTCACCATATATTTGAATGATTTCATGATCCCTGTGAAAAATCTTAAAGAGCGTGGCATTCGCTTCAGGCGAGTCGTGAAAAGATATTTAGAAGCCAATCTTATGGTCGAACCCAAAAAGTATTGGTTTCTGAAACGTGAGGTCTTCCTCGGACACATAGTAGGGGGAGGCAAGATATGCACAGATCTCAAGAAGCTCGAAGTAGTGCAAAAATACCCAGTGCCGACGAATGCGCAAAAAGTCAAACAGTGGCTTGGCTTTATTACGTATTACAGAAAGTTTATACCAAAGTTCGCAGGAATCGCACGACCACTGGGTACACTGCGACGCAAGGGTGTCAAATTTGAATGGGGAGAGGCACAGCAGTCAGCGTTTGACGAACTGAAAAGAATTTTGTACAGCGAGCCAGTTCTAGCTGCACCGGATTTCTCCAAGGCGTTTGTTGTCACGTATGATAGCTCCGATTACGCACTTGGAATGGTGCAGACCACTCAAAGGGAGTGAATTACGATATATCACGTATGATAAGGAGTTGCTGGCGATCGTATTTGAAAAAGACCAGTTCAGACATCACATGTAACTGACATTAACCTGGAAAAAGTTAGCCTGGGTATCCTAAAAATTAAGTCAAACACATCTTAAAAGAACATAAAAACTGCACTGTCGGTCAATAAACAATAAAACTACGTAAAATTTGAATTTAAAGTTATAATACAAAAAAATATTCAAGAAACTATAGAATTTTTTAATACCCCGGATCACTTTTTTCAGGGTAATTTCTGTATTATAAACTTCAATTTATTTGTACGGCAGAAAATTCACAGTGGTCACAGATCACGAGCCGCTCAAGCACTTATATACTACTAAAAAATCAGTTATTCGATTTAACAGATTCAAAGCTGTATTGCATGGCTACACATTTCATTTTGCTTATCGACCTGGCATAATCAACTTGAACACTGATACGCTCTCACGCAACCTGGTTTTGCCAGAAGGGAAAGAAAATCTCGAGCGTCCAAGAGCAAAGCTCTAGGAACTTGCTAACGCACAAGAAGAAGGGGACAGCGAGGCCGAGCTAGACCAGCCACCAACCAGGATTTTTTTTTCACGAGCCGTAAAGAAGAAAGGTATAGACAAAGACAGAAAAAACAAGCAAATCAGATCGGAGTCAGAAACATCTGAAACAGTAAATGCCCGCAAAAAGAACTGCAGGAGTAGTTCACTTTTATACAAACAGGGTGATGTATTAGCAGTGAGAAACACTGAAGACGGTTTCTTTTTATGTCTGACTACAAGCGACATTTTCCGAGACGACGGGCTGATAAGCATACGCTGGCTGGCACAACTAGAAGGCAAGAAAGACATCTACAAACTTGATTACACTGACACAATTCAACTTGCCTGTGTAATGACAAATGTAGATGTAGATAGGTTGGGAAAAATAAATTTCGGCTGAACCAGCACGAATATGAAAAATCTTAGATATCCTACGTGCCTCCATAGAAGCATACAAAATAGTTAAACCTGATGAATCACCGGCCGCACACATAACCCAGTCAGTCAGCTTAGAAAAGGAAGAAAATGGAAGAAGGTGCAACATCATGATTATCTCAGATTCTGACTCTGTTACTCCTGAATTAAGGAAAGCAGATAAGTGCAAAAACACCAAGAAAAAGCAAGCACAGTTTTCACTCTATAATTTAAACAAAAATAAAGTGTCAATAATTAGTCAGGCAAAAACTGATGATAAATTGGCGAGATTGCGCAAAGAAAAAGGTTTGCGTGAGGGTGTTAAAATCACAGCTACACGAACATCTACGGTTGCGGAAGCTATAAAGGAGCAGAGCAGGTTGGCGAAGGCAATTAGACCACAATCGCTAAATCGATCACCACCTCAATTTAACTCCACGCCAGACAGTGATATTGCTGCGGAGCAAAATATGCCTCCTTTGGAAATTACTGCAGTACAGCCTGGAGTCATGGATATCGTCGATGTCGTAGAAATCACACCCTCGAATTTGCCAAAAATTTCGGAGACACCAGAAAAATCGGCAATATAAATATCCATCTCTCACACTCTCGAGAGCAGCAAAGTAACAGCCAGTCCCGCACGCCAATCAAACAAATTTTACCAGATTTGGTAAATAAGTTATATGCAAGTCTAATTGTCGACATACAAGAGCACGACATTGAGGGGAGAAATGGTATACAAATAAATGTCTGGGAAGCTGACACGGAACCTGGCAGTACACCCGACTTTAATCGCCTGGAGTGAAAGAGCTCTGGCGGAGAAACGCCTTATACACAGCGAGTGTAGCGCAAATCGCCGATTCATTGCAAGAATAAATCTGATAGCGATAAGAATATACAGATAGCGCGTCAGTCGATAAGCACGCCGCGCCGCCGCTAGGTCAAACTAGCAATGCTGCGAGCAGCTTCATAGATGAGCCAGAAAATGTAACTTTAATACCGTTAATAGACTTGACGGGGTCGGGGGAAGATTTTCCCATAGAAAACATTGCTGAAAAGCATGAAAACGCTTTGAAAATGGCAAGGAAAATTTCAAGTAAAAGAGAGACAAAACTTGCACCATCATAAAACGTTGAGAGGGGAGAACAATCGAATGGAACTGAGTTTCCCGACATTGAGCCCTACGAACAAGGTAGCGCAGACGATTTTGAGTAAGTTCTTCGCAACACTAATGACATCGATTTCGCTTCTGATAAGCCACCGCAGCAACGATATACCCACGCAGTCACCTGGCAACTGCCTGTTTTACTCCTTGATAAAAATCAAACAGCTAAGCATATCAGGTGTACAATTACGCAAGCTTCTACTTCACTCTTTAGCGCTACCAACCTACGGAGACGTAGAGGAAGCGCGAGAGATCTTAAGCTCAATAACAGAATGGGTCAATGTAGACTGCGCGTACATTTTCGCGCAGGAGTTTAATGAAAACATTTGCATTCACCAGCAGTTAACCTATGGCAATGTAGCTTATGGTACATTATTGTAAATACGTCTGAACACTTCATACATCTGCATATGTTTGGGGATCACTTTACATCATACATTCGAACAGGCACATATATAGATGCAGACAAGGTCGACGAAAATCATGATAAGCATGATGAGACAGGCTAAAAGTCAAAACCACCCGCTAAAGACGTTGGAAAAACTGACAAGCCCAACGAAAATAATCATAAATGGCCATCAAGCAAATATCCGCACTCCGGCTTTCACTCAGAAAAAGATGCACAAAACTCCGGCAGCGTTCAATCGGACGCGCGCAGCGCACGAGAAGCAGGTATTCGCAACATGCGTCTAGATATACGTCAATTTGTTCAAGGATGTCTAGAATAACTTGCCACTAGTAATAACCGACACACCTTTAAAACCATTTAAAAAAATGTAAATGAATTCTTATGGCCCTCTTAGAGATTCAGAGGAAGGCTATAAATACATCCTTATATTACAGGACTGTCTCAAAATATTGCATTTTAATTCCAGTTAAATATGCGAATGTTGATGAAGTTGCACGCACGTTTACTGAAAGAGTTATTTGCTATTTTGGACCTCGTACGGCCCTGCTAACAGATCAGGGCACACATTTCCAAAACAGACTGCTAAATGTATTTTGCCACATCTTAAAGATAGACAAATATTGCATGACGACATATCACCTGCAGTCGAATGGTGGCATCGAACGCATGCACCATACGCTGACGGAGTACTTGAAAAATACACCGAATATCGCAAGGACTGGAGCAAACGGGTGCCAAGATGCCAGCACGCATATAACTGCACCATCCATGATTCATCAAATTTTGCATCAGATGAAATTGTTTTTAGGCAAAAACTACGCACGCCTTCAAGTTTTCCTCCAAAAGAAAATTTTCTGACGTATGGAGACTACATGGTGGACCTAATAAACAACCTTTCTGACATACAAACGCTCGCTGCTATGAATTTGGTTTAGACCAAATTTAGATCGAAGTACTATTACGATACGAAACTGAATGTACAGCACTTCCAAGAAGATGAGATGGTCTACAGGCCCAAGAAGCAACAAATGGGATAGTACGACCGCGAATACAAGGGCCCTTATAAAATCATTGCAATCGACTACACTCATAAGAGAGCAAAAATGAAGAATGGCAACATTATCAAAATCATTGGCCTTGACAAACTTAAAAGGGCCATACAAAATTTTGAGATTGACAGCGAGGATAGTCTTTTTGTCTTATTTTTTTTGCGGCCCCCTGAACGTAATACGTATTACGTTCAGGAGTTGCAGTAGATAATCATGAGAAACTTATGCAAATACCCAGAATTGTACCAATAAGAAAAATACAAATCTACTTCTCATCAATAACAGTAACCGTAAACGTTAGACCTGCATGAGTATACATGAATCTCGTACCTAAATTAAATTGAAGAAATAGCAAAGTTTCTTTCTCGAAAAACTTCGAAGAGAGTAAACGGAAAAAGTAAAATTATTGTTTTTCAAAAACGTCGTAAAATCGAAGTGCAAAATTATTTTTTTCGTGAAACGTCGAAAAATGTAGATGGAAAAACCAAAATTGTTTATCGGAAAATTATGAAAAATTCGAATGGAAAAAGCAGAAATATTCTTTTTCTCATATGACTTCATCTATAAAGACAAAAGGAGGAAAAATCAGAACAGACGACAGGCATGGGAGCAGTCAATCTGCATGAAATGCAGAAGATCCAGCTCGCAGGGCAGCGTGCAAGTTGCCGCGGAGTCTAGAAGGCTTATCGGTGCTGACGTCGCCGCGCAAGCTACGGCGGGACCGCACAAGCCGCTATCATAGCTCCGAGGTTCGCAATGCCAGCGATCATAATAAAAAAAACATTAGATCAACTTTTGCAAAAAAATAAAAACGCGAATACAGGGCTATACTCGATCTATTAGATCGCACAGGTACATAAACACGATCCATTTGCTGTATCGTAAAATTAAAATCATACATCAAAAGAAAATTAGAAATATTATTCTTGAATTGATAAAATCCATAAAGCGATGGAAATTTTTGGGTTACCTGGCTCCCCCTCAACTCAATCAAATTTGCACCTAGAGCACTTTATGTCATTCACTTAACGCTCAGTTAATTAATAAACTAGGAAGAATCGTTGGACCGCGCAACGAGCTGTCTAAATAAGAAAATGACTAGATCAATTTTTCTGAAACACAGAACTATTAAATTAATTTTTAGAAACACATGGAATAATTGAATCAATTCTTTTGTAAACATTCAGAACAATTAAATTAATTTTTTAGAAACACACAGATCAGTTAAATTAAACTTTAGAAACACTCAAAATAATTGAGTTAATTTTTAGAATCACACAGGACAGTTAAATTAAACTTCAGAAAGAATCATAACAATTAAGTTAATTTTCAGAAACACACAGAACAGTTAAATTAAACTTTAAAAATATCAGAACAATTAAATTAATTTTTAGATAAAAATTAACAAGAATATCGTCTATAGCATTGTATATTTCAAAATTAAAGCAACACTAAATTAATCGATTCTCAAGATTTTTCCCGGGGGGTCCCCTTTTTCTCATATATGCTACAAAGTTTCAGATTCATCAAAATAGCAGATCCAAATAAAAATCGAGCAAAAACTCTTAAAATAACCGGCGTGAGACAAACTTTACAGCCGACAAATGCTCCAGCGCTTAGCTGTACATCAAGAGAGGATCTTGCTTTCCTTAGCTGAGAAATGCGCTCATCAGTGCCACTAGCAAGAGACCATCTCAAAAAAGATCTGCTGATAAGATTGTGCAGCCGAAGGAAAAGCATTTCGCCAAAGCGCGCGCCGACACACCGATTGGACGCAAATTCATAGGACACGTAGAAGTCCGCAGCTGCTGCCAAGCTCAGACGAAACGCGGAAAACGCGCAGGCCCTTAGCGCGGTCGAATTGCACGAGAAAATCGAGGCAGAATTCAACCTGTTTACAAAATAAATCAACTATACTAACAACAACAAAAGACAACAAAAAGAGTCATCGGACTCGGACGACACAGCGCCAGGACTATCAAACAGTGAGTCATCGGCGGCGGCCTTATCAAGATGCCGCATAATAGTGCAGGCAGTGGAATCAGTGCGCGCATGTGTATACCATGTACTGGAATGTTTAGAATGAATGCAGAATGCAAGCAAGAAAGTTTTGGAAAATCTTGGTGCATTCATTTTATTTAAAAATATTAGATGCTAATAATATTAGATGCTATTAACTAAAATCAAGTTTCACTTTATTGTCTTATAATTACTCTTAGTTCGTTAATATTTCACTATCTAATAATTAATTTTGAAATATTTTGATTTTATGTAATAAAAGTATATAAGCTTGACAATATTAATAATTATGAGAATAATATAGAATGGGTTATGAATGTTTAGCAAAGTGTCATCATTATAATCATGTCATGAAATACGCTAAAATAGTTGCAATAATGGTATATACAATTTTATATTCAGAATTATACACAATCCAAGGATTTTGTATTCAAGTATGTTTGTATTCGACGATGTAAAATAAAAAGAGAGAGATGTTTTCACACTTTTGTATACACAGCGATATCAAACATACAACATTACACATATACACTTACGTCATACGTAACGTACGCACACAAGCGTACAGACAGTAGACACAGGTCGCGATACACCTCTCTCTCTCCTAGTTGCACGAATAAACGATCATCAACCCTATCCTTTGTCTCTTTCTTGCGAACGTCCCAAACTCATCGAAACTCGACACTTAACTGTGCCGCGTAAAACACGCGACGAACCTCGCGAATCGCGTTTATCCCGTTGCGTAACAATTCAAAATAACTTTATTTTCTTTATTATTAAATTATAAAAATGATAAATAAATGTTTTCATTAATGCTGAACAATTTTCAAATAATGTTTTCTCAACACAATATTTTTTGTATGCACTAATTACATTATAATGTTGTTTGTTTCAATTTTATTTTTATAATCACTTTCACAGTGTAAACTCATTTCCTTATTAACAACAAGTCGCAACAAACCAGAGTTGTATATTTATTTTTAAAACTCACTGTAACTTATTGTAACTCTTTGTAAATGTTTGTAATTCTTTGTAACTTTTAGTAATTATTTCCAAGTTTTCGTAAGTTTTTGTAGTTTCCTTATAACTTTTTGACTGAATTTAGACAATGTCACAAAAAAATATCAAAAAATACCAAGAAGATATACAAATTTATAATTTAAGTTTATATTGATAATCAGGTAACAGGAGTATCAAAGTCAATTTTTATCCTCCCTACTGCACCGACCTGAGAATTCTAAAATATTGGCTATTATTAACAAATAAACAGATTTATGAAAAACTAGAAACTTGCCCTTCGTTTTATAATTATCTACTACTGTGCAAAGTTTCAAGTAAAAATTTTACGTTTTGTGTCAATGGCACTTGAACGGAATTAGGTGTTAAAACAGAGATCTGCGAAAGTTGATCCAAAATTTCGTTGAAATTCCATTTATATGTGCAATGATATTTTTACTTAAACTTAACGCAGTGGTAGAATGATACAAAAGAAAGGGCAAGGATCTTTTAGTTTTTCATAAAAGATAGTTTTTAGGATCTTTTAGTTTTTCGTTAAAGATTTGAGGTTAGAGATTTCGGCGGGAAATTTGAATGGCTTGACACCCCGTTGCTTCGTTGCGCATTCCCGTATTTACGCGGGGCCCGATGGAGGTACACAATTTTTTTTTTCACCAACACAATTCCAATAAAAATGATTTGGTATTAATTGTCACACTTAATGACCTAAATATATGTTTTAATATATGAAAAATAATAACAGTAAGCATATATATATATATATATATATATATATCATATTCTATAACATATATTTAGGTCAATAAGTATGACAATTAATACACTCATTTTAGTTATTTATTAATTATTTTTTATATTTGACTGGCAACTGGGGCTTTTATTTAAATAATCGAAATAGTCAATTAATAAAATATAATCTCCTGGTGGTTTTATGAAGGAATCATGGTTTTACAGACGTAAATGCTACTTTGACATAAGAGCCCATGCTAAAATTTCTAATTTCAAAAAATAATTCACTTAACCTAGAAACTCAGTGTGAATTAATTTATTTTTTGTTCATGATAGAATATTATTATTATTATTATTTAAAGCTACCAGGGTAAAAACTCAGGGACAATTAGTTTTCACCATTGTATCCCTATCCCCGCGGCTTGGACCTAACGAGGCTCCACAAACCCCACGGCTTTGCAGTAAGCTAGTAGGTTTTCCGTGTTTGCCTCCTTGAAAGTCTCGGGATCCAAAATCCCGTTTCCTAGCCACCTTCGTCGATGTCCAGCTAAGTTGGGACATTTGCACAGAAAGTGGCTAGGAGTCTCTTCTTTTTCATTACACCATCTGCACAGGTTACTTATTCCCTGTGTTTTGTGTAGATAACACCGCAGGTCGCAATGTCGAGTTAATAGGCCCAGTACGATGCGTGCCCTCCGTTTATCCAAACTGATGATCTCCTTTCCCCACCTGGTAATGTATTCTCCCATTAGTTCTTTGGACCATCTATATCCTGTGGAGTTCTTCCATATGCTCCATCCCTCTTTTACTACTTTTTTCTTGATCGCGCCACAGCCTTCCTGGTATGGTATTCCTACCTCCCTTTGTGTCCGTCCGCTTTCATTTACTGCTTGTCTTGCAAGCCGATCTGCCCTTTCGTTCCCTTTTATTCCTGAGTGTCCAGGAATCCAGGTAATGCAGACCCTGTTTGCTCTGGTCAGTCTATTTAGGGTGTTTTTTGTTTCGTTGACCAAGGCTGACGTGGTGCAAGGTTTTCCCAGCGCTAGGATAGCTGCTTGGCTGTCGGTGCAAATTTGTATGTCCTTGCCTCCGACCCCTTTTTGCACCAAGTTTCTCGCACAGGTTTCTATGGCGGCTAGTTCCGCTTGTAGTACCGTGTTGTGTCTTTCTAGGCTGCAGGCTGTGTCCTTCCACCGCTTGGGACCGCAGATTCCAAAACCCGTACCGTTGTCCGTTTTAGATCCATCTGTAAACCAGATGTCTCCATGTCCAAGGATTTGGTTTTGGTTGTTCCACTCCTCTCTATTCGGTATTTTCGTTTTGTAACGTTGCCCAAACTGAAAGGTTTTATTAATTCTATCCTGAGGCTTTCTAAATATTGGTTCGCTCAGCATTTCTCTCCGGATTGTAGTGTGTCCGTTTCCTTTCTCCGACCATCCTCCGCCGCACATCAGTCTGTATGCCGACCTGGCGGCCATCTCCTTAATGTTTAAGTCAAGGCCATCCATGCCCAGCATCATCCTGACAGCAGCTGTGGGGGTACTCCTTCGCAACCCGAAAATTCCCCTCAATATGACCGCCTGTACATGGTCCAGGCTTTTCTTTGTGGTTGTATTTCCGGTCGCTTTCCACCATATTAATGCCGCGTAGGTAAGCTTCGGTTTCAGTATCGCCTCATATATCCACAAGGCCTTTTGGGGTTCTAGCCCCCATCCTGTGCCAATAGCCGCCCTACACTGCATGAATATATTTAGCACCTTTCCGCATTGCTGTTTAACATGCTGCTTCCAAGTTAGTTTCTTATCTAGATGTACCCCTAGATACTTAACTCCTTCTGCATACGGTATTTCTTTCCCGTAGAAGTTAATTCTTCTATTGATTTTACTTTTATATTTAGTGGTGAAGACTACGATCTCTGTTTTTTCCGGATTTACCCCCAGAGATACTGTCTGACACCACTCTCTAACCTTACTCAGTGCTCTTTGTAAGAGATCTGGTAAAACTTCCTCATACTTACCCTTAATAAGTATGGCAAAGTCGTCCGTATATCCGACCGCGAAGATTCCTTCCCTGTCGAGTATACGTAGGAGTTCGTCAGCAACGAATGACCACAAAAGAGGTGATAAGACCCCCCCCCCCCCCTGCGGACATCCCTCGTTGACCCCTCCTTTTACAGTTTTTCCCTTCCATTCACAGTAAATGTCCCTGCCGCTCAGCATTCCAGCTATCCATTTTCTGATGGTCACCGGTACGCCATGCTTTGTCAGGGCTCTGTTAATGGTTTTCCTAGTGGTGCTGTTAAAGGCTCCTTCTATGTCCACAAAAGCGCCAAGTACTGCTTCCTTTGCGCTTTTTGCCTTTTCAATATATCCTACAACAGAGTGTAAAGTCGTTTCCGTGGATTTACCCACTGAGTATGCATGTTGTTCCTGGTGTAGCGGTAAGCTTCCCAGGATTGTTTCCCTCATATACCTGTCCACCAGTCTCTCCAGCGTTTTCAGCATGAAGGAGGTAAGGCTAATAGGTCTGAAGTCCTTCACAGATGTGTAACTCTTCTTTCCGGGTTTCGGTATAAACGAAACCCGTGTATACTTCCAGCTTCCCGGAATATGTCCAATGGCAATACTTCCTCTGAAAATCCCCGTAACCAGTCTCAGTACAGCATCGCACCCTTCCTGTAAGAGTTTGGGGAAGATGCCGTCCGGTCCCGGTGTTTTATATGGTTCAAAGGTGTTGATTGCCCATTTAACCCTCTCTGGTGTGACGATCTGCGCCGCCAACGCCCAATCCGCATTCCTTCGTGACCTGGTGTTTCCGAGTACACGTATTCGTCCCTCCCCGTTCTCTTCTTTGGTGAAGTCCGGGAAGTTTGCTCGCAGAAGTAGTTCTATGGTTTCCTCTTCTGTTTCCGTGAAGTACCCGGACCTGTCTTTAAGGCTTTGTAACCGAATACTATTATCCTTGGTTAGAAGTTTGGCTAGTTTAGCCGTTTCTGTTAAGCCTTCTGTACTTGAACAGAAATCTTGCCATTTTTCCCTTTTGGTTTTGTCTAGTTCCCTTTTGAAGTCATTTAGCGTATCTTTATACACTTTCCATCCTTCTGGGTTCCTTGTTTTCTTTGCTCTGTTAAAAACCTTTCGGGCTTTCCTTCTCAGCGCCTCTAGGTGTTTGTTCCACCATGGAGCACCGTTTAGTTGTCCCTTCGGCTTTAGCGGGCAGTTGTTCTCATATGCTCTGATAATGGCTGTCTGGACTTGTTCTAGTGTCCATTCCAGTCCATACTCCGTTCCATATGTCCCTTTAAGGTGTACCAAACGTTCGTTTAGTTCTTCCTTATAGTTCTCCCAAAGCGTGTCCTTAGGGTTTCTCTTGGGCTCACTCCATATTTTCTGCATCTTCATCCAGAAGGAAATGGTCCTATGATCCGACATAGATGGTTCATCCTCCACTCTCCACCCTTGTATGTGGTTTCTAATTTGCATACTGGCCAGGGTGAGATCTAGAACCTCACGTCTGTTACTGGTAACAAAAGTCGGCTCATCACCCTGGTTCAGTATGTCCATTTGTGTACTAGTAATATATTCTAGCAGAGTTTCTCCCCTCTCGTTGATATCTGTACTACCCCATACTTCATGGTGAGCATTGGCGTCGCAGCCGATAATCAATTCGAGGTTTTTATTCCTGCAGTACTCTATTACTTTTCTTATACCTGTTGTTGGTACTTCCTCGTCATGTGGAAGGTATGCTGAAGTGATCACGATTGTTCTCCCTCGGCCTTCCTCGTCTTTGATGTCCACTCTGACGGTCGTGCAATCCCTAGAGCTGAGTTCCTGTAATAAAAAAGCGTTAATACCCCTGATGCAGATGCACGCGCGTGCATCTCCATCATTTGTTCCCACAAACAGTTCCCCGCTTGTATTTAGCCCCTTAATACGTCCCCTCCATAACCAAGGTTCTTGTATTAATGATATTAGGGCTGTGTTTGTATGCACCTTAGCCATGCTCCTTGCTAAGACTGCAGAGGCGCTTTTGCTATGGTGCAAATTGATCTGAGAGAAGTGTATCTTGGTGGCCGCCATTATTGCTGTACCCCCTGAAGCTGCACTTTCTCTTGAGCCGTCGTCACTTTCTCCTCGGCGGTACTGTCGTGGTTCAGTAACTTGAAAGTCACCGAACCGACGCCCACCGTGAGTCTGTAACTCCGACTCTTTAGTGTAGCGGCCGATGGTTCATCTAGGCCCAGAATCAAATAGCCTTCCGGCGTCTGTTTCAGGACCGCCCATCTGAACGTGTCCACTCCCCCATTTTGTCGCCGGACCAGCTTCAAGAAGTCCGGTGCAGTTCTAACCCCCTCGGAGAGTCGAGTCATCACCTTGGTGATCCTCAGCTCATCCGCGCTTACCACTCTGGCCTTCAGGTTCGGGTCCCGAGTTCCAGCTTCTCTGCTTCTTTCTCTAGCCAGGACGCTGTTTCCTTGTCTTCGCAGACGAAAACAAGGGTGCCCTTTCTAGGAAAGGTTTCCTTGAATCGGGGTGCAAAGTCCCACTCTTCTATCATCAGGACCCGGTTAACGACCGACTCCTTGACTTTATTTATCGTTGCATGCGGCATCTCTTCTCCAAGGTAATCCCCACAAGTGAGGGTAACCCTCGGAAGACTCGACGCCGCACGCCGCGAAGCTTCCTTTCTCCTTTAGTCGCTTAAGCAGTCTCGAGGCCTGCTCCGGCGACTCCAGGCTGGAAGATGCCATCCTCTTGCCCCCCGGGGCTCCTGCGGCAGACGTTGTGGGTTGAGCGAGTGCGTTAGCCCTCTTCTCTTCCCTCTTCCTCTGCCGCCTGTTCGCTCCGAAAACGGGCAAGGGTCGACCCTCGTCCATCGCCTGTTGCTTCAGGAGTTTCCTCCTTTGGGCCCCACTCAGATGTCGGTTCAAGCCCGTCTCTTTGTGGGGTTTATCTCCAGTGACCTCCGTTGCCGAAGTTCCCTGGAGAGCTTTCTCCGAGATGTCGGCGATCGGTTCTTGAGCTCGATCTACCTCCATCCCGTCTAAATTTAAAAAAAATTTTTTATCTTTATTGTTCATAAAGGTCCCACGAGTGTTGCGGAAATAAGTGGTCCGCCCGTCAGGAGCCGCTCTGCCGGGTAAGGCTTATACGACGGGATTTCGCCCGGTATCCCGAAGGAACCGTTCGTGACACAGCTCCCCCTGTGCCATGCATCCCTGGGCACGGTATCTCACACCTTGGATTGGGTGGTGATACATACCCAACTGGACCTCACCTAGTCCAAGTTGGGGGTTGCTTGTTTGTCCCCCGAGGTCCGCTGAGCTTTATTCCCTGCACCATCCGGGCGGGTGTTGGGATTTTGTCCCTATCCCCGCACCAGCTGGATTAGGGCCCTGTCCCGAAGAGATTCCGGGACAGGATTCGCCCTCACCTTGTCGGGAGATTACCGTTACAGGCCGGCTAGGATCGGTTTTACGACCCTCGCCATGCCCTACCCGGTTCCTTCCCGGCCGACGAGGTACACCGCCCAACCCTCCTCGCTCGATAACCCGTTTATAGGGACCAGCCGATTTAGGAAGGGAACCGTCCTCCTGCCCTTCGTCCTCCCGGGGCAGAGTCAGCCCCCAAAACCTACGGGCTCAGCCTCTCCACCATCCCATAAGGGCTTGCGTCAAGGTCCTGCAACCCCCAGGAGAGGTCATGATAGAAAAAAACAAACAATTTTATTTTTTTGTGTATTATTGAAATTGTTTAGCAAGTATTAACATTTTAAGTCTCGATGGGTCCTCCATGACACATACATTTCTCTTTCAATTTTTTTATAAATTTCATGTGATAAACTTGAAATTATGCAAAATAATAAACATGTACATTAGATCAAAGCTGGCTATTTCCGATATCATAATGGAGGACTAACCTATTTTAACCAAAAAGAAGCTGAGAAAATTAAAAATAATTTTTTTAATTTATATTATATATCCGAATCCCAAGGCTCAATGATACCTGAATTTTTTCATAAAGTTTTGACAATTACTTATATGCTTGATACATGGAGGGTTAACAAAAATTGAACTGAATAACATTTTATACCTAATTTTAAATATTTAAAAATTCCAAATAACACTGCAAAACATTTAATGAATTTAAGAAAACGTATTTCATTTAATTTTGAATTTTATGAATTAAATCCAACCAAGAAACAAACATGGTAAGATTAAATTTCTAGTCTCTGGAAAAGTTGTGAAATCTCTATAAAAAATACCTTTGCAAAATGTAAAATTTTGGCTCGTATAAGTTTCATTACTACCCACAATATAAATTAAAAGATATACATTTTTATCAAAATAAGTCGTTCAATTATGAATTTCATGAATAAGCTGGAATTAAAATAGTAAAATAAAACTAATATTCTACTTAAAAAACATTATAGTTTAAAATATTTATATTTTTTACTAATTCCGATAATCTCAAATGAACGCCAAAGAAATTAATGAAATCGATTAACACATTGTCAAGTATTGTATTTTGATTTGTAAATAAATTTCCTTATTTTATTAATTAGGTTGACAAATAACCGAATCAAACTTAGAATAATGTATATGTCGACTGAGAATTTAGAAGACAGGAATACGTAATGTGAGCGTTGAAAATATTCTTAGTAAATTTTAGTCGTTTAATAAAAGTGGACAAATTTTCTTATGAAAAAATATTAATAATATTTATATTGTACCATTATACGATATTTAAATATTATCTTGAACTTAAAAGAGAATTTGAATGACCTTTATTCATCAATATTTATCAATAATTTGTCAAACTGGAAGAAATACTTAGATAAATGTCAACGTCAACAATATTTTAAATAAACTCTTCAAATAACTAACATCAGTTAAACTTGTCACATATTGTATACTTTTAATATATTCACACATTTTAATTACACAATTAATTTTTTTATGCACACATCACTGTTTAGTGTTCACTGTAGTTTTTATTATTAGAATCACTCCCATTTTCCTCAATAACAAAAATCACAACAAACCAAGATCATATGTATTACTTCACCTCACTACATGCGTAACATGGATTGGTCCCTATTAGCCGCACTTCAACTTTCGATCCTTCTGCTTCTCTTTGAAAATCCCAACGATATACACCGAAGTTACATAGCTTTTTACTCGATTTCACCACAAAGAAGAAAGACAGAAACGGTGTTTATCGTTGGAGTTTTCAACTAATATTCGCCAACTTCAATAGAACCCCAGCTATTGTATAGGAAGCTGGCTCTCTCTCTCTCTCTCATCTCTTCCTCTCTAGCTTTATTGTACACCTATGTATATCTATATATAGCATTGTAGTTGAGAAAACGTAAAGTCATATATACATTACATACGAGAAAACGGAAGTGCAGTGAACAAAACGAAATGGAAAAATTAAATAAATATTCTATCAGCTTTATTTCGTTAATGGATGATTCTTTTCTGAAGAAACTTTTTTTAGCTGTGAAAGTAAACTAATTTCTCTTAAATAAGTGCCAATAGATTGCACAGAGCTAAATAATTGTTTAAGTATTGATAGTTGAAAATTTTGAAGCGGTTAAAAAGTCACAACTAGAAGTATATAAGGACGTTGGAGAGCCCACTCAGCTTCGTACCGTTTTACAATTATACTTGCAATTGGGCGCTACCACATCCTTTGATATGTTAATAAACCTACAGTCTTGTATTTCTTTATACAAATTCGTTTATGAGACTATTACTTGAATCCGTAATATCCTCCCCGTCGTACAAAACTTATTTTTCTACCTTAATAAAAATAGTAAAACGCAACTGCTCACCACTCAATTATTTTTCTTTGTAGTTAAACCCTTTTAAAAATGATTAATATATCCCATGCTTGTGAGCTCATATATTAAATGAAAAATTTCAAAAAGTTCTCATCATTGAAAAGTAACTTATTTCAAACAAATGTTTACATTTCCGGTTCTTTTTGTAATCTGTAACCTCAGGCCACAGGACGATCTTACCATCGATCTACCTGTCCAAGATCCAACCATAGTTGAGCAAAAGAAAACTATCTGTAGCAGAAATAGAAGATAGATTTAAGATATTTCATAGAAGACAAGACAAACCATGTTGAGGTAGGTTAAAAAAAATGTATCAGCAACTTTATGTAAAACAATTATTTGATCTCATTTCTTAAACCATGAACCTTACGTTATATTCTACGATTTCCAACTGCCAATCTATTATTCAAAATTCAATTCAACTATGTAAGAGTATGAACCTCTTAACGACATTCAATAACATCCTTACGACATACACACAAACAATCTCCACATATTAAACATACGTACAACACTGTATTATGACAATCATTCTTGGTCTCAAATATTATCGATGAGAAAAATCTCAAAATTGATCTTTCACAAGAACTCGCAAGAGATAGACTTTAGTCAACTAATGGCCAGCTAAAAATATGGCTTATTCTCCAAGAGAATCCGAGCCTCCTCATGAGGTCGCATTGCTCGCCAGCACCCTCAAACCTTCACTGCTTGCGGGTGCGCTCCCCTGCCGTCGCGACACCAAATCACCTGAGTATCATGCTATCACTGCTGAACCGGCTTACTAGAATATAAGATTGTGAATTAACAGGCCAGTGACATGAGTGACGAGACTCACAATGTACTCAGCTCATTCCTTTGCGTACTATCGCGGTGGATATATTGCTAGCAAGTTCACATATTTAATTTCTACGATCGTGCTCCATCTTGAATTCATGGAGGCTCAACGATCATAAATCAAATTATTTACTAGTCATTTTAATGAGGAATAAACAGTGAATCCATATGCAATTAAACTGTTTACAGTAAAACTACAAAAAAAACGATTTAATGTTGTGCATAAACGACGGTGCGCACCCGGAACGTCTGCAGCTCCTGCTGCGGCGAGTCTCGCCAGATAATGCGTGCCAGTCCCGGTCTCTTTCGTCCAGAAAGAACTGGCGAAACATCTTCACGATGTCGGCGGTGAACGCCAGCTGAAAGAAGCGCCAGCGCATCACTATGTCTATGATGTTGGCTTGTAGCTTCGCTCCAGCGTGCAGGAAGTCGTTCAGCGAGCGGTCTGTGGAAGTCGTCTGAGAGTCATTGAACACCACTCTCAGTTTTCTGGAGCCATCCTGCTTGAATACAGTATGGTGTGACGTGTAGTAGCCTGAAGCAGTGTGCTTCTCTTCCTCTGACACCTTTTCCATGTGGCCAAGGACCAACAATTCTCCCATGAAGCTGCTGTAGGCCTGGTGAAAGTCAGGCTTGGTTTGGACACGTCTTTCAGTCTGCAGAAACCGAGCCTGTGCCTCCTGATGGGTCTCCTCGCAATACCTTTTGCAGGCTACCTCTTTACTGGAGAGGATAATTTTTGGCAAGACCTCCTCGATTTCCCAAAAGTGCCTCAGCTCTGCGCTGAGAGAGAAGACAGCCGTGTGGAAGCTGTAGGTGGTGAAGGTGTCTTGGAACGATTCCTTTTGGATCGCGCTAGTCAGTATCCAGCCAAACTGGGTCTGTTGAGCCACGAGGTGCTGCGGTCCTCCTTTGCGAACCCCCTCGAGGAGCAGCTGGGGGTAGACGTCTGCCCCAAGGACACATTCAATGCAAGCAGGCTTGTAGTAGTCCGGGTCAGCGAGGTCCAGTCCTTGAAAGTGAGATAGACTTCCGCTGGTTCCACCTTCTTTCGGTAAGAGTGAGGTTAGGTTACCAAGGATCATTGCTGAAAAACTCAAAGAGAATTTGAGAACTCTCGGAGAACGGAGAATGAGTTCAGTGCTGAACTTGAAGGTTAGGTTTGCCTGGCCTCCCACCCCCATTACAGTGACTGGAGAGCATCTCCATGGTAGTGATAAGACCTGGGCCACCTTCTCCGTTATAAAAGAACCTTCCGATGCAGGGTCGATCAAGGCTCTGATTTTTATGGTGGCTCCAGCGAAGGACTCAAGTATAATCCATGACGTGGGCAGTAAACTAACTTTGCATTGGCTTATTTTTGAAGCTTCAAAGGGTTTATTTAACCTTACTTGCGTGAAGTGATTCATGGTGTCCGGGGTGGACTGCGCTCCCTGGAGATGGTCGCTGGCCAAAGGGGTTGCAGACCTTTCAGCGTGCAGCAGGGTATGATGCTTTTGCCCACAGCTGTTGACGGATTATCGTCCTTTGGAGGAGCACTTCGACACCAGATGCTTCGAGCTGAGGCAATTGAAGCAGAGGCTGGCTGTCGCAACGTGCTCCAGGCGTGCGGCTCTATCTGCCCTCATAAACGAGGGGCAGTATGAGATGTAGTGGCCTCCACCGCACAAACTGCATCCTCCTCTAGTCTTCCTATCCCTGGACGTCGATGCCGTAGCAGAAGAACTGTGGTAGGCTGAAACAGCTAGAGATTTGGGGAAAGATTTGCCCTTGAGCAGCTGCTGGGGCTTGGTCTGTTGGCCCGAGACTCCTTGGGCATTCTCCAATGAGCGGGCTCTACCCTCAAGGAAGTCCGCTAGCTGCTGGTACTTGGGGAAGTCTACCCCAGCGACTTCTCCCAGTCTTCTTTCGTTGATATATCCAGCCTGCTCGAGACAATCCACACGAACCGGTCGTCCCACTGGTCGACAGGTCTCTTGATGTACCGGAGGGCCCTGGTGGCCTCGTCCACCTCGTCTAGGAGGCGAGTCAATTCGCCTGCAGTCGTTTGCTTGACTGAGGCGAGGCTCTTTCGCAAGGTTGGCGGAAAGCCTCATACGGGTATTGTCGTACCTTTTGAGTTGTCCAGATTGCTGATTCTCTTGGCGGCCGGACCCTCTGCACTCGACATCAAGAAGTGTAGCTTGAAGGCAGGACTGAAAGAGGCCACGTTGATTACTATTGAGGTGAAACGCTCCTTAAACGTCTCCCATTGGAGCTCCGACATCCCCTTAAGTGCAAAGCTTGATGCATTAATCTAAACATAAATAGTACAAAATAACAAGGCGTAGAGCTTCAACATGTTGATTGTAACTGATACAGTAAAAATATTTGATGATGCAAAACCCGAATATTTAATATTAAAATGCCTAGAGTTAACCAAAATTAAAAATGTGTACGTTAATAGTTACAATCAGGGCCGTATTAGCCATAGCTGCACCCCTATGACAGCCATTACCTGGCACCCCTATCCGGAGCGGTAAGTGTGTAGAAACAAAAAAAAGGTCAGACGTCCTGTAATTAACAAATTTACAATTTACAAAGGTTACATTTTATATAATTCAAGATACGAAAACGTTTCTTTTCTAATCCTAATTTGTGCTTTGGTACACTTGATGATTTACATAACGTAGGTGTAAGTTATATATATATATATATATATAATGATACACTCATTATTGAAGCTATATTGAAGTCGTCTGATCCTTTCCGTTGGTTCCGGAATTTCAAGTATTCAAAAAACTATTCAACAAGTAGAAAAATATCACTATAACAATAAAGAAAGGTAATCAAAGTGGCTAATGTATACAATGTTTATTCTATTTATACATATAAAAGTTTATAATATTTAATATAAATATTTCCCGTATATTAATCTACACCACGATATATTTAATATACATCGAATTTTTTATTTCTAATTTCGATAATTCAATTAGCATAAAAATTAATATAATGTCAATCCAAGGGCAATGTAATGTAATATAGTAAATCCCATAAAATTGCAGCGAAATATTTTCCCCAACGCTTAAAATGTTAAAACTTATTAATCTAGGTCATATTTGGGAAGCTCATCTTTCTAAATTACTCGAAGTACACACTATAATACGAGGGTCGTTCAATAAGTCTTTAGAAAATCCAAGAGATGGCGTTCGTAGTATAGAAAATTAATTTTTCTTCGTGAGCAGCACTACTAACTAGATAACTGTTAAAGTTTCAGCTCTATCCATCACATAGTTTCATTTTTATTGTCGATTGAAGTAAACAACTTTCGTTTATTCATAAAAATGGAAAAAAGTGACTTTCAAGCGGTGATTAAACATCTATATTTAAAAGGTTTAATACCGAAAGAAATCAAAGCTTAGTTGGATGAAGTTCATGACACATCTGCTCCTGTGTTTGAAACTGTTTAGAATTGGATGAATGAGTTTAAACGTGGTCGTACGTTCACAAAAAATGATCATCGTTCGGGACGCCCAGTGTAAGTGACTACCTCGGAAATGATTGATAACATTCACTATATAATTTTAAGTGATCGACAAATGAATGTATACAGTCGCTTCAATTTTGCACGAAAAATTGGGTGTGAAAAAAATTTTGGCAAGATGGGTGTCGCGTTTGCTCACAGTTGAGAATAAACGCAATCGTGTGGACTTTGAGGCTGCTTTGGAGCTTTTCCGTCGCAATCCTCAGGAGATTCTGCGTCGATACATAACTGTGGATGAAACATAGATATACTACTACACTCCAGAGACAAAGGAACTGTCAAAACAGTGGATTTTTGAAGGTGAACGGGCTCCGAAGAAGGCGAAGACGGTGAAATCGGCCGGCAACGTGAGGGCCACGGTCTTTTGGGATGCACGCGGTATCATCTACATCGATTACTTGAAGAAAGGAAAGACGATAACAGGAGAGTACTATGCGTTGTTATTGCACCGGTTGAGCGAAGAAATCAAGGAAAAATGTCCTCATTAGAAAAAAAAGATCCTATTTCATCAAGACAATGCACGAGTGCACACCTGCGCAGTTTCGATGGCCAAAATTATGGAATTACAGGTAGAATTATTACAACATCCACCGGATTCACCAGATTTGGCCCCCAGTGACTTTTTCTTATTTCCAAACCTGAAAAAATGGCTTGACGGAGAACAGTTTTCGTCGAACGAGGAGCTCATCGCTCAAACAAATGTCTATTTTGAGGAACTTCTGAAATCCCACTTTTTGGGCGGCTTAAAAAATTTGGAAAAACGCTTGGAAAAATGTATACAGCTAAAAGGAGATTATGTTGAAAAATAAAAATAGATTTACCCAATAAAAGTTTCTTTTCTATCTTTTTCTAAGAACTTATTGAACAACCCTCGTAATAAAATCGTAAATCCTAAACACTAAACTCAACTACCACGAGCAGGATATTTTGGAATCAAAAGTTTTCATTATAAAATCGTAAACCCAAAACCCTAAATCCTAAACCCAACGACCCCAAGCTGAGCATTTTGCAATTAAAAAATTTTGCTATTAAAAAATGGGCAATCGATAGTAAACAAATTTATATAATAGAATTATTAACCTTAAATCCAAACTGAGTAATTTTCAATAAAAAATTTACATAATAAAATCATAAACCTAAATCCAAAAGCCAAGTACCCCAAGCTGAATATTTTACAATTAAAAAAATGTAATAATTATAATTATATTAATAAAAAATGTAGTAATTGAACCTTCCCCATACGACTGAGCTAGGATTAGAAGTGACCATGATCACTCAGGAATTGGGTCAAGTAGTAATTTACCTCTCCATGATCTCTGTTAATTCGAGGGGCCAGCTGGTCTACCAGCCCTGATGTCCATTAATCGTGGTTGTCCAGGACCGTTGTCACGTTTCCATGGTGCGTTCCCATTCCTCTCTATGGACTGTTGTTCTGTCCTCTCCTGTTTTCTTCCGTTCGAAAATTCGCTTAAAGAGTACTGCGGGTGCCGAGACCATGTGATAGGCGCTGGTGACTCTGAGAGCTCCTCTACGCTGAACGGAAGTAAGACGAATCCGGTATGAGTCCTTTTAAATTGCATTGGCTCATATTTCAGAACCCTACATTAAGATGGATGTAATGACTGTCATGAGGAGTCGACGTTTGCTCGCTTTGGTCCACTCGTGTTCGCCATGAGACGACACAACTGTGCAGTCTCTTTCGTCGCTTTATCCGCTGCATACACTAGGTGACGAAAGAAAGTAAGCTTAATGTCTAGTTTGAGTCCCAGATACATAGCATCCTTCCTTGTCGAAACTTCCGCATCTCCCACATACATGGGGAAGATGGTCTCAATCCGTTTGCCAGTGAAGAGCACGATCTCTGTCTTAGCGGCTGCCAAGTCGAGACTGTGTTCCTTCATCCAGAGCGAGATCCTGTGCATCGGCTGGTTCAGCAGATATTGTGCTTCTTCAAAGTCCCGCGCGATGCTGACTAAAGCGATATCATCAGCGTAGGCTATCATGTACACCCTTTCCGGTAACCCGAGTCGTAACAGGGCATCGTACAGGATATTCCAAAAATCAGGGCCCCTGTAACACGCCGGCGGTGAGATATTTCTCGCGTTGGCCTTCTTAACGTCTAGCGTAACGATAAACGCGATGTTCCTGGAAAAATGATTTCCAGTCCATGCATTCCTTCCCAGCTGAATACCTCTCGTATAGCGTGCACTGTGGATGTCCGTTTTCTGAAGCCGTACTGGTTGCCTGCTAAATCGCCGACAGCCTGCAGAGCTCCCTGTAGCCGTGGTTTGAGCAACCTCCCATAGAGCTTCCCAGCGTAGTCCAACATTCACAGTGGCCTGTTAGACGACGGAAGCCGGGGATCACCTTCCTTACCTTTACTGATCAACACGAGACACGCAACTTTCCAGGGAGTGCCAGACACCCGCCTTCAGGCACGCGTTGTATGTGTTCAGCAATAGAGAAGGTGCTCTCACCGCGATTATCTTCAATATCTTAGCTGGTATCCCGTCGGGCCCAGGCGCCTTTCCGTTCCACATCATTTTGGCGGCGATTCGCAACTCCTCGGTGGAGAATAAGGGAATCTCACCTGCTTCAGCGGCTTCCTTCTGGTCTTGCCTTGGCGGATGTGTTGTGAACAGTGTCCACGATTCGAGCCATCGTGTTCTCGCCGAAAGGGTGATTTGGAACCGCGCAGAGTTTCTTTGTCACGATCTTGTAGTCCAAGCCCCACACGTCCCGATCGACTCTCTCCGTCAGGTTCTTCCTCCGCTTGCGCGCTGCTTTGTGCTGCGCCGACAACAGTGTTGCCTTCGTTTGGTCTCTCGTTCCTTGCGCCCTTCTTCTGAGGCGTTTCGCTTCCGCTCTCAGTTGTGCTATTTCATCCGACCACTGGTAAGCAGGGCGTTTTCCACGTCCCGATCCCTTGCGCGGCATAGATGCGTTGCAGGCTCGGTGAATGAGACCCATAGTTTCCCTCACGAGGGCCTCCGCTCCGTTCCTGTCTTCGGCGGCGTTCGTCGCTGGTAAATTTCCCTGTCCTTTGAGCAGTACCTCGACTAGCTTTTCCTTGTTCGGCCTGGCCAGATTCCATCGGGGTGGCTGTGTCGCAACTCTTTGCGATTGGAATTTATCGCGCAGCTGAAACGTGATGCATTGGTGATCGCTTCCGTTATAATCCTCCATTATCCTCCAATCCGACGCTCTACGCGCTAGATTTTCGGATGCGAAAGACACGTCCGGAATCGTCCCAATATGACCTACCCGTCTGAATGTTGACATGTTCCCAACGTAGAGAACTAACAGGCCGAATCTAGACACCATCTTCATGATGGACTTTCCTCTGCTGTCCGGCACTGGTATGCCCCACTACAATTCTCGCGCATTGAAGTCGCCGGCTACTCCGATCTCGCCTTCTATCTAACGAATCGCGTCTTCCAGCTCATCCAGACTCTGCCTGAATTGCTCATAACGGTTGTTCGAGGTGAAGTAGCACCTCACGTAAGTTACGTCTCTGCTTCTAATCCACACAAAGCCGCTTCCGGCCCCATGATCGTCCATTCTGATGGTTGGTGGGTCCACGTAGATTGTTGCTGTGCCAAGTGTGTCTTTGTAGCACGTAGGTATGTTCCAGTCACAGTACTACTCGCTGATTAGCAGTACATCAGCCTTCATCTCAGACATACTCTGAGTCAGAAGGCTGTTGGCTAATTCGGATCTATGGAAGTTCGCTTGCAGGACCGTTATACGGTCCATCATTAACGCATGGCTATGGTCTGCCTAAGCATTTGGCGAAACTCTTTACACTACGCTGAGCCCGGCGTGTGGCCCAGCTGTGCTTTGTCTACTTTCAGGTCAGTGCACAAGACGCACTTCGCCTCGGTAGCCTTGCAGGCTACTCCTTTGTGACCTTCCGCGCCACATTTGTAGCAGGCCTTGCGTCTGTCTGGACCACGACAATCGCGCGCTTGATGTCCGTAACCCGAACATCTGAAGCACCACTGGAGCCGCTGCCATCTTCTCAGTCGGCAGTTCAGACAGCCGACTTTTAGGCGATTCTTCTGAAGGAGGAACTCTGCCTTTTCCTGGATCATCTCTACCACGGTCAGTCGCTGTTCTCTACTATTGGGCTTGGTCAGCGAAACGCTAATCTCAACCGTTGAGACTCCTGCTTCGTTAAAGTCCCTCTTGATCGCCGACTCCACTTCTTCTTTGGTGGTAAGGCTGTACAGATCTCTGACTTCCATGTGTATCTTAGGCGTCAGGATCTTTGCGGCCCCCGATGTGCCCATTACTTTCCTGATAGAGTCTCCTACAGTCCCCAGCTCCTTGCTGTTGCTTTTTGTGCCCAACTTTACCAGGACATCGCCCGCCCTGGTTTTCCTGATACACTTAATATCCGTCGTTGGACATTCTGCTGTGACCTTTTCGCGGACATTTGAGAGAACGTCCGCGTAGGTGACTCCATCCCTCGATCGAATACGGACACCCTTGGGTCGCTTCCAAGGCGTTCTTCTCCTCCTCTTCTTCTTCTTTCTCGCTCCTCTTGTCCGCCGATGTCCTGGCTGTTGGAGTCTTTCTTTTATGGCTAATGGTGCAGTTGTTGTCGCAGCTGTTGTCGCTGTTGCTGATTTTGCTGCAGCTGTTGTTCTTGTGTCAGCTGCTCAGGTTGTTTCTGTAGCCGCTGCTGATGTTTCTTAGCTGTAGCTTTCTCCTTCTTTGAAAGGACCGTCTCAAAGTCATCGATCTCCGAGAGCCCGGTGGGTCTAGCCTTCTTGCCCTTAACCTTCTTATTTTGAGGCCGCTGGCTTGAGATAGCCGTGGCTCCCAGAAGGTTGGTCACGCTGTACTCTTCGGTGTTGGTGAACAGGCGTTTCCACCAAGAGTCGAAAAGTTCGAAGAGGGTGGGTAAGCTGTGCTTCATGTCGGTATTGACACCAGGCTACCTCTCTAACTCTTTTCCCATCTTTTTGAGAAGTTCGTCCACTTGCTTCACGAACTTCTGGACTGTTCCTATCTGCGGGCGGTTGGGCTGTTTTTTGACAACCAACAATGTGTGTGAAGGAAGCTGCTCCACTACCACGATTACTTCCTGGCAGGTTTGGGATTTACTTGCCTCGTGGTTCATCTCTTTATTGCATTGGGACATTTTCTTTCTTGATTGTTTAACCGGCGCATCGTACGTAGAGAGGCGTGCCGAAATAGCTGAAAATGGGTGTACCCTCGGATACTTTGATCCTACCCCAGTTCCCTCAGGCCCAACCTTCGTTTTCCCGGTCCCGGAATACACGGACGGACCAGGGTTCGCCCGGAGCAATAGGGGTTCCGATCCCCCTGCCCAATACGCACTTCCTGATCAGGGTCAGAAGCGGTCGGCTTCTGATCCCGCACCGAAACTTACCGCCTCGGTAGAGCTAGGCTCACATCAGCGCTTTGCCCATGCCGATGGGAACAACCGACAGGGGTCCGGACACTCTCAGTGTGTCCCGGCGCGAGAACAATCGGGTCGGGTGGTTTTCTGTATATCTACCTCACGACTAGCGTATCGCCCGAGAGAAGATGTTTGAGGAATTTTGTTAAGTGTAGTGCGTGTGGTAAGTGTAGGGTAATGATTATAAGTGTAAATGTGTGTTGAGTGTGCTCGGTTACCATTTAGCCACCTTCCGACTTCCGGGAAAATTAGCAAGTCATCCGGCTACAATACCGGGAGGATCGCTGCGCTTCCTCATGCCAGGCAGTATATGCCTCGGTCACGTATCAGCTCAGGCAACCACGGAGGGAATACAGTCAAATATATGGAATATAAAAGAAACTCTATTAAAATCGCTAGTCGAAAGTGTGTTATTTTGTGGAATTGAAATATGGGGCGTAGGGTATATAGACGACGTAGATAAACTTCAAGCTTTGTATTAACAAAAACATTTTAGGTTTTCCCAACTACTGTCCTTTCCATATGGCACTCAATATTGCAGCAGTATCGCATGAGTACTACACGCAATATTAAACATTTCTGTGATATATACCAGTAATATATATAAAATGTCCGCGACGTTTTCATCACAGGAATACTACGGGGAAATCTGTACAATATTTTGGTGATAATCAGGCAACATTTCAGTAACATCACAGCAAAATTATTATAGGTTTTTAGTTATGGCGGTGATATGAGAACGGGAAATATTAAATACATTTTCATTTCACAATAATAATGGAAATACTGGGTAATAGTTCAGTGATATTCGAGCCGTATTATTATTATTTTATCGAAAATACATATAATTTCCTTTTCATTTTTTAGTATTTTTATTTCGTCATAACGCTAATACCATTATTAGTATTAGTAATATACATTTAATAAACGCCTGTCAATAATCATTCATTCAATAATCTGGATTAGTGAATTTTCAAGGAACTAAAAGTCCACTTAGAGGAGTCTAATTCATGGCAAAATTACGTATAATATACATATTTGAGATATAAAAACTTGCATTAACTTACATTATGTCAAAATATTTTTGCCGTCTATAAAATGAACAATGATTTTTTACAGAATTTAACTCAGGCTTGACCTCTTAAGCTACTAATTAAATCCCACAAATCCTCGTAAATAAAGTTCTCGACGAGTCTGAGAGATAGATCACCCACGTCAAGTATATTGTATATAAATAAAATAACATATTTTATTTTATTATAATAAGGCCATTATTCTAAACTATCTTTAAATATAGCTAAAAAAAGTTGTACAACATTTTTTATTGTAGTTTTAATACACTCACATTCTTTCACTCGAAGATGCAGTTGGTTTCATTCGTCAAAAGTATAATGTGTCATACTAGACCAGTTTTCGCTCACACAATGAAACATTCTCTCTGTTGGAGTTGAACACCGCATGTACACAGATGTAAGTGCCTGCGTACGAGAATGCTCGGCTGCATCGATATGAATATTTTTGCTGCTGCTATTGATGTTGCTCTGACGTGTACACGCAGAATCTAGATAATTTTATTTATATGTTTGACCGAAATGTAATCTTTGACGCAATTTCTCATTATCATATTCGCAAAATGACGGTTTGTTAATCAGATCTTTATTGCTTCTGCTACTGCTATCGTCAGCCTGCTCTAAATTAAAATTTTCTGGAGTTACTAAATTTTCTCTATTCTCTTCTTTCTCATCGGAATCGAGAATCATATATTGTTGCTATTAATTACGCGGCTGCTGCTGCCGCCGCTCTTCCTTGAAACTTGCACCGTCTCTTACCCCCACTATCAATCTGTCAATACGGAATTTGCATGAAAAATAAATTTTTTAAATAAATGAATATTAACAAAGATACAAGAGGATATATATATATATATATATATATATAGATATAGATATACTAAGATGAAGAATGATGTTAATATTCATTTATTTAAGAAAAGAAAAAATACGTTGTGATTATGTATCGATAATCTATCTGACAGACCTAGTAGATTTTTTCATACAAGTTCCCCATTGACTCAGTAAATGTGGCCACGCTGGGTGTAATGTACTGCTGCTGTTGCTCGTTTCCCCCCCCCCCATTTTCTCTTTCGTGCGAATACTGCGAATTCCGTTTAAGACGTTCCTCACTATGGTAAAAACTCGCATCACAGTCAAGGTTGCTTTTAGCAAACAAACGATTAAGACCAAAAATAGTTTTATAAAATATTTTTATCAATAAAGAAAATTATTTTCATACATATTTATTAGTAATACTAACCATGCTGCACTTTGTATGCATTCATTAGACTTCTTAAAATGTTTAAATTTTGCATGTTCATTCTTATTACGACTGTCCGATTAAAATTATAGATGATGGTGTGCACTTGAAAAACCCTTGTGTAAAAAAACATGCAAGTCTCCGAAACCCGTATTCAGCCAGAAGAAAATTCAATTCGTGCTCTAATGCTGCACCTGTCATTGTATGCAGTTACCGACCGATGAGTAATATTAGACTCAGCAAGAGTCTGCGACACCGGCGGCTATACAAAAGAAAGTATAACTCTTAAACTACGTCGCAGCTTCGGTTCCATCGACTCATTTCGAGGAATGACTGCTTCTTAAAAGGGGTATAAAATTCAGATCAGGGCACACAAACATCAGCCAATAGTCGAGAAAAAATTGTTGCACTCTCACAACTCAAAATTTTTCTAAGAAGTAAAGGTCGCATCGCCGTCAAAGGATGAATAAATCTTTTAAAGCTTATAGCGTACAAAACATGCACAACTAATGCCCTCACGATTTGAGCAACATTAGTGAGGGTTGGGTCGGTTGTGGCAATGGATTCTGAGTTTGATCCGAAATGTTCGACAGTTCAGACGTGTTACCATTTGTAGAATATTCAATTGAATCACGTGTTCTTTGAAAAAATCAAGTTTCTTGAGAATAGTACAGAAAGTAGCATCTAAACGCGATAAATTACAGCGTTATTTAAAAGAAGAATCATAATAATCAGCTTTAATGGAATAGATCAATACGAAGAATAATAAAAAAGTGCAATTTTTCAGAAGATAAGTGTATAAAATAGTGTAATTTGGCAATAGTAAATATAATAACACAGGCAAAAACCTAACAGCAACATCTAGTCACACACCACCCCTTATAGAAATAGTAATTGTTAGAATAGCTATAATCAGTGCTCAACATCAACGAAAGAATCGGATTGACTAGGCTTAAATAACGCTCGTGACACGGATGACAAGAGAGTGAATTTGAGAGCGGCCTTTTTCAATACCAATTCCATTAGGCATTGTAGGAGTAGCCGATACGTGGCTGAATGGTGGAAAGTCCGATAATTCCATTCGAATCAATGATAACTCGCTTGTGCGGCAGGATAGAAATGTCCATGGTGTGGGAGTGGCGCTTTATGTTAGCGATAGATACAGGATCAAAGTTCTTACTTTGTCAAAAACTGATGGACCTGACCAACCCAAACCGTCTTAGTACATCATGTGTGAAATACAGCATGGGAGCCAAGAGCCTGTTTTTGTCGCGGTCATTTACCGGGCCCCAACTATTGCTTTTCTTAAGTACTCGGATCTTGTCCACAAGTTAAAAGAGTACTGTGACGCTTACATTCATAAAATTATAATGAGTGATTTGAATGCAGATTTATTTATTGACAGTGATGATGCGAAGTCTGTTCATAAGCTTGCAGCTGCATTGTCACTTCAGATCGTCCAGCACGGAGCGACTCACCATACCGACACCTCGCACACATGGGTAGAAACTATTCTAGTAGACAGCAACAACTTTGATCCTCCCTGGTCAAGTAAACATAATATCATAGATTTGCGTGATAGGCCCTTCACGTATAGGGACTACAAAAATATTGATCCACAGGAATTGCAGTCCCTTTTATTTAGTTATGATTGGTCAGTTTTTCATGAACAATACATTGATCTAAATACAGTGCTGAACTGCCTTAATTCCAACTTATTAAACGCGATTAACAACTTAGCTCTATTGAAGCGAATTAACCCTCGCAAATGCAATCCACTCTGAATTGATGATGAAATCAGTTAATCAAAAAACGCGACGCAGCGTATAAACAGTATAAAAGGACCGGTGATGGGCGATTTTATAGTGCGTTCGTAGAATTGCGCAACAAATCTTTATTGAAAACCGAGCAAGTTCGGATATCATATTATCAAGAAAAGCTGATGGATAAACAGCAGAGTGATGCCTGGGAAGAAATGTGCCATTTAGGACTCCTACCCAAATTCGGAGAGAGATGGCACGGGTTCACGGCGAGGGAACTTAAATACCCATTTTGCGGGAGTTTGAATCTCGACAGACAAGGATCCGGTCTCAATTGAAAACTTAGTAACATCTGCCAGTGACGAGGGTTTTAAATTCAAACCTATTGAGCTTGTAAATATTATACTTGCAGTTGCGCACTTCTCGTAAGCGAGGGGCGAGGAGAACATCTCGCAGGGTGGGGTGGCAAAGTCATTGCCGGTGATTGAGCAACACGTGGTGAACTTATTCAATTCATCTCTGGGCAAGTGTACTACACCATCGTCGGCGTTGGACTTTCGGCCTATTGCACTGCTGTGCTTTCTTTCTAAGGTTCTAGAAAAAGTCGCCCGTGACCATATTCTGAAGTACATGACCGTAACCAAACAACTTGTATGGTTGTTGAAGATTTAAGAACAAGAATTGACAAAAGACTTGCGGCTTTACTGTTACTGCTACGCTACAGCAGGGCTTTTGACACAATCTTGCCAGCTGAGCTCTTAGCAAAACTGCAAGCTTTGGGGTTCTTAAGGCATGCATTAATTTGTCTTAAATCATACATTTTGTCACACACCACCAACACATAGAAATAGTAATTGTTAGAATAGCGATAATCAGTGCTCAACAGCTACGAAAAAATCGGATTTACTAGGCTTAAATAACCAGTGCGTATGTGTGAAATCCTCGAGATGATTTTGGTTTCGGGAACGTTGTCCACGTGCGAATCTTTCGACGTGGCCGTTTCAGGGAGAGCATATCACGCGGCAACTTGAAGTTGAGTTGCCCGGCACCTCAGCAATGGCTCCCCGAGACGTCGAGGCGCGCTGTATGTAAGCCGCGGGCCATTTTCTACGCTCCCCGAGCCCGACTTCCACACGCTAGCGGTGCGACGTCTCGGCAACCCTGCTTCTTTGCTTGACGCTGCAATGTCAACGTTCTTTGTCCTTGCGACTTTGTAGCAAGTACCGTCTGGCACTAGTTAAGAAAGCTATCTATAGATTTTAAGTATTGAATGATCATTCAACTTTCGTTTCTAATTTATACTGTGCTTTACGCTTGAAATTAATCTTATTTTATTTACTTGCGTTTATTGTAAGTAGAGTAATTTTAGTGCAACTAAACTTATGGATTATGTATTTGATTATTTAGAAAATAAAGACTTACCTTGTTTCGGCTTTTCCCTCTAATCCGCGAGGGTTTTTACTCCAAAACAAGTTTTTTGTCCTTTTCCGCAAAAACTGTGTTTTTATTTATCAAACCTCTCCTCACTCATTCTTTCTATTTTTCAAGAAACTCATTTTTATTTCTATTATTTATTAATATTTGTTCATATACTATACGCAGACGACCTTCAGATCTACATCCAGATCTACATCGGTTGCTGATTGGGCAGACGGCCCATTTCTCAGACTGAATAAGACTAAGACTAAAGCTATTAATTTCTGCTCCTGTAAATATATAAACAGTTTGGAGTCACAAGGTATGCGGGAAATCAGTCTAGGAGATGACGTCTTTGTCCCTTCCTCGCCGACCGTTACAAGGCTGGATGTTATACTCAATTCGAAACTCACGGGGAAGCCGCACGTGGACGTGGTCGCAAAAATGGGTAATAGAGTATTATATAATTTGAGATTTTTTAGAAAGTATACCACTCAGGATTTGTGCAAGCACTTAGCAATGGCTCTTGTTTTCCCAAATCTTGACTACTACTCTCTGGTGTATCTGGATGCTTCACTCAAGCTTCGTAGTCGACTGCAAAGACTGCAAATCTCGTGTGTGAGGAGTGCTACAGAGAGCAATTAGAGTGGACTCGGGTGGACACTCGAAGAACCATTTCTATGGCGGTAACAATTTATAAGATTCTTCGAACTAAAGAGTCAGTCTATTTCAGGCCGCTTTTCAAAAAGAACGAAGCAAAATGCCCTGTAAGGGGTGAGGTTAAAGAACTCTCTATTCCGCAGATGCGTACTGAAGTAGGTCTAAGATCTCTTCAAGTATAAGGTGCGCATTTGTGGAATTCACTCCCTTTTCAGATACGCACTTTAATATCATTAATAGCCTTCAAGATTGCGGTCAAGAAATGCTTTGCATGCTTGGATTAATTGTTATCGTCGTTTTGCTCTCTCCGTCAATATAATATATATTTCGTTGTTTAGATTTTTAACAATAAAATAAACTATGTACAAGGGGCGAATAGGTGCAAGAAGAGGTACCGCAAATATCAAGCGACCGAAACCAGAAAAATGACGGCCACCGAATCGCTATGAAATGGAGAAGCCAGAGGACGGGAACGTTAATGCGTTGGCTAAGAAATTGAGGAATTTGGGTCCTGACGATTTTGTAATAGAAGAGGGGTTTGGTTTCCGGATATTAAGCTTAATAGCAGTTTTTTTCTGCCATATTACAAGTTGTAATTTGCAAGAAATGCCATTCAGAAATAAGATTGTCCTAAAGTGGAAAGCGTGGTTTAGGCTTCAAAATCATCATTTCTTGTGGAAAATGTGATAATATCGTTATTCGTAGTTGTCCGTATATTGAAAAAGCATACCAAATAAACCGTAGAATCGTTCTGGCTATGCGGTCACTTGGTGTGGGATTAAATGGAATACAAAAATTTTGCGCGTTCAATGACCTCCCGCGGCCAATTTTTCAATCGTTGTATGATGTGGTTGTTCGTAGGATATCTACGAAATTAGAGCCGATTTGTAAAGTTAGCATGGAAAATGCCACTCGAGAAGAGAAAGAAAAAAATACTAAAAAAGGATACACAAATGGTATAACTATGTCTGGTGATGGCTCGTCGAGAAAGCGTGGGTTATCGGCGCTCTACGGATTTGTCTCGCTCATTGCATGACTTAGCGGCAAAGTGCTCGATATTATTGTGGAATCAAAATATTGTAAGGAATGTGAACATTGAAAAAAATATAGCGATACTGAGGAGTACAAGGAATGGGCTGAAAAACATAAACATGAATGCCAAGCAAACCACGAGGGTTCCTCTGGAAGTATAGAGGTAACGTCGTTAATGAAATATTCGAGCGCTTAAAACGTTTGCATAATGTGAAGTATGCACATTACATGGGGGATAGTGACTTGAAAATTTATGAAGGTCTCTTGGATTCGCAGCCCTATGAAAATCTTATAGTTTTAAAGAAAGAGTCCATTGACTACGTGCAAACCGAATGGGAAATCGCCTTTGTAATTTGAAAAAAAAAAACTAAGGGACTTGGAGGAAAAGGCAAGTTGGCTGGAAAACGAATCGACGAGTTATTTATTTATTATGGCTTAGCTATTCGTCGCAATCACGATTCTATCGAAAAAATGCAAAATGAACTATATGCGACGCTAGATCACAAAGTATCTCTGCACCAAAGATGCCCGCCCGAAGAAAATTCATGATGCTTGTGGCAAAAGGCAAAGGTCACTGGCAATTTAAAAGATTATAAGCCCAAACGAGCATTGCCAAAAGAAGTTTTGAAAGACATTAAACCCGTTTACGAGAAACTCAGTAGTAACGAGCTGCTGACTCGCTGTATACGTGGCTTCACACAGAACAGCAACGAATCTTTCAATTCAACCGTCTGGTAAATGGCTCCAAAAACAGTCTCCAGTGAAAAGTATGTTCTTGACACTGCTGTGTATATTGCTATAGGGATATACAATGATGCTGTTCAAGTGTCATGAGACTTATGGAAAAGTTAGGCATCAAAATCGGGCCAAATTGTTATAACTTCTGTGTCGAAGCGGACGCGCGCCGTGTCAAGTTCGCAGAGCGATTGCTGACTGATGCTGCTAGAGAGGCTCGTTTGTCCATAAAATCAAAGACTTAGAAGAAGAAGAGGAGAATATTAATGTGGATGGTTAAATGTATGGTACAGGTATCGCAGATTATAGGTAAATGTAAATTTTCAACAATTTAAGTGCTACGGAAACTTTAAACGTGTTTTTCTCGAAAAAAAATTCTACGTACTACCACGCCTACTAATATGTATTTTAAGAAAAACTGGTTTCTTTTTGTAGGATTCATCATGTACGAGAAAACTGTCCGCCCATTTGAGCGTCAACAGAAAACTGACAGCCGGCTACGGGTTCCCATGGCTACCATTTTGAAAAAAAATGTACACTTCATTAATTTTACAATAAAGTTCTTTAAACGAATTTTTAATTTCGCTTATTATTTACTCACAAAAATCGTCAAAAATGCAAGGTGTACCTAGAGTGCTGTTACCCCCTAAATGACTGATAGGTATAATACAAACCATTTAGGAATCACAAACAAAGTGCAATACTTCATGTACCCGACTTCACATATGTGCAATTTATTCTAGTTAAGTTAACGACGTGATACGTAATATTAAGAAACTGATGTAACATAAAAAAAATTTTTGTAAATATTTACAAATAAATATTATATCTATCTATCTATCTATCTATCTCTCTGTCTCTTTCTCTCACCTACAATGATCCAATGATTTACCGCCACTGCAAGGCGCTTACATAATCAGCCTCCAGTCGGTCGGTCAAAGTAGATCCTCACACACGTTCTTCTTCTAATACATCTTCTTCTCTTCCGGCCTATGTCATAAACCTCTCACGTCGGAGTCTGATCGACACCACATTCGTATACACATATAGCGCATTTGACTCGGTATACCACTGTAGCCCTCTCTCTCTCTCTCTCTCTCTCTCTCTCTCTCTCTCTCTCTCTCTCACTCTCTACTGCACTTCACTCATGTCTGCCCGTCTTTTATTGCTTTTTACTGGCACATCTTGCTTCTGGGCACTCTGCTTACAGGCCAATTGCATGCGTAAACTTACAAGCTACAAGCGCATATATTTGAAGCCATTTTTTGTACCCGGCTTGCATATTATTTCTGCATACAAAACCTCCAACTGCATTGCGTTTGAAGTTAGCTTCTGACTTTGGGTGACTTTCCAATATCCATCGACCGCGCATGCGTTGGCGGCCGTCGCTCTCTTCGAATCGCAGCCTGTCAAAACATCGCTGATGTCGCGCTGTCGCAGAAGGCGGCTTAGCCTGGGCAGCAAACAGTTATTTGATAGACCACACTTACACACACCAGGCCCATGTTCGTACTGTCGTCTGCTGTACACCTGCCACATATCGCAGAAACAGAGTGAGTGAGAGACCGAATACTATATTCACTGAATCATTGCGGTTCAACTATCTACATGTGATTATTCAAATGTAAAGACTCACACCAGCCTTTAATAGCTTTGCTTGTGTACAGTTTAGCACTGTTTCGTAGTTTTTATGTTGTCTTTGATTGTAAAGAGTGTTTCAAAAGTGCTGTTATTTCATTGTAATTTAGCATCTTATTTATCAACCACACTATCATTAGTAATCAGGCATACTATTAGATGGCAATACATGTATGCTATTTGAGTAATGTTATCTATATCATACAACCACATTTGCATATATTAAGCTGTCTGTCCAATAGCTTTTATGGTTAGCTCTACTACTATGTGCGTTATCCTTACGACTTGATCGTCTATCTCTATTCTATAATATTATGGAGTAACTCCACCGACCATTACTGAACACACGTTCTCTATAAATGTATTAAGGAGCATTTCCTATAGTCAACAAATTCATCACTTACGAGTAGCTGTACATGTCACTTGGAAACCTTATAATTTTTCCGTATTTAAATTAAGGTGATTCTCCACGAGCCTATAATTTAAACCTTATTTATAATTGGGCGTTTTTAGTTCTTAATTTTTACTTCTAATTTTTAACTTAAGTTTTTATGTTAGTTTAGTAGTAACAATCTTATTCAGGAGCCTTTCCCATAGTCAATACATACATAAGCTACGAGTAGCTTTACATGTCCCTTTAAAATTTTATAATTTTTCCGTATGTAAATTAAGGTCCTTCTCCAATAGCCTATAATCTAAACTTCACTTACAATTAAGCGCTTTTAGTTAGTTTTACCTCTAACTTTTAACTTAAGTTTTTATGTTAGTTTAGTATACCCTATCTTTTTCTCTATTCTTTATTTTTACGTTCATTTCAAAATTCGCACGAATGCCTCTCTGTGCTAGATGCCAAAACCAAGCGGTAAGCCAGATAACTGTCTGTGATACGTGTAACGCTATTTTTCACATCGGCTGTGCTAGGCAGTATATTACTACGCTGGGAGCGAGGCAGTGCTGCAAACAAGCTTTTTCGCGATAAAAAAGACATCCAACTGTGTACACCATGTCTCCTACGACTGAGAATAACGACAATAATTCTATTGAGCAAAGTAATGATTCACTCGTGCCACCTATCCTCGTTCCCGTAGATACGCCATTGTTTAACTACCAATACTTGACCAGCCAACCACCGAATATAACCGGTACATTCTCGTTCCCCAATAGTGGATCGAATAATCACCAATCGTTACTAAATACTTCATCAACTACTGTACCAGCACCATCAATAACTTCGTCCCTAAGCGCTGGTCATTCTTCACAGCTTATAACAACACAAGCACACACTGGTACCACATCGACTATAGAAAGCCCATCTATCCAACTAGCTCCTGCAACCGACCTTGCTTCAATGTTTGACCAGATGTATAAGCGTCTCTCCGCTGAAATTTCGTCACTTAAACGAGATCAAGAACAGCAACTTACATCATTTCAAATATCGCAGGAAGAGCGGTTGAAATTGATTTCAAAACATTTGTTGTCACAGGAGATTTCAACGTATCCACACACAGATGCAAACATACGCACACATACATACACGGACAGACACACGCAATCACACACATGCACAAGTACTCACTCACTCATGCACACGTACACGCACCCACACAGACACGCATTCCACAAGGTTTCAACAGAAACATAAAAAAATTTGTAAAAAATAATAAAAATGGACAAAACCTTTTAGCCTAATCTACTAATTTGGTTGTATCATGCGGAAGGTGCAACCAAACTGGTAGGTTAATCCAAAAGATTCTGTTGTTTTAGGACGTACCTAAGTTTCCAAAAATACGTCGGAGAAACGTTTCGACAACGTTTCCTCTTATTATACGCGGGTATGAATAACTCAATGTTTTCTAACCAAAGAAACAGTAATGTACTCAATTATTCTAGTGTTTTAATATAAAATTCATATTAGCATAGTGAACAATGTACGTTATATATTTTCACAATGTTATATTTGCTTGTCCAAGTCAAAAAACCAAGTCACTGGGTTTTTTTCGTGTAGATGGACGGAATCACGCACGCACCAAACCACCGAACGCACACTATGAAAATTGTATTATTTTTAAGCGTATTAATCGCGCATATGATTATATATGTTTCACGGGGTAGATCGACGGCGCGACACCATACACACACCACCAGCACAAACACACTATAAAAGCAGCAGCCGACTCAGCAGGCATAGCCCAGGAAAGCTGAGCAGCACAAGGAAGCGGCAACGACGGATAAGAGGTCGAGTCTTATATTTGATTCAGGTAGCAGCGGCATAAAAGAGAGAAAGAGAGAGAAGCAAGAGACGATAAGAGCGGCCGGGAGCCGCGGGGACGGAGCAGCAGCAGCAGCAGGCGATAACACACTCAGACACACATACACACTTGTGTACGCGGACACCCGAGAGAACGATCGGAGCGCGAGGAGCTTCAGCGGCGTCATCCTTAAGGACGACGACGAGAACAGCTGATGACTAGGTGGGCGCGTGCCATGCGGCTTTAACAGATATGGAGAGTAGAGGGAGAGCCAAGCGGCAAGAGAGACGGAAGACTGTCGGCCAACGAAAGATGCCAAGATAGGCATCTAAAAAGAAGGGAAGAGAGGCGTGCGGAAGGAGAACCCTGCTAAAAATATGCGATTGAAGTCAATTAAAACAAAATTCAAATTTTATTGAATTAAATTTATTTTAATTGATTGAATTGACTATCAGAAAATAAGTCAATTGAAAATGAATTGTGATTAATAAACTTTAATTGCAATTTAGTTCAATCCCTATATTTAGTATTGATTTCTATATATTTAAATCGACTTCTATAACAGAATAGTTCATTTTTTTTCGTATTGTATTTAATTACAATTTAGATAATACAGTTCAATGAATTTTAATATATTCCAATACTATTTGAATTTATCTCATTCAATGTATAAATTGACTATAAAACTTCTATCCTCAATAATTCATTTTTATGAATTCCAAACGTGAATAGATTTTAATACAGCTTATTCGTATAAGCCCTGAATTAACTTTAATCACGTTTAGTAAATGAAAATTTTATTGAATTTTGTAGGTTGTGAAAACTTTATTTATGAATTGACTTGAATCAATTCCTATGAGATTGGGAAATCAATAGATTTAAATACAGTTTATTCGTATAAGCCGCGAATCAACTTCAATAAACTTTAATAAACACACATTCTATTGAATTCTGTAGGTTGCAAATAGCTTTCTCATTAATTGATTTTAATCAATTCCTATATGTATAGGAAATCAATATAATTTAATGCAGTTTATTCATATTAGGCGGGAATCAACTTAAATTAACTTTGATAAACATACTTATTATTGAATTGTGTAGTTTGCGAATATCTTTTTTATTAATTGACTTTAGTCAATTTCTATGAGTATAAAAAATGAATAGATTTAAATGCACTTTATGCGTACAAGCCGCAAATGAACTTGATAAACAAACTTTTTATTCAATTCTGTACATGTGCGAATTATCGTGGAACAATTTATGAAATTGTAGGAAGCTACATGCTAATCAATTGTCAGTGGTTTTTTTTACAAATAATTCAAATTTTAATTTATTAGAACAATAAATTAATTTTAAATTTAAAATTCAAGATGCCCCCAATTTCGTATTTAAACTGTGAAAGTTTTCATGAATTAGAATAATTAACATTAATAAAAAATGGTACACTTTGAACTTTTTGCACTTATCGTCTACACAATGAATCATTACCTTAATCTACTATAAATAATACTTTTATAAAAGGTTCTCTCGGTTGATATTTAAGAAAGTAATATTAGGTATTAATTAGGTTAATCTCACTCCAAACGGAATTAATTTATCGTAAGCATAAACAAATTGTTTCATGCTATTTTCGACAAATCGTACAAATTACATGTGTAATATTTATTTATTTTATTTAAATTATTACTTATAACTGCACAATTACTTTTTGATAATATACGTATTTTCTATAAACTACCTTTATTCAATTGGTCTCATATTGATCGTGAAAACTCATAAGCCCCATACAAGGCAATAGGAAAGAATACAAAATTTATTTTTTGATCGGCACTAATTGTGCATTTGATAGAGAATCTAAGCCGACGTATATCTTTTGTGTATATCTTTTTGAAATTAAAAAAGAAAACTTAATTTGCAAAAGTTATAGTGTATTAAAAATCATTCGAATGACGCCACACCGTTAAAATATCAAAGGTGCCGACCGGAGTCACGTCACAACGTTTTTTTAAAGATTTAACTATAACTTCTTTCAGTTTGAAGATATCGTGAAAATTCCAAAAGTTTACAAAGAAACTATACCTCGATCTACAAGAATACTCTGTCAACTAAAAATTGGCATTCTTCCCTATTAAAATCAATAGAAAAGGATTACCTATATAGTTTTTCATGCTACATTAGAATTCTAAATTTTTCATAGCATTAAATAACAAATACACGGAGAGAAATGTTTGACTAAAAATTACTATACTTTTTACTGAGCCGGGGACAAACTCGACATATGTAGGAAATTTACTATGTTTCTATGAAAATTTACTATGTTTCTATGAAAATTTACTATGTTTCTATGAAAATTTACTATGTTTCTATGAAAATTGACTATGTTTCTATGAAAATTTACTATGTTTCTATGAAAATTTACTATGTTTCTATGAAAATTTACTATGTTTCTATGAAAATTTACTATGTTTCTATGAAAATGTACTATGTTTCTATGAAAATTTACTATGTATCTATGAAAATTTACTATGTTTCTATGAAAATTTACTATGTTTCTATGAAAATTTACTATATATTTATGAGTTTATGGTATACAGCAGTATGAAAAATGCTATGTAGTATAGTAAAAACTCTGGATATACTTTTTGGTAATATGTATAGTATAATTTAAGCAGGTTTGTTGTAAATGTATGCAGGTAAGTTAGCAAATAGTATGGAAACAAAGAAGGAATCACCGGGACCGCTAATTACCACGTCTAATGACCGTCCTAATTTATAGCTGTTGGCGCGACAAAATTTCCGGTCGTCGCGAAAACACGTGCTCGCTCTTCTCATATGACAATGTTATCAGATGGTTTGTATTATATTCGAAAAACATGAATATAATGTTTGTTTAATAATAAATAATAAGATAAAAACTAAGTTACTATTTATTTATAACGTATCATTGATAAAAAAAAGTACTTGCAAAGGCTTATTATATTTTACGTGTATCTTGTATTTAAAAAATGCGCTAGTTTATATATATTACCGCTAGGAGGCGTCTCGTAAAGTTAGCTCGCAAGTGGCGAGATTTCCGTACGATTGCTATATAAGAGAGTTTCAAATCTTTAAATCCAATTAGAACTGCGATTGTGATCATGCGTTATTAGGTATCGATATATGTAAATAGCTTGCGATATATGTAAATTATACAAAATAATTAAATATTAGATAAAAAATTCGATCTATAGACATGAATAAAAAATAATTACATTTAATTAGTTAAAAATGTCTATTAAACTTAATTGACATGCATGAATTGTCATGTATTATATTATAATGCTACATTTTAATTCTATTTTGTTATATTAAATTCGATTGATACTAGAAAATGATAAAAATCAATTGATACCAATTACATTGAATTGACTAAATACCTATTCAAATCAATAGACAATCAAAGAAAATGTATTCCTTTCAATATATTTTTATAAACATAGATCTAATAGATTTGAATTGAATTCTAAAGATTGTATATATTTCTATTGCACTTTCCAGAATTAAGATTTAGCATCAAATGCAATAGATTTTTTTTCTATTGACTTTAATCTCATTTTTTTAACAGGGTGCAGACAGTGCAGACGACAACGACACAATCTAACCTATTACGTATTTAAATGAAATGTTGAAGGATGAAGGATGCGTTTGTGTCATTTGTATTATTAAAATAAAACAGGTTGTTTTTATGTGATTTGTTTTTATTACGTGATGAAATCTCTGTACGACGATTTCGAAACATATCGTACGTCCGAAAAAGTGGCAAGACGGTCATCTGCAATAAAATTATTGCAATCTCAAGTGTAGTTGAAAAAAGCTGCTGTTTTACATGGTAAGAGAAATAAAGAAAAAGACTAACAATGAATTCTGTCGAAAGAGATGAAGAACGCACAACATTTAAGAGTACTGGACAAGGTGTTACCATCGCTCCATTGCCTTTCTTTCGGAGGCTATACCAGAAGTTGTACGGAGAACACTTCTTTGACAGAATCTAAATCATCAAAGAAACACAACGTCTTCTGTTGCAGCAAAAATCGTGGCAAAGTATGGATTTAAAGAGGGTCAGGAACTTGGAAAGAAAGGGCAGGGAATGTCTAGCATTGTAAGTAAAGAAGACTAGTAAAAGAAGAGGTAGAATAGTATAGTACACAAAAAGGAACAATTGTCTTCTCTGCCTATGAGTATGTTGCCCCCTTGAAACTCGCAAGGAATAAACAAGATGAAACGAGCATTATTCAAATCATGAAGTCATCAAGTAAAGTTGTTTTACTCAGAAATATGGTTGGAATTTCTTTGGTGTCACGCTTATAGGTAAAGTCATTGTTAAAATGCATATACAGCAATTAGCTGTGATAATTCCATTCAACGAAGAATTATTAGATATAACAATAATGAATTAGTTTTTTTGTAGGTATATCGACAACGATTTCTTCGTTGTTCAATAAATTTGTTATACTTGTGGTGTGCTACTTCTTAGTAACAAGTATTTATGTGCTCGTGCGTAATCATCATCGTGGATATACAAAGTCATCTGCTGATTGACCATAAGCATACAGGGCATAAACCACTATACACTAGAAACATACCACACAATCATGGGGATGGAGTAATTGAATATCCGCTCTGATGTTGTCATGATGTAAATATAATACAAATCAAGTTCTCCAATAAAGTTGGTGCGTCGCAGAAGCATCTGTTAAATATTTAATACTCCAATAGATGTACTGTTTTTTAACCCAAATTTTTGTTATTGACGAGGGTCTTTGTGAATCTTTGTACTCGTGTAAGTGCTTCTTGTGTTTAAAGGATTATTTGAAAGTAACATATAATATACTCATGTTCTATCCAGATATAAAGTCAACGCTGGCTCAGAAGGGTCATTTTAATGAAATTACAAAACTATAATTAATCAAATGTTTGCAAGCTCAGGTTTATAATTACATTAAAAAGACTCTTTTCACCCAGCGTTAACTTGATATCTGAATAAAACATGAGAATACTATAAGGTTCTTTCGAAGGAATTTAATTTAAATTTATTTTAATTGAATTTTCATAATCAAATAGGGCTATATAATGTTTTAGGTAAAATTGCAAAACATTACTTCAAGTAGTTTAAAAGAAAATGAAATCAATCAAACTTTCAAGTTACCCATACACAAATATTTATTTATTTGAAAGTAACGCATAATATACTCATGTTTTATCTAGATATAAAGTCAACGCTAGCTCAGAAGGGTCATTTTAATGTAGTTATAAAACTATAATTAATACAATGTTTGCAAGCTCATGTTTATAATTACATTAAAAAGACTCTTTTCACCCAGCGTTGACTTGATATCTGAATAAAACATGAGAATATTAGGTTCTATCCAAGAAATTTTTTTAAAATTTATTTTAAGTGAATTTTTATAATCAAATAGGGCTACATAATGGTTTAGGTAAAATTGCAAAAGATTACTTCAAGTAGTTTAAAAGAAAATTGAATCAATGAAACTATCAAGTTACCCATACACAAACATTTATTTATTTGAAAGTAACACATAATATACTCATGTTCTATCCAGATATAAAGTCAACGCTGGCTCAGAAGAGTCATTTTAATGAAATTATAAAACTATAATTAATCAAATGTTTGCAAGCTCAGGTTTATAATTACATTAAAAAGGCTCTTTTCACTCAGCATTGACTTGATATCTGAATAAAACATGATAATATTATAAGGTTCTTTCGAAGGAATTTTTTTAAAATTTATTTTAAGTGAATTTTTATAATCAAATAGGGCTACGTAATGGTTTAGGTAAAATTGCAAAAGATTACTTCAACTAGTTTAAAAGAAAATAGAGTCAATCAAACTTTCAAATTACCCATACACAAATATTTATTTATTTGAAAGTAAGACATAATATACTCATGTTTTATCCAGATCTAAAGTCAACGCTGTCCCAGAAGGGTTATTTTAATGAAATTATAAAACTATAATTAATCAAATGTTTGCAAGCTCAGGTTTTTATTACATTAAAAAGACTATTTTCACTCAGCGTTGACTTGATATCTGAATAAAACATGAGAATACTAGAAGGTTTTTTCGAAAGAATTTTATTTAAATTTATTTTAAGTGAATTTTTATAATCAAATAGGGCTACGTAATGGTTTAGGTAAAATTGCAAAAGATTACTTCAAGTAGTTTAAAAAAAATGGAGTCAATGAAACTTTCAAGTTACCCATATACAAACATTTATTTATTTGAAAGTAACACATAACTTTCTAAAAAGTAAAATCTTGGCAAGTATAAGTTTCATTATTACCCACAATATAAATTAAAAGAAATATATTATTACCAAAATAAGACGTTCAATTATGAATTTTATTCATAAACTCAAATTAAAATAGTAAAATTAAACTAATATTATATTAAAAAATAATATAGTTCAAAATATTTCCATTTTTTACTAATTATTATAATCTCAAATGAAAGCTAAAAAAATTAATGAATTCGATTAATATATTGGCAAGTATTTTATTTTTATTTGTATATCAATTTCTTTCTTTTATTAATTAGTATCAAGGGCGCGGTAGCGCCCGCTTGCACGTATAAGTACCCACGGTACGATACGAAGCCGAAGGGCGCACCGTCGCCTTTTATACGTCTAATTGTGCCTTTTTAACCTCTTCAAAATCTTTAAATATCAATATCTAAACACTGATTGACTTATGTAAAGTCTATTGACACTGTTTTAAGAGATAATAATTTAGTCTATCATGTAATAAAAGTTTCTGTTAATCATATGTATATATATATATATATATATATATATATATATATATATATATATATATATATATGTATATATATATAGTGCCTGCAGACAGTGCAGACGACAATCACAAAATCTAACCTATTATTTAAATCCAATGTTGAACTTGATTTGTATTATATTGACATCATGACAACATCAGAGCGGATATTCGATTACTCCGTCCCCATGATTGTGTGGTATTTTTCTGGTGCATAGTGGCTTATGCCCTGTATGCTTATGGTCAATCAGGAGATGACATTGTATATCCCCGATGATGATTACGCACGAGCACATAAATACTTGTTACTAAGAAATAGCACACCACAAGTATAACAAATTTATTGAACAACGAAGAAATCGTTGTCGATATACCTACAAAAAAACTAATTGCATTATTGTTTTATCTAATAATTCTTCGTTGAATGCAATTATCACAGCTAATTGCTGTATATACATTTTAACAATGACTTTACCTATAAGCGTGATACCAAAGAAATTCCAACCATATTTCTGAGTAAAACAACTTTACTTGATGACTTCATGATTTCAATAATGCTCGTTTCATCTTGTTTATTCCTTGCGAGTTTCAAGGGGGCAACATACTCAAGGGCTGAGATGACGTCCTTAATTGTTCCTTTTTGTGTACTATACTATTCTACCTCTTCTTTTACTAGTCTTCTTTACTTACAATGCTAGACATTCCCTGCCCTTTCTTTCCAAGTTCCTGACCCTCTTTAAATCCATACTTTGCCATGATTTTTGCTGCAACAGAAGACGTTGTGTATCCTTGATGATTTAGATTCTGTCAAAGAAGTGGTCTCGGTACAACTTCTGGTGTAGCCTCCGACAGAAAGGCAATGGAGCAATGGTAACACCTTGTCCTCCTTCAGTACTCCTAAATGTTGTGCGTTCTTCATCTCTTTCGACAGAATTCATTGTTAGTCTTTTTCTTTATTTCTCTTACCATGTAAAAAAGCAGCTTTTTTCAACTACATTTGGGATTGCAATAATTTTATTGCAGATGACCGTCTTGCCACTTTTTCGGACGTACGATATTTTTCGAAATCGTCGTACAGAGATTTCATCACGTAATAGAGACAAATCACGTAAAAACAACCCGTTTTATTTTAATAATACAAATGACACAAACGGACAAACAGTTATACGGACATAATTATATGTCAAAATGAAAGAGACCGTCAATGCACTATAGTTTGTATACTTCATACTGATTAATAAAATAGAAGGAAATTGATATACAAATAAAAATAAAATACTTGCCAAAATATTAATCGAATTCATTAATTTCTTTAGCGTTCATTTGAGATTATAAGAATTAGTAAAAAATGGAAATATTTTGAACTATATTATTTTTTAAATATAATATTAGTTTAATTTTACTATTTTAATTTGAGTTTATGAATAAAATTCATAATTGAACGTCTTATTTTGGTAATAATATATTTCTTTTAATTTATATTGTGGGTAATAATGAAACTTATACTTGCCAAGATTTTACTTTTTAGAAAGGTATTTTTTATGAAGTATACAAACTATTTAAATAATATTATAGTTTAAAATATTTCTATTTTTTACTAATTCAGGTAATCTGAAATAAACGCTAAAGAAATTAATTAAATCGATTAATAAATTGGCAAGTATTATATTTTTATTTGTAAATCAATGTCATTTTTTTTTATGAATTAGTATGAAGTATAAAAATTAATAATACCTTTCAAATTTTATATTGTAAGATATTAAATTTGACATAAATACATGTTGATAAGAAATAGATCAATAAGTCGAACCTCAAACACTGATGTATAATACTCTCGCTACATTACACTCGCGTTATATGTAGTGCTCATATGGCAATTCATGTCTATTATAGGTAAGCTAACTGATACTTTTTGAAAACAAGCCAATATAATATTACGGACAAACAGTTATACGGACATAGTTATATGTCGAAATTAAAGAGACCGTCAATGCACTATATTTTATATTGAACTACAGTTAAACCTGGAACATTGCTCGAGTTTGGGAAAAATAACCTCGAACAGTGCCCGAGTTACCTAAGGTTCGTAGCAATTAACGACGGCAGCTAGTCAGAGCCCTAGATAAGGTATAAACTGTTTGTCCGTAATATTATATTGGCTTGTTTTCAAAAAGTATCAATTAGCTTACCTATAATAGACATAAATTGCCATATGAGCACTACATTATAGATCAGTGTTTGAGGTTCGACTTTTTGACCTATTTCTTATCAACATGTATTTATGTCAAATTTAATGTCTTACAATATTAAATTTGAAAGGTATTATTAATTTTTATACTTCATACTAATTCAAAAAAAAATGACATTGATTTACAAATAAAAATATAATACTTGCCAATTTATTAATCGATTTAATTAATTTCTTTAGCGTTTATTTCAGATTATCTGAATTAGTAAAAAATAGAAATATTTTAAACTATAATATTTTTTAAATAGTTTGTATACTTCATACTAATTAATAAAAGAAGGAAATTGATATACAAATAAAAATAAAATACTTGCCAATATATTACTCGAATTCATTAATTTCTTTAGCGGTCATTTGAGATTATAAGAATTAGTAAAAAATGGAAATATTTTGAACTATATTATTTTTTAAATATAATATTAGTTTAATTTTACTATTTTTATTTGAGTTTATGAATAAAATTCATAATTGAACGTCTTATTTTGGTAATAATATATTTCTTTTAATTTATATTGTAGGTAATAATGAAACTTATACTTGTTAAGATTTTACTTTTTAGAAAGGTATTTTTTGTAGATTATAAATACGTTACAAATATTGCGTGTATTGTATGGGTTATGAAATTTGGTTAATCATTTATTTATTTCGAATACGCCATATTTCCACTTCAAATTTTTCATGTTTCATATATTTACATATTATAACTAATTATTAAAATAAAGAAAAATTAATAAAATATTCAAAGCACATTAGCCAATCATAAAAGTAATCATATAATTAATAACGTGATTATTTAATATTATTTCATGACATGGTGTAGTATTATTTTATAAGCACAACCTTATTAGATAAGAAAGCATTTCATTTTATTTTATTAAAAATTTTTATTATATGTTTTTGTAATTGTAATATTTTTCAATTCAACAAGATTTTTCCTTTTAAGAGTATATTTATATGATTACTTTTTTATACCCATTAGAACAAAATTAAGTAGAACATATTAATTTTAAATGGATAAATAGATCTAAATATATACAAGTGGTATATATAGATGTATTTTACAAGTTAAATAGTGTTCTATACAATTTTATTTTATTGGGTATACACACCGGAGATAGGAAGGAGACAGATGGGTAATCTCTATTGCAAATTAATAAATTAAAAATTATAACAAATACTTGAATGATAAATATAATATAGCATTATCTACGTTAATTATTATACAGGTTATCGTAATGATTTTTAAGTTAATCTTTTTCAATAGAGGTGGGAAAGGGATTCTGATAATTAAATGATAATCATGAAAAATATATAGATAGATAGATAGATAGATATACTTTTTATTCGTCAAAAGACAAAATCTTACAATTGCATGTACATGTAGTTATAATTAAAATATCAGTCGATTTAATATATTTGTTATCTTAACTTTCACTTATTGCATTTCTTATTAAAATAATAATTCGCTTTATCAGTTCGACAGTTTATAAAATTTAAATGTAATTAACTAGTCACAGTCAGATATCACAGAAACACGCTTCGTCAAAAAATAATACATAGAATAAAAAAATAAATACAATAGAGATAACATAAAAATAAAAGAATACATACACATACTTTGCTAAATTTTTGCGTATACTATCACGTCAAAATTTAAAACACACTCATTCATATGTGAGTTTATCATGACAATAAATCACATTTATTTATCAGTACATTATTAAATATGATTATTAGTAAATTAAACAAAACAAAAAAATCAACGCTCCTTAAAAAATATAAAAAATAATTATATTATTTCCTTATAAGAAGTAATAATGTCAAGCAAACAAATAATTTTAACTATTGTTGTAAGATGTGGGGGTTGGTGAGTGGAGCGAGCAGGGGGCGCAGCCCCCTAGTATATATATATATATATATATATATATATATATATATATATATATATATATATATATATATATATATATATATATATATATATGATATACATATGCATATTCATACGTATTACTCTCCACCACTATTACTCTTTCTCTCTCTCTCTCTCTCTCTCTCTCTCTCTCTCTCTCTCTCTCTCTCTCTCTCTCTCTCTCTTTCTCTCCCTCGTTCGTTGCGCGTCTGCTAGGTGCACCTGCTCGTGTTTTGGCTCCTGCATTTACGCCCCACTCTGCCGCCTCCTGTATGTGTGAGCCGGTCTGTTGTAGTGCCTGCATAGTGGTGCATACAAGCTATCGCTGTGATAATAAATCACAGCTGCCACTGGGCAATCTGCACGGCTTTTAACATCCAAGAAGCAACAACACCCGGCCAGCTTTTTTGAGGTTAAGTGAGGTGTAAACGACAGAGTGGCGGGAGCCAAGTACGAAGCATAATTAACTCAGAGGTGCCACCTCTATCTGGACGCACTGTACGCAGCGCCTATACCCTCGTACCAAGGCGCTACCTGCCAACTCGAACTGCAACTACGCGACTACTGAGGCAACACCTGCTGCATCCAAGCCACAACACCATTACCTTCTACGACTCATCTTTGTCGCCACCAACATCATCGTCGACAGCTGCGCCATCTGCGGGGAGGTCCCTAGGAGCAGCAACTCTCTACGTAAGTGCTGCATATGTAACCTGTATAACCTGTCATCCGGCGTGCAAGCCTGTTGCAGTACTACCCGCGTGCAACGAAGTGCGCTACAGCTTCAAACCAAAGCTGTAGCGTGCCAGGCATGCATCGAATCGAAGAGGTCGTTGTTCTAGTCGGCAGACACGCGCGCGACGAACGCGAATGCTAACAACATGAGTGGGAAAGAGAAAGAACTAGCCGCGTCCACTCCGGCCAATAAAAAGCCTGTAATAGCTGCGCGTGCCAATCAGGCGAGCAAGGCCGCGCTCACCAACTCCTCACTCTCTCACGCCCCGCCCCCACCAGCAGCCAACTCCGGTTGGCCGCGCATTCTCCTGTGACGTCACTGAGCCCGCCTACTTCCAGCATGGGAGCTGAGCACAGCTGGGAATCCCCGAACGATGTCATAGCCAAGAGTACAGAATCAAACCGTGCAAATGATACATCGCAGTCTTTCAGTTCTCAAAAAACAACTGCAGCGTTAATAACGTGTATGCGTCCGTCATTCGAATGTTAGACAGCACTGCTCTAAAAAAGGGAACAATGGTCTCCTGCCTGGTGGAGTACGCGAATTCAACTTCAAAAAACATTGACAATGCACTTGCTAGACATTGCACCTCTATTGAAGGCAGATTGGAAGCAATTGTTAATAGGCTAAATGCGTTACCAGCAGTACATACTTTAGCACTTTCAAGGAAATATACCACCCAGAATCTGCGCAAACATTTAGCTATGACATTTGTTTTTCTACACCTTGATTACTGTTCAATAGTATATTTAGACGTGTCTCTAGAACAACGTATCCGGCTGCAGAGACTACAAAATTCATGTGTGCGCTACGTCTTAGGTGCTAAGAGGGATGAACACATTACCCCCTACAGGGTGCAATTAGAGTGGACTAAGATTGATACTAGAAATGCGGTCTTCATGGCTACATTAAAGTACAAAATTCTTAATATTATAGAACCAGAATACTTAGAATCACTTTTTACAAAAAATACATCGAAGCGTCCTGCAGGAGTGATGCAAAAGATCTCTCAATACCACATATGCGCACTGAAACTGGAAGAAAATCATTCCAGGTACAAGGTGCGCATTTGTGGAATTCACTCCCATTTACAATACGTACATTACCGTCTTTAAAAGCATTTAAGGTGGCGGTCAATAAATATTTTGCTGATCTTGACTGAATAAAGTATAATATTGTCTATTAGAGTAATTTATTTATTTATTTGTTTTTTTATTTATTATATATTTATTTATTTATTTATTTATTTTAATTTTTAACTTATTTTGTTTCTTGTTTACATATCTTATCTAATTGACTATATTATTAAAAGTGAGTGTATGTATATATTTAATCAAATGACTGATTGATTGCGACATAGGCATAACAAATAATAATGTAAATAATGTTAATAATTTTTAGTTCTTGACATGATAGATTATATGTAATAATTTATGTGCAATTTTATATAAATGTCTAATGTGCAAATTTAAGTACTTGACGAACTCGATGTGATATTTTATATTGTAAATGACGAACTATATGTAATGATAAACCCTCTTTTTTGTGAAAACAAAAATAAAATATATCTCTCTCTCTATATATATATATTCATGGTTTCTCCATAATCAGGCAGGACTGCAATGTGAATGGTGGTGGGGTAGCACTCTATGTGCACAATTGTTTTAAGGCTAAGGTTCTCGCTCGATCCAAGACCGGACAGCTCGGTACTCCTGACATCCCAGAATATCCAATTTACAGTGGACAGCTGGGTTGCTCAGCTCCTATTGTAGTGGCGGTGGTATATAGACCGCGTCACATTCCATTCATTGAAGGCACAGATTTCGTTGAGCAATTCACATCATGCGTACGTGATTTCAGTCACAAAATTATTATGGAAGACCTTAATGCGAACCTTCTATCAATGTCGACAGATACGCAATTCGTAAGACGCTTATCAAACGATCTCTCACTAAAAAGAATTGAACATGGCCCGACTCATCACACTGATAAGTCTCACACATGGATTGACATTATACTAGTTGACGACAATGATGCGATTCTGAGTGCTGGCAATCGAATGGCGGCCTTTCCCAGTCGCCATAATATTATAGATGTATCAATACAAATACATACAATTACACCTCCAAAACCATCTTTCTTTACCTACAGAGACTACAAATCCATATAATAAACTCAATTACTATCTGTCCTTCAAAACTGTGATTAGTCGCTGCTCTATTGTTCGGACATTGACGTTGATGGCGGACTCGCTTGTATCAACGCCAATCTCATGGAGGCAATAGATAAATTAGCACCACTAAAAAGTTTTACACCTAAGCATAATGTAAAGCCTCCATGGGAGGATGCGGATCTTACATATCTGTACAAACAACGTGACGCTTTACATCGACGGTATAAAAGGACGAGGGATAACAGGCTCTGGCAAGAGTGCTTAGAATTTTTGAAGCATTGAATAACAAAAAGATATTTGGAAGGAGTTGCTAGACCTACGGTTGTTGCTTGCTCAGAAAGAGGATCTTCACGGCTGTACTCCCGAGAAGCTCAACTCTCACTTTGCTGGGGTTTCGATTTCTCAAGATGAGTGTGAAAGGGAGATGGATGACATCATAGCCTCGGCCTTGGAGGATGGCTTTAGTTTTAAAGAGATCTTCTCCGTGAACGTTGCTCTTGCTGTATCTCATTTCTCTTCACAAGCATTGGGTGAGGACGGAATCCCGCAAAGAGTAGTAGATAGGGCTCTTCCAGTCATAGGCATACATCTTGCAAAGGTTTTTAATGCATCCCTTTCACGTGGTATCATCCCAGGCACATGGAAGAAGGCTCATTTGGTGCCATTAAAGAAAACAGCAATTCCTTCACCGGTCATGGACTTTCGTCCACTAGCCCTCCTGAGCTTTCTTTCGAAGGTCCTGGAGAAGATTGTGCATATTCAAATCACTCAGTATTTCTCATCCAAAATAGTGATCGATCGAGACAGCTCAACTTAAATTAATTGAGGATATACAAGGTGGTATCGATGGCATTAAAGATTAAAGAGAAAAATAAAAAATAAATTAAGAAACTAATAACAATTCTTTTATTATTTGACTTTAGCAAGGCCTTCGATACCATCTCACCAACAAAACTGCTCTGTAACCTGAATAGAATGGTTTTCTCTAGGAGTTTAGACCTGTGGATTGAATCTTACATATTGGGTCGGGAACAAAAAGTTATTACCAAATCGCTTGGTCAATCAGATTGGTTCATAACCAATCTCGGAGTTCCACTGGGCTCGGTACTGGGGCCCCTTCTTTTCAGTATCTACATCAATAACATAGCAGACATCTTGGAATCTGGACACATCAAGTACATTCTCTATGTGGATGACCTGCAGATTTATACACAAGTCGAACTGGCAGACTTGCATGAGGGCATCATGTGCCTAACAGTTGCAGCACGAGCTGTGTCGACGTGGGCAGCGTCTACTAGTCTGCGCCTCAATGTCAATAAAACTTAGGCTATTATTTTCGGATCAGTGTATAATATTAACTTGCTAGGTGATATACAGCAAGCAGGCATTAAGGTAGAAGACTGCGTATTCGTACCTATTGTTGACACGGTCAGGAACCTCGGTGTTGTTATGGACTTGAAACTGACATGGAAACATTAAGTAGTATACGTCACCAAGCGTGTTAATTGCGCTTTTTACGACTAATAATGTTTTAGATCCTGCACTACCGAGATTCTGCGTAAGTAGCTCGCAGGTACACTGATCGTCCACCATCTCGATTACTGCTCGGTCGTTTATCTTGATTTGTCCGGAGAACTGCAGACAAAATTACAGCGACTGCAGAATTCATATGTGAAGTATATTTGTGGCGTCAGAAGGGACGAACACATCACCTCTTTCAGAATGAAATTGGTCTGGTTAAATGTAAAGGAACATAGAACATACTTTGCAGCATTACTACTTTATAAAGCCTTAAGGATAGGGCAACCACCATATCTTAATGAGCTTTTTGAATCGAACCAGGCCAGAACATCCTGTAGGGGTGAAGTAAAAGATATTTCAGTTCTAGGGTCTCGCACCGACGTCAGCCTTTACTCTTTTAAAGCTTGCTGTGCGCGCCTTAAGAATACTACCCGAAGTAATAAATACCTGTCGGCGCTATGCAAATTTAAGACGGCGATGCGCAGATATCTACGTGAACAATGTACCGCTCATAATAGTTGTATCCATATTTAAATCGTGTACTGTCTCTTATTTATTTATTTATATATTTGTTTGTTTGTTTGTTTGTTTGTTTGTTTGTTTGTTTGTTTGCTTGCTTGCTTGCTTGCTTATTTACTTGTTTGTTTATTTATTTATTTATTATTATATTATTTATTATTATTTTACTTATTTATTGTGTAGTACGCCTGTAATTTATTAGCGTGTTGAAGGAAGAAACTGTATGAGTGACTATTGGCGAAACGAACCTTTAAAACTGTGATAGCAAGTACCTGACGAGCATATTGCTTTTGAAATTATGTAATTTTTGTCATATTTTATAAGTGTGTGTATATGTGTATTTATTTATTAGTGTATCTATATGAGACAGTATGCGTGCGATATGTTTAAATAATATTAAAAATTGACGCGATATATCTTTTACACCATGTGATTATGTACTTTATTTTAATCTGTGAATAATATGTACCCGACGAGCATACCCTGCAATAATGCAATTATGTGATATATTTTATGTAAATGACTGTACAGTTTTTTCGTTTATTGCTCTCTCCCTCTCTCTCTTCTCTCTTCTCTCTCTCTCTCTCTCGATCTCTCTCTCTCTCTCTCTTCTCTTCTCTCTTCTCTTCTCTCTTCTCTCAAGTTGGGGTGGTACAAAGGAGCTCTCGTTTCCGGGGTCGCGCATCGATAAGGGTGTTTTCTCGTTTAGAGTTCAAGGTGCACACCTCTGGAACTCGCTCCTAAGCAGTGTGAGGTGTCTGCCATCTTTTTGCAAATGTGACGGGAACACACAGACGTGAACTTTTCGGATACTGATAAAAACTCAGCCCCCACGATGACAAACGTTATCTACGATCTAGTGATATAGATACGTTACCATCCAATACTCGACTACGCGAGTCACCTGACTAGATCGGGCTGGAGTGGGGAGAGGTACGTGGAGTGTATACAAGTCGGTAGGTCAAGGAGCTCTAGTCATTCTCAAACATTAAGTCAGAGCAGCAGTTATATTTTCAAGTTAATATTCATATTAGATCGTCTACTGGATAGGGAGAAGTCACTTAACGCCATAAAACCGGAACATCTAGATATTAGAATCATTCTCTCAGTCAATGAGCAGCAAATAATACCTCTCTCTCAGATCAGCTGACCCGATCGAGCCACGTTCACCGCTGGAAAGAGAGAGGGGAAGTCAGAGAACACCATAATAACCACCGCATCCAGACATTACAATCGTTCTGTTACAATTCACCGAGCAAGAAGTGTTCTTGTGCTGAACAGAAACTTTCCACGATAGATATTGACAGAATCAACAAATTGTCAAAGTTTAACTACTTTCTACCGACGTCTGAATCTAGAAGATGTCTGACCTGCAGATTGGACGTACGTACTCGGTGACTAAAATCAAACATATCAACAGCAAGTATGGGCTGAGGATAGTTGCTCATCTCGACGAGGAGGTCCAGGTGTTCTTACCACGACGTATTACGGTGACGTTCGAGAATGATGAACAAGTACAAGCTGCTCCTCAACAAATTGAACGATCAAAATAACATCGAGTTTTTTTCTGATTAAAACATTCATATGTAAAATGTATCTTTTTTTAAATAAATAAATAATAATAATAAATAAAGATAAAAGAAAAAAAGACTGTCGTTCTAATGGCACAAAAATAATTCAAACATAGAACAAACTTTTGTTTTAAAATACAATATTTTCATATTTGAGATTTATTGATACAGCTATTGTGAGAACTGTCGAAGCCTAACCATTTGATTAATACTAGATTGTCTCGTATCTTCAAGGTTTTCTAAACAAGTTAGACGTCAGGATACTTTGCTTTCAAGAGTTCTTGCTCGTAAAAGCCACCTTCGACTGGTTGATCTTGATAGTCTTTCAGATCATAACTAACTAGATTCGTGTGAGACACTCGACGGATTGTGAATATTGCGGTAGACCAATTAGGTGAATATATTTTCTCAAACACATGTTTGGATTTGTTCACTCGGATTTCATCATTGATTTTAAGTAGGGCTTGTTCACCGTCTGACTTTTGTAAGCGAATTTCTTCAACACCTCGGCTGCATTCGCATTTATAGTTACCACGAAGACTGAATTTTTTCCACATGGCGTTTTTGAGCGTACGATTGAATCGTTCGCATATAGATGCTTTAAGATTACTGTATGTAGAATATAGGTTGATTTTGTATCTTATCATAAGATTCTGGAAACTCGAATTATAGAACTCTTTGCCTTTGTCAGTGTGCAAATTCTTTAGTATACGACCCTGACTTAATATACTCTTCATACCTGCCGTAACTTCGTCACCAGTTTTTCGCTTATCTGGAACAACCCAAGCATACTTGAAAAATTCATCTATAATGTTATGAGAGATTTGAAACACAGCTACTTTTATACTCAGGATATCCTCATCGAGTCTTTCCAATTTCTTATCGATTTCATCCGTATGAGCTTATACGATTGCATCTAAATTGTTAAGATCAGTTCTCAGTCCAGATATCATTGCAGCCACTTTTCTAATTTCAGACCGAACTATACGATGCAGAGTGTCTAGATTAATTGCTTCGCTTAGCTCATTAGATGCTGCAAGATTACATAACCTCTCGTTTTCCAAATGATACTGACTATCGGCCATGACTTTATACGTGATACCAGGAGGACCTCGACTACCCTCGCTTCTTTCCAGATTACGTCCGAATACGTCGACGCTCATCTTGATAATGAGTCAAAATTCTTGTGCAAAGAAATATATATATATATATATATATATATATATATATATATATATATATATATATATATATATATATATATATATATATAAATATATATACATATGATAGGGTGAATCTCGTTGATGTGACTAGGATTTTCGGCCGATTGTTCAGCTATTAATAAGCGAAGACAATCTACGAACTCATTAGGATCATCCCAGTATACGTAATCCATCTTCGTATCTTTCTAGCAATTGTGTATAGAGGCAATGCTCCACCCTTCTTTTTGTTTATCTTTCTCTCATTAGGTGTTGATCTGGAGAAGAAAAAAGAGGCCATTATCATATTGAATTTCTTGCTATTGTGAAAGTGAATGGATTTATGTTGCTTCAAGAATGTTGTGATAATTTTGCAAATCATCAGAAGTGATAGAATTCTGATCAGGATGTCTAGAGAATTGTAACTCCAGTCTTTTAGTTTTCGGATGTCACTGATCTTTAACTATGACGAGATTATCTACAAGTATACCGGCGAGTTTCCTTTCTGGTCCGTACTTACTCCATATATTTTGTCCAGATTATGCTCTCTACTGAGCATAAGCATGTACTTATTACTAGATAAATTATGTTTATCTGCCTCTTCACTGTCAGCTGTTTCATACATAGTATCAGAAGCATAGCCTGTACGGTATGATTCGCAGAAGCTTCATTGTATGTGTCATCAAGTGTGCTATTAGGATCATATATTATATCGAAACTCTCATTACGTTTCTTACTTCAAACATTATCAAAAGAATCATTTCTTGTCTTAACAAGTTTCTGTAGAGGATCAACAATCGGCTTGAATGTATCTCCTAACGCTCTCTCAAAATTATCCTTTCCATTCTTTAACAAGCTTTACTTGCGTTTAACAGCGCTTCGTGCTTTAACAAGCTATTGAAGTATTGAATTGGGCAAATGTCATGTCGGAATTGACGTGATCATCGTACAGATGTCTCAGGTTTGCGTCATCCTGTCGATATATTACCAACAGATTGACATTATCTCTGACGAGATGTCTCGGAAAGTGAGCACAAGACTGACAGAGGTAGAAGCAGTCAACGCTTTTGTGCCTACCCATACAGAAAAATGTTCGGGTGTTGTTTTGCTTTTCACAGGGTACATCATCGGATATGATGATAGAGTTTGGAAGCGCATTATCGGGAAACACCAGTTCTTCGTATTCACTGAGAAGAAAATACTGTATACCCTCAAGAGGTTCCAAGAGTTTCTTAAAAAATTTATACGTTAACTGATTGAATGATTTGGAGTAAACATACACATTTTCAAATCTGAGCATATGTTTATGAAAATGATGTTTATGTAGTACGAGATCTCGATTACGATTGGTCATTTGACTATAAATAGAGCGCTTTTATACCCCGAGCTTAAGTCGTTAATCGACCTTAGTAAAGAAATGATCATACACAATACCGAGGTCGTGGTTTAGTGAATATACTTATCAACACACTTCCAGTGGAACTTCACTTGCCTGCATATCAGTACTGCGGACCAGGAACTAAATTAGCTAAACGTCTTGCTCGAGACGATCCAGGGATCAACACTCTTGATTCAGCTTGTAAGGAGCACGATATAGCTCATTCACAGAACCGTGAAAACGTTAAGACTAGAAACGCTGCAGACTGAGTGCTTGCCGATAAAGCTTGCTAGCGAGTTTTATCAAAAGACGCGGGGATCGGTGAAAAGGTTGCTGCTTACGCTGTAACGAACGCCATGAGACTAAAGTAACATATGGAATGGGCTTGAGGAGCTCTCCACAAAGCTAAATAAAATTGTGAAAGCTGCATCTAAATCAATTATTTCAAGCCAAGGCTCCTGCAAGGTTATCCTATCTGCTTCAAAAGAAGCTCGCGAAGTAGTAAAAAAGGTCGGTGGTAAAAGTAAAATTATAATTCCACGCGTTCTACCTGTCTCATCGAAGGTAGGTGGATTCTTACCATTCCTCATACCTATCTTTGCTGGTCTGAGTGCAGCTGGTGTAGTATCAGGAGAAGAAGCTGGAATAGCGAAAGCAGTCCACGATACTAAAGCATCAATTGGAGGAGACTCGGAGACATAATCAAAAGACGGAGGACATAGCCCTTAGTAAAGATCTCTATCTAAAACCTCACAAATCTGGATTGGGTCTTCATCTAAAGCCGAACAATAGAAGCAGCTTGAGGAAAAGAAAAGAATATCCTCAAAGTAAGATTACCACAGAGAACGCTCACAGATGTAGCTATCAATAAGTATGCAAAAATCTTGAAAATTCCAAACTTTCGAGGTGGATTTATGAGAAATGCAATGCCAAACAGTGAACCGCGTTTCCGCAAATCAGTTATCGTGATCCTCGATCATGCAAGCGGACTTGGAACACACTAGGTAGCGCATTGTAAACAAGGTAACGATGTAGTTTAATTTGATAGTTTTGAAAATTTTCAACCTCCCTTAGACTTGATGTTATACCTAAGAGTTGACGAAATTAAGTACAATCACGGGAGGTTTCAATACTTCAATACATTCAACTGGGGTCATCTCTGCCTCAAGTTCTTGTGTAATATGCTCAATGACCAAGCTATATAAAGACATAAACCAGTCTATATCGGCTCATTATGCCTTAAGCAGTCATGGAGAATTCATTCACGTTGAGTTTCTTTGGCACTACATCCATTCTCGAAGCTCAATATTTTCCCCCAATTGCCACATAAGAACTATGTTCTTGGTTTGGTTGAGCTTTTGACCTTTAATTTCATACCCAACATAGATACAGACAATAACAATTTTTACGTCGGTTCGGAGAAAATTTCATTACCGACAGACAGTTACGAGATTGAAGATATAGATAATTATCTTACTAAATAATTGGTGTACAAAGGTATCTCGATCAGTCTAAAGCCTAACAATAATATGCTTCGCAGCGTATTAAAGGTCATCCGATAGATTTTCGACCAGGAGACTCAATCGGTTCACTGCTGGGCTTCACTCAACGCGTTCTTCCAGCAGACTTAATTCGCAGTTCCGATTTGCCTGTAGCGATTCTCAAAGTCAACGCTTTACGAGTACAGTGTAACTTCACATTTGGTGACTATATAAGGGTAAAAGTCAAAAAGTCGACCAAGTCGTGTCCCTTTATTTTACACAAAATTAAAACCATATGTCGGCCAAACTTAAAATCAGATATATTAGATATAACACGTAGAGAACATTATTGCAAAGTTTCAATATTATTGATTGATTTTATTTCGAATTAAAAATCAAAAATACCATGAAAAGTCATGTGTGTCCCGTGTCCCCAACCAACTTTCTCTGATATTATTTTAAAATTTTATTACAAGATGATGTTTCAAGAGAAAAGTAGACAGCAGGTTGCTTAAACTTATTTTCAGATATCAAATAGATCAAGTGTAATATCTTAATTTTCATGCTGTGAGTATTTGAAAATGACTTAAAATCTGTCCTTTGATTTTGGCGTCAGGTGTGTTCCGTCAATTCAATTTAATTTTAGATATATAAAGATGTGTCAATTTATTATTATTATCAAAATTTTATCGCCCGCTTATCACGTGTGTCCCGAAGTTTGATCAACTATACTATAGTGTACACTCGCACCGCCACAGCAGTTTTGTCGACGAATTGTCGCCGCGCATAGAGGAGCAGTAAACAAACATAATGTTACCCGCTTAAATAGTCATGCTTTGGAGTTGCAGATAGTGCGTAAAGATCAAGCTGGATTATTCTCGTTTCTATTAAAATATGCACAAGAAAGAGATTTGATAGAAGAAAAAATACAAAAAGATCGTAATAATAATTAATTAATATATCAGTGAGTAATTTGAGCGCAATCAATGCGATTTATTCTAATACTTAAAAAATCTTTTAATAGTTTAAAAATAGTTATTGATCTTGGCCGAGTACATTTTTCACATCTATATGACTAACGCTATTGTAGAAAAATGTATTTTTATTAATTTAGCATTCTTTTTATTTCTTAAATTCCATATCTGAGAATGGTCGACTTTTTTACTTTGACCCATAAACTGTCAACCAGTGCATACTACATACGAGTTATTCCCTGCAGTACCGTCAGAATATAAGATTATCGAAATTCCATCATAAGTCATTTACCTTCCGGTCACCGTCAAGAGTATAGACTACGTATAAGTGCGTATAGTCGATCAAAATGGTCATTTGGTTAATTCTCGAGGAGAAATCATTACAATTAGACTTCATCTCAAGCAAGCGTGATGGAGATCGTCTACGGTAGAGGCTATATAAGCAGATCGATATGTCGACCAGCAATTAGTCGTCAGCGAACCGTCAAAGCGTAAACACAGAAAAACATTCAGTTTCTAAAATGTTTCAATTTAAAAGTCATCGCCGTTCCTGGTGGAAAGCCACCTGCATATTTTTTTATTGCGGAAATGGAAGAAATTTTGAGCATACAGTCACCTGTATCGTTTGATGAGTCAGTGGATCATCACGAGCTACATGCTCATCAGCCTTACACAGCATTGAGTTTCAACAACAGCGATGAGATTCGAATTGCTATTCAACATCAGGACTTGTCCCTTCTACCGTCGCGTAGTTTTCTGCACGTTTGCAATAAATTAGTAAAAGCAGATGAGACTGCTGTGGAACGTATCCAATTGGTGAACAATGCCATCTGTTATATGTTTGAAGAAATTCGATATGAGATAAATGCTGTAGAGATCGACAGATGCAAAGACGTCGGGTTTACTACTCTTATGAATGGTTGAATATCATTTAATCCTAGTCACAGTTTGATCATCGAAGATGCTGGTTTGCTCGACGTTGAGGAGATACAATAGCTGACTAACAATGACGGCTGCTTCGATATATCTATACTTCTGAGTATAATTCTCGACTTTGCTGAAGACTATCGAAAAATCGTAGTTAACGTCAAACATGAGCTCATCCTCACGACGTCGAGAAGCAATTTGAATGCAGTTATATAGACATCAGGTGGACAACAATTGCTTTTTTTGTTCAATTATATTAGCAAGGATAGACTAATAACAATGAGTTTTCGAATTTGGAAGTTGTACGAATATTCGGTGCTCTCGACTTCAATCAGCTAGAAAAGTCATGCTTCCTCATTTTGAGCTTCCAAACCAATAGAAAATGAGAAGTGCCAACGCTCGTCTCTTAGAACACTGCAATATAAGCAATGTAAAGCTTTTCCTTAATTCTCAGTACTATCCTTACGGAAATCTAAATCTATATGTGACTCGTAATCAGTATGCTGTACTGTACGATAAGTATGCAAATTTCCAGAGCGTTTATTACGATAAAAATTCCGAACCTTTCTTGAAAAAGTCGAACTTTATTTCATACATGCCTCTCATCGTTGTTGATTGTTCGAAGCAAAACCAGCCGTTGAAATGCGCCCCGTAGTCATTTATCTGCCTACTGCTTAATATTACACGATCGTATAGTTCAGTACAATCCAGTGAGCGGCGATGGCAAGTATAAAGTTTCATGATTTAGCGAGAAATAATCATTTCTCATCGAAATGGAGTACGTGGTGGATAAGCAGGGCTTCAAGCAGCCCGTGAACGGCTTCGTCTTGAAGAAGTTGACTGTGCTTCCTCTGACGAATAACAGCGAACCTATGGTGCTCCTTTTCAAACCACCATTCCCTTGGAAAAAACACGGATAAATACAAAAATTAGAATCAGTGGCTAAAGGGTCGTTATCATGGTATACCCTGGACATCGGGTGAACTTGAATACACCGAGGTCGGAAATATACTTCGATCTGCTCTACAGAATGGCAGTGAGGCATCTATGACAGATGACATACATAGGAAATGGTTGGAATGTTTCAAGTTCAGTGCTACCAACATCTGTGAATTAGGCTATCCAGCTGTCGATACAAAATAATCGGTGACTGTATGCACCAATCATGATGGAGTATATAAAGTCACACGCGCTCTACACAACGTTAAACTGATGAAGCAGTTCTACTTTGATCATGTTTATATGGAACTGGAAGACATTTCAGAGACGATTGAATTTCTATAAATACTCAAGATAATACCTACTTGTTTCATTTGCTCAGTGTTCATCATCCAAGATCGGTCAGAATCAAACCAGTTTGAGCTATAAGCCTTGCTCCGAAAACAAGAAAAATAAAAAATATGAAAAAGATATTTCTCAGTGGAAACAATACACTCAAAAGTATTCCACCAACACTCATTCCATGCCTGAAAATAAGGGTTGCAAGAAATTCTAATTTTCGTTAAAACATGTTTTTATAAGAAATGGCTTAAGTAGTAGAGGCGTACAGTAGAGTCATTCTCCTAGGTGGGGGTTTAGTGGCCTGAAAAGCTACATGCTTGTTGGGTCGGAAAACATCTGGCCCGATACGCACTGTGAAATACAGGTGGCACAGGTACCCCTCTTGGCCTATCAAGCTCGGTAGCGTAGGAAGGAGGTGGCGTAGAACTCTCATAGTTTACCTACTTACGTACAGACCAGCGATGTAAAATGACCGTTACATTGAAAATAGTTATATTACCAAGAATATGACCGTAATTGAGACCCGTCACGCATGTGACAAAATGACGGTCAATTGTTTTCGGTCACGTGACGTGGCGTCACGAAAATTGAAAAAATAATTTTTTTTTGGCATATTAAATAGTAGTTACAGTTTATATGTGCTGTAGCCTGCAGCATTTGTGAAAATTTATGGTAATATTAGTGCTTGGAATTAAGCGATTCTCGGCTATTCCATATAAAAAGTGCAATACAAGGCAACTTTAAAGTAATTTTGCCTCGAAAATTTATTCAGAAAATTTGAGGTTTAAAAAATTCCTACGATATTTTTCGATGCCTAAAGAATAACATATACTTTTTTCATAATATTCTCCAATACTTAGGATTTCAATAGAACCACCTTAAGGCTAGAGTACACTTGAAAGGGTCAAAGTCAACTTTCTTTTTCTTCCAAACAGTGTTCCTTGAAGCTCACTTTATATGTTAGAAAGCTCCAAATTACATTTTAAAGCATCCTATAAATTTTTTTAATATTTTTATAGTATTTGATTACATTGGCTTATATGCAATTTGCAATATTTAAAGTCCTTTTTCTTAGCACTTCATTTTTGTCCTTAAAAGTGCTCCTTGCGCAAATGTGCGCGTTGAAATAATTTGAATATTCACAAGATTATTATTTTTTATATTATAAACACATTGTCAGAGCGATTTTTTTATATAACCACCATATACATATTTTACTCACATAAATCATAAATTAATACATTATTATATTCCATAAGTTCTTGTAGAAAATGTATGTACGAGGGTTATATGCAAAATTGCTCTGACAATATGTTTATAATGTAAAAAACGATAAGCCTGTGAAGTTTAAAACTATTTAATCACGCGCATTTGAGCAAGGAGCATTTTTAAGACAAAAATGAAGTGATGAGAAAAAGAACTTTAAAGGTTGCAAATTGCATACAAGCCAATGTAATTAAATACTATAAAAATATTCAAAGTTGATTTTTGTACCTCTTTAGATGTACTCTAGCCTTAAGGGGATGTCGGAGACGATTACAGATTTCTGCATTGAATTTTACATTATTCTAATTCAATTGGGTATAAAAGTTAAAAACTATAGTTGCCTGATGTTCTCAATTTTCTATGGAGAAAATTAAAAATTGAATGATAATACTGAAAAATACGAAATTATCGGTAAGTACTTAACTGCATGTAAGCTTCGACCTCTCCTTAAGAGTGTATTCTTATGTGTTGGCTTAAAAAAACTCAAATTTATTTATCAATGTTGTTAGAATTTTAGAATATCCTAAAATGGTTTGGTAACGAAAATTGATGAACTTCGATAGTTATGGGCCTATGAAATGAGCGCATCGCAGCGATCTAGACTATATCCCGCAGTCGAGGTACATCTTAATCATGGCGTTAAATTCCATATGTTTATATTTTGTATTCATCAAATAAAATATCCTCGAAGGTTGTTAAATTTTTCGATCAAAATATAAGAATACTTCCTTAATATATCATTGCACTATTCATTGGATAGTACAAACAATTGTTTAAAGCTTATAGGCTATATATCATATAATGAGATTTACTACGTCCTTGCGTATTTCCAGAAGTTATTTAAACAAATCTCGAAAATTATGTTTGTAGCAAATATTAATAACGCTTAATACTAGCACTTTTTTATGATTTTTATCTCAAATAATAATGCTCGGATAACATTATTTTGTCAACATTTTTTTGTATCTTTATTATTGGATACAAAAATCATCAAAAAAGTGTTAGTACCGTTACGTTCTTTAAATAAATAAATAAATAAATAGAGAGCACGATTAACCTTTTTACCTACTGCATCTACTTGCAGCTTTCCCGTGAGTTTTGAGTCCATGACAATACCGAGGTTTGTGACAGAGTCGACAAACAGCACGTATACGACATCCTGAAACCCAATGCCAGGCAAATTAAGTTCTTGTAGTCGATTGATGTTATGTTCAGAGTCATAAATGATCGCCTTTGTTTTGCCAACATTGAGGCGCAGGTCAGCCGCATCGGCCTATTCCGACACTGCCCGCGTCATAGCTGATATGCATCTTATGCTCGCATGAAGATCCTGTAAATTTACTTGAATGTAAGTTTGCCATTCGTCAGCGTATAGTAGGTCCTCGACATCACCACCAACCAATGTATCTTTTAAATTGTTAATATATAAACTAAACAGAAAAGGACCCAAGACAGAACCCTGTCGCATTCCAGATTAATGGTCAGCCAACCTGAGTTCCCATTGTTATTAGTACCCCTCGAGAAACCCATGCATATCAATTTCCGTAGTAATTTGGATGGTGAAATGGTGTCGAACGCCTTGCTAAAATCGAACAGTAGAAGTATCGTCATAAATCTTCTTTTGTCATTTATGTCAGTCCGAATGTCCTCAGTTAATTTTAATAACGCTGTTTGTATGCTATGATGCTGTCGAAAACATGTCTAAAATGAATCAAAAAGTTTTTTTGTTTGTAAGTACTCCGTAATCTGGTCATAGACTACCTTCTCCAGCACCTTGGAGATAATGCTCAGTAGTACTATCGGATGAAAATCCGAGATTGAAGATGGTACAGATGTCTTTTTAAGAGGCATTGAATGAGCCTTCCTCCCGGGAAGATGCCCCTGAAAAGAGAGGAGTTAAAAATTCATGTGATGTAATGTCTTAGAAATGGAAGAGCCTTATCTGTCTCTGGGAATACCATCCTCTCATCAGGATTGCGAAGAGAAATGAGCAACAGTCAGAACTACATCGGAAAGAGTTACCTCCTTAAAGACTAAGCCGTCATTACTGGCTGAGTCCAGGATGATGCTCAAGTCTACATCGCCTTCGCTCTGGGAGATTGATACTCTTGTCCGTTCCAGGAGTCCCAAGCCCTCTAACTCTTTCCAAATATCTTTTTTATTTTCTAGAGCTTCAAAAATGTTATGCTGTATATAAATTTCTCGCACGTCTTTCATGCGTTATTGTGCCTTGATCGCAAGAGATTTATACTTCTACCGGAAAGTAGCGTCTTTGATTCATACGTAACGTCTTCGTATATTATCTCGTTTTTTAAATAGGTGTGCTAGCTCAGCATCAACCCATGGAGGATTTGCTATATTCTTTGGAATAAATTGTTTTTCGGGAGCAAGGTCATATATTACCTCCAATAGGTTGCCCTGAGTTATAGATTTAAAGTCCGTATAACTATACGAGCCAGTTTTAGGAGTGACACTAATTTCATACGAAATTTCAACACTAATGATGTTATGATTGCTGTAAAAGGGCACCGTCTGAATGCAAGCATCGAACACCAAGTCATTGTCGTATGTCGTAATGACATTGATCAACGTGTGAGAAGTTTCAAGATGATGAGTTGCACTATGTTTTACTATTTTTAGGTTAAGGTAATCAGTTAAACGGCTAACAAATTTTGCATCATCTGTTAAGTTTCGTTCCGAAGTTTTAAGAAGCTTCGCATTCAGATCTCCCATTATAATTTTGTGACTAATATCCTGTGTGTGAAGTGCTAGTTTATCTATTAAATCGGAATTTAGCAAAAACGGTATATGCGGTGGTCTGTAAATTAAGGCAAGAAAGAGCGGAGGATGGGTACCTTATTGTATATAACAAGCTAGTTTTCCGTCTCAGTAACAAAATATCGCTCAGTCCCTGCTGGAAAAGCTTTCCATAAAAAGTTCGTATACTTACCATACGATTCGACTTTCCAACGAATGTAGAAAGCTTCATAGGTTATTCGTAAAAAGTTTATATAGTAAGTTATACGATTCGACTACACAACGCTTCTAGAAAACTTCGCCTAGTGAGTCATAGGTTTTACTCGATAATGCCTTCGCAAACACAATCTAGTTCTCCGGCGCAGAGTCGAAAAATCGCTTAGTGGTTGATGGAAAAGCTTTCAGTATAAAGTTCGTATAGTTACTAATACGATTCAACTCCCCAACAATTCTAGAAAACTTCGTAGGCTTTACTCAATGCTACCCGCACAAATACAAGCTAGTTTTCCATCTCAGAAACTAAATATCGCTCGGTCGCTGCTAGAAAAGCTATTCGTAAAACGTTTGTAAAATAAGATATAATATTCGGCTCCACAACGCTTGTAGAAAACTTCCTAGGCTTTATTCGATGCTGCCCGCACAAATACAATCTAGTTTTCCGACATAGAGTCGAAAGATCGCTTAGCATCTACTGGAAATGCTTTCCGTACAAAGTTCATATAGTTAGTTATACTATTCGGTGTCCCAAAGCTTCGAGAGAAATTCGTAGGCTGTCCTCCAGGCTGCCTGCGCAAAGACAAGCTAATGTTCCGTTATAGAATCAAAAAATCGCTCAGTAGCTACAAGAAAAGTTTACCGTAAACAGTTCGTATAGTTACTAATATGATTCGGCTCCTCAACTATTCTAGAATAATTCGTAGGCTTTCCTCCATGCTGTCTGCGCAAAGACAAGCTATTTTTCTGCCATGAAGTCGAAAAATCGCTAAGCTGCTGCTGAAAGAGCTTTCCGTACAATCCGTCCCCATGGTTCTAGAAAACTCCATAGGCTGTTCTCGATGCTGTTCGCGCAAATACAAGCTAGTATTCCGTCGTAGAGATGAAAAATCGCTCAACCGCTGCTGGAAAAGCTTTTTCCGCTACTGGAAAAGCTGTTGATAATCTACGGATTCATCTGTAGCTGTGTTTTGCCGGCACATCAAACTACACGATTAAAGAGAATTTCAATTATGTGACTCCAAGCCAGCCATAAATAAGCTACTTTAATACTTTCGAGTGAAAAAACCATTCTTCGATATTTAGAAAATAAAAGCACTTTACTTTACCAGTACTTTATTTCGTACTTTTAGTAGTATTTTGAACCATATTTTTAATAGTATATTAATTGTTTATTTTTATCCTAACGTAGCAGCTTGACATGACGAACATGCAGGGCGATTACGGCGTCTTGCGCTAAGTCATTCATCGTGGCCGAGCCTCCTTCTCCATAGCAGTAAGCTGGGCTTCCTAGCAACGTTTACGCTCTTTGCGATACTGATCCTCAACTGTGTAAAGCGTGCGATAAAGCATTCCCAAAAATTTTAAACATTTAATATTTGATAAATTTCAATATATTCAATCAGCATTCACAATACTTATAATAATGTTTTTTATGTATGTGGGTATGTTTTACAATGTATTTGTTTTAAAGAACGTAGATTTTTTCTATCTCTCCTCCCCAATTTTACGTCAGAGTTACATTTAAAATTAATAAACGATATATAACGCGGGAAGTAAATCAATATGTGGATTTTTCACATTAAAAATGCATCTTGAACGATAATAAATTTCTTTTAAAAATATAATTAATAAATGATCATTAAAAATATTCTACAACTATTTGCTAATTAATTTTCAAAAAATTTAAGAATTTTAAGTAAGGATGAACGGTTCAATTAATTCTGTTTTATAAAATATTAGGTACTGTTATGATAGCACATAACGCACATAAAAAAATTGACATTCCGAATGGCGCTTGACCTGGACCTCTTCTCCATGAAGCCTGAGCAGTGTACACGTCTTCCTCAAAGACAATGTCTACGTAGACATAAAAAACCTCGAAGCTCAAAATCTGGACTTCAATTTCCTCGGTGATGGCGATATGATAGTGATGATGATGATGATAATGCTGCATCAAATCCGGCAGATGATGTGGCCAGTAGTCATTCTCCATCTCGTTCTCGGAGCCAAGCTCCTGCGAACAGAAGGGATGGAGCGCGTGCTGATGCTGCTGTTGTAGGTGGTGCAGTTGCATTCTCTCGAGCCTCTCGAGGCGCTGTAGATGCTGGAGGACGGGTGGCGAGACCCGGGTCAGGGCAGTCAGCAGCTTGACTTTGTCGCCGACGAGACCCGCCACGGCTGCAGCTGTTGCATAAATACAGAGGTCTAACTTCTGAGCTACCTGTCAACATTGTCATGTTAATGTAGAAGTAACTGACTGATCGGCCTCAAGTGATAATGCTGCTTCAGCTGCTGCTGTTGCTGATGCTGCTGCTGAGGCATTATCCGATGCTCGAAGTATTATTTAAGTATTAATTATTTACATACTTACACTTTTAATTAAAATAGGTAAGTACTCCGGTTACTGGTACTCCAACACCGATTGAATGCACAGTAAACTTGAGTAACCTAACCTTATCGCACGCAATACACTATACCAGCCCAGCCATTCCGTTATATACTTTTTCCTATTCCACGAGGGAAACGCGGACTACTTCACAACTTCGATTGCATATCCAAAATTGACTATTTTAATAATTATTTTGATTTAAATTTGACCTTAAGAAATTGATTTTATTGCTGCTCTATGCTAAATCGGGTACGAGCTACTCGATAAAATTGTCAAAAACAACATGACACACTTTTCTTGTAATTATATTATTTTTAACCTTTTACCATTTAAAAACGTTAAGCCCTATGAAAAATTTAAAATAGTCATTAGCAAGGGCTTAATTTACTCCTTCGATCCCACCCACAACTTTCTCTTTGATTGCGCAATTTCTGAGAAAATTAAAACAAAATAATTATTTTCGCTTTATCTGCGACATACTGCATATACGTTGAAATATATTGCACCATAGAAGATGTATCTAGCCAATACATTTTCCAATCCTTAAAACATAAAACGAAAAGAGTACATACTCAGCATTATTGAAGATTCTCTCTCTCTCTCTCTCTCTCTCTCTCTCTCTCTCTCTCTCTCTCTAAGATTTTGTCGTCTGATGAATAAAAAGTATATCTATCTATCTATCTATCTATCTCTGCTTGTATGTGTATATATTTGTATGCGTATTTGTGTTTATGCATGTGTGTAGCTAGGTGTATATCTGTGAGTGCATCTATGTGCTCGTATATAGGTACGTTGTTGTGTGTATTTGTACATGCATACATGTATAAATGTATATTCGTATATATGAAATAATTCGTAAATGTGCATATGAATGAATTATGTTTTTATGAGTTTATGGGTGTATGTATATGTTTGAGAGTACGAGTGTATGTATAACTAATGGATGTTTGATATTTTAAGTTTTCTGTATAGGAATAAAAAAGTATATGAGATTTTGCATGAACTCTCATATGAGATTCCTTATGGAGATCGCATCAGAGATCTAGTCTGAAATTCGGTTAAAATCGTATATGATATCTCGTATAAGTTCTAATATGGGATCTCATCTGAGATCTCAGGTATCATTTTCAGTAGGGTAGTTAACAAATGCTAATAAAAATGAAATAATTACATGTATGAGGCAGGTATATCGGCGTTCCTCGTTGAGCGAGAGACTCAGGGACTGAAGGTTGCGAAGCCCGAGGCGAAGCTTGGCCTGGAGGCATCAGGGACATGCGCCGTGTACCTGGAGGACGTGCGCTTACCAGAGAGCAGCATTCTTGGCGAACTGGGTAAGGGCTACCGCTACGCAGCTGGCTTACTTAACGAGAGCCGAATCGGTATCGGCGCGCAGATGATTGGCATCGCCCAGGGTTGCCTCGACGCTACGATACCCTATACCCTTGAGAGAAAGCAGTTCGGAAAGGAGATCTTCACCTTCCAGTCGCTCCAGCATCAGGTACACCTTGCATATTCTTTATCTCTATTTAAGGGGGCACACCACCTTTAAAATGTGAAACAAAAAAATTGATTAGGAATTTTTATTTTGATATTTATTTTAATAAGGGTTTTTTTTCCTGAAAGTATACATAAAAACCGACCAATTTGTATATTTTTTACCTTCGTTGGACCTTCTATGCCTCCATGGCAAACCAGACTGTTTTCGAAGACTTTAAGCACTGTCCGTAAGATTCCAAGTCTACGCATAGATGGATTGGGCTAAAAATTTATGGAGATACTCATTATAGTAGTACTTTTAGTATGAACGTAGGGATTTTAATTTGAGCGAGTAGAAGTATTTTTTTATATGAACATTGTCAATATAAAACTTATTTTTTAATAATTTTATCACTTTTATAGATGTAAAAAATTTTCTACTCGTTGAAATCAAAATCCCTACGTTCATACTAAAAGTACTACTATAATGAGTATCTCCATAAATTTTTAGCTCAATCCATCCATGCGTAGATTTGGAATCTTACGGACAGTGCTTAAAGTCTTCGAAAACAGTCTGGTTTGCCATGGAGGCATATAAGGTCCAACGAAGGTAAAAAATATACAAATTGGTAGGTTTTTATGTATACTCGTACTTTCAGGAAAAAAAAACCTTATTAAAATAAATATCAAAATAAAAATTCCTAATCAATTTTTTTGTTTTACATTTTAAAGGTGGTGTGCTCCCATAAATGACTAACTTTATGTTCAGCATAATTCAAATAAAAAAAACATGAAACATTATATACCTATAACTTTCTTAAAACTTAATACAGCTGCCGCCAATACCAATACTTTCTTACTCTATTCTTGGTCTCGTCTTGAAAACTCAAGACGAGACCAAGACAAGACCACACTCAAAAGTTTCAAGATGAGACGAAGACCATACCTATGTCTTGACAAGAAGTCTTGAAGTCTTGTCGACTTTTTTTACTTATTAAAGATTTTACATAACTAAGATAAATAAACATGTGTACAAGAAATTTTTATGAATACTGCGAATTGCACATTTGCTTTGTTCAAAGTTCATTTATACGTAGGAAAAAGTAAATAATGGGTATTAATTATATTAATGAGCACATCAAACATACATGAAAAATTTCACAGAAATATTTATTTATATTTATAATAGTGTATAAGGTGGTCAAGACAATATTTTTGAGGGTAAGGATAGTGAAATACAATTAAAAGCATACAGATAGGTATAAAGAAGAAGTCGTAGTTTCTTTATTAATGTCTCACTGAACTTACAAGTAATTACTCAGTTTAATTAGTTGCTTGTATGAATAATAATATATTACTCATAGGATACATTACAATAAATTGTAGTACATGTAGAATAATCAAATAAGAGTTTTTTTTTAATTAACTTACAAACATTAGGTTCTTTTACGTTTATTTGAGGCGTTGGTGTGTAATTTCTGCTAAGTCCATTATCCATAAGGGCGAGAGTTGGCTAGCAGGAGTCAACTTTTGCCCTTATGGAAAATGTACTGAACAAATATTGAACCCCTACGCTTCACAAATAATTAAACGAACCTAATGTTTGTAAATTAATTAAAAAAAACTATTATTTGATTATTTTATATGTATTATAATTTATTGTAAAGTATCCTATCAGTAATCTATAAAAGATTAAAAAAAAAAGTAATTTAGTATTAATAAAATGTATGTATAAAATATTATTTATCATATTTTTATTTATTTTTAATAAGCTGCCGCAGTCGGTAGGGTGTCGGATTCTCACGCCGGTGACCCGGGTTCGAATCCTAGTCTCTGCCGATTGATACAAGCACCACTGTAAAAATGACATGTGCTTTGTTTACAAACACACCGCAGACCCCCGTCGTCGATTAGCACCACATGGAAGCACAAACATGGCAACGTTAAAAAAAAAAAATAAATAAATAAACTGCCGGAGTGGTAAATAATTATTACAAAATTATGTTAAAGAAAACTGTGAAGTCAACTAACAAATGGCCAAGGAAAGAAATTAATTATTGCATTTTCATAAAAGTATAGCTGATAATCTCAAATGTGTAATTATTTTTAACATTTTAAAATTATCTAGACATTTATACTATGTATTTCATATTACAGTGTGAAATATTGTAATATTCGCTTTACCATCATTTTGTGTTATTGTTATTGTTATTTTAAAATTATGTACAATGCCATCAATTATAGCAAATAATTATAAACATACAGGTCCCTCGACCAATAGTTCAAGGTGCATCAGAAAAAATACTCCTTTCACTTAGAGAAAAAAATTTTCTCCAGTTTGTCTAGTAAAAAATAAGTGAAGTGTAAAATATAAATATAAAATATAAGTAAATAATAATTAAAATAAAATAAGCAAAGTTTTTTGTCATATACAAATGAAACTGGTTGGTATATGAATTGAAGATTAGTGTATTATTTCGAACAGACGACGAAGGCGTTTTCTTCGTTTTACTATACAAATTTTTCAGATAAAAATTTAGTAACATATAAGCTTACAATATTCCACCAATCAACTATTCGTCCACGGGACTTTATGTTTATAATTATTTTCTATAATTGATGGCATTATACAAAATTTCAAAATAAACACAAAATTATGTTAAAGTGGATATTATAATCTTTCACACAGCAATACAAATTTTAGATGATCCGCTATACTTTTCTGAAAATGCAATAATTAATTTATTTCCTTGGCCATTTATTAGTTCATTTCACAATTTTATTTATCATAATTTTGTATTGACTATTTACCAATCCGGCAGCTGTTATGAAAAAGAAATAGAAATATGATAAATAATATTTTATACATATATTTTGTTATTACTAAATTATTTTTTCTTAATCTTTTGTAGATGTGATTTATGAATTAATGTGGAAAAAGAACTCATACTTGCCTATTGACGTTTGTAAAACGTAAGTTTCATGGAGATTTCACAACTTTTTTAAGAACTGAATAAATTAGTCTGTGAAAATAAATATAATATAATTTTCAAAGAATTATTAGAGTCTGGTAAATAATGTTATTACCTTTTTGACTACTTACATCAATTCTTATTAAAAATGTGTCTGAACTAATATATAACGTGTTGAGCGGTTCATTAGACTTTATGTTTTATTGATTGCATATCACGAAATCGAATTCTGTATTTTGCGGAAATAATGGACAAAACAGTTAAAACTAAAAAAAAAATAATTAAATCAAACTATACTTTCCCTTTCAGAATCATATTATCTTGTTAGTACACTTATAAGGAAAACCGGTAAATAATTAAGTTTCCATAAAAGTAGACGTGCTGTACGTAGTTTTGTTTGTGGGTGTAAAGTAGCACTTCTCTGCACATTTTATACAAAACCGAAAATCGTGCATGCGGACTAATGCGATCGGAAGCTTGCATCGAAGCCGGCTTCACCAGCCCTCGTGAGTGGTAATCACAGCTAGTGAAAATGCAAGATTTTCGACCTTATGACCAGTGTGCGCATGTGTGCTACGTTACTCACAAAATACAAAAATGATGTGAATTGTGTATTTTATTCCTACTATTATCGAAAAAAATGTTCGTATCTCGGGCACAGAATTTATATGCTGTAAAGTTCTACTTTACGCCCTTAGTATGAAAAGTATTATTTTATTTTAGAAAAAGTAGTTTGTTTTATTTTGTATATGTAAAATGTTCCGGAATTAGCTCTATTCGAAGCTATTTTTAACAGTGTACGCGCGCATATGTTTTAATCACATAAGCTTATATTATGTCTTTTATTCCTTAAAGCATTGGATATTTCGATCTGTAAATGTACCGCATCTTATTGATAATTTAGCTTAAGAAATTCGCCGACTTATTATTTATAATGCGGTTGATAAAACTTCGAATTATTGATATATAATTGTTTTCTATTCGATTTCGGCGATATATGTAAGAGTGATCCGCAGCCTCACCTTCACATCTTGTCGGCAGTCGGTAATTGGATTCGGCTCTTCCTTAACCCGCTGTTTGTAACACATACCTATTACTCATTACTGATATGCATATAATATATAAGGCACCCTTAAGGAAGGGAACCAGTTCCGTTCTGTATGCGAACTCAACAAGAGCACATCTTTTGATTTGTATAGAGAACATCTCTTACTTTTTATTCAATCAATAAATATACTTTATATATTTCGATTCATTAATTTAAAACAAATTATATTCATTTCTTAAACGATTATTTTCATATTTAACAAAATTTCGTTTATTATATTCCGGTCCCTTTGAATCAAGTGGCGCGGTAGCGCCACGAAGGCGAGTTTGAGAAGCAGACGAAGCCGCAGCGCCCGCGCTACTATTTACTTCTATATTGGTGTTCGGATTTTTCTTTATACGATAACAAGTACTTATTATTATTATTACTAAGTTATTTCGACTTAATAGCATGTTTTCGTGCTAAACTGTGATTTCCAACAAAAATATTAGCTAAAAAGTTATTTTATGTCATAATAAACGAGTATGTAATTCTCAAATGCTGAAACTATATCAACTTTCTTTCTCTAGCCCGAAAAGTAAAAGGACCGTGAAGTTAGCCGCAACAAATATATAAGTGAAAGGACCGTTAAGTTGGCCGCACATACGGCTGGGTATTGCCAACGAATATAGACCTATATAGAAGAACGATTCTTATGGAGCGGTTGGTTCTCAAAACCGGTAGTTGAATAGTCTCCGCGAGAAGGCGCCAGCCGTTATTTTCCTATGGTGCTGTCTCTCTCGCACCTGCGCGCCGTTAAGGTTTTAAATTTTCTAGAGCTTACGGGCGGACTTTATTCTTGCGCTTCAATTAAGATATTAATAAAAATGTTTAGAGTTAAGATTTGATAATTTTAAAAGCATATATAAATTTTTATGTATTTAAATGACTTGAGTACAAATTAACTGAAAGTAATAATAAATTAGTATTACAGTTTCGATAAATCTAAGATAATAATAAATAAATAAATAAGTAAATAAATAAATAAATAAAATTCATTTTTATATCATATTTAATTTTGATATAGCCTTTTGTTATTAAATAATTTTTTTTTTTCATAATTTTAAGAAGAATATAGGTATTTACTTGATTTAAAAATGATTAATTAACAGTTGTCTAAGTAACTCACAAATTATACAAAAGTTTCCTTATATTCTTCAAATTAACTGTTTAATGTGCTTAATGTATGGTATAAGAATTTATTATTTAATTAAAATTGAAGGAAATTTTTTTTCTCTTAAAGAAGTTTGTTATATAAGCCATGTCTTGAGCACATAATTATAGGTTATCTACATTAAGTATCTTTATTTATAATTCAAAATAATAAACAAATATATCTATTTAAAAGAAATCATGTATACTTTCAAATTGTACAATATATTCTATATATTTGCAGTACCCAGATTAAAATTTTTTTGAAAAATGTGTATTTAAAATTCAAAGTCGTGATATCTACTTCCACTAAAATAGATTTAAACTAATTGTTAGATATTTAAAGAAATGTACATATTTTTTACATATTTAAAGTATTAAAAAACTTGAAGCTAATATTTTGTTATTATTTCACAAGAGTAATTCTAAAGTTATTGTTAGATATATCAATCAAAAGAAAATTACGCCTACTTTATGAAAATGTATATATTTTTGGCAAATTCAACGTATAAAATGACGATAACAATTGCAAAAATAAAGAACATTTTTTTGCAAAAATCACTTAATAGTTATTGTTGACACATATTATTGACAAGTTTAACGTATAAAATGACAACAAAAGTTGTTTTAATTTTTATAAATTTTACTAAATTATTATTTTTATTAAACAATTAGTCTAGTATTATCCATTCAGCTTCAAAATGTAATCAGTTATAAGTTCAAACATATGTAATATGTCTGCAAAAATGAGCGCGTAGTATCCCTTAAAATGTTGTAGTGAACACAAATTTTGGTTCATACATGCGTACACATACATAGGGCAGACCGGGGCTAATTCATCGATATGTTTTGCGATTGCCTATTCTAATAATTTTCCAAAATCTAAATCCTGTTTAACGTAGATATAAACTTTATAAATTTAACTAAAAATTTTTTTTCAGACTTATTTATAAATTTGCTATAGTTGTTAGACTACAGTTGCTCGGAGCTGATCTGTCAACGGAAATCTTCCTTTATTTGTAACTTAAGCAATTTTACACTTTTTTAAGTGTACCAGGCGTAAAAATCTTATCAAGAAAAAATAATAAGTCTTGATTCTTACTGAATTATTTAAGGAATTTTTTGTATGGAACTCCAAAAGAAAATTTTAGTTGTTCACCAATAAACAAAATGAAACGAGCATGGCAAGTTACGTAGTAAGCATCTTGAGAATTGTTTGTAATTGATCATTATATAACGTAACTTTAAGTTAAGTAAGCCCTTGATTGAACACAACAATATTTTTGCTTTATTATGATTAAATATAATTAACTTGACTTTGTTTGATTGATCTCAGTTCTTTTTTATCTGTAAGGTCGTTGCTAAATTATAATAAATAAGTAAAATATAATAAAAAAGTACTCAACAGTCTTCTGTTATTTTGAAATTACAAAATTAAAAGAATTTTTTTTACAAGTTATTGAAGTAAACGCATATTTTCATGATAAAAACAAGGGTTTATAAAAAAGTTCTTAACCTCCACCTATTAGATAAAATGCATTTTAAAAAATTCAAGAAAATTTTCAACTATAAATAAACCACAGTTATTAATATTTTTTACTCTGTTTAAACTCAATATATGGTATGAAATAAATAAAATTTTGTGAACCTATGCAACAGTGTAGCATAGATTATGAACAAATATTTAAATTGTGGAAAATTTAAAAAGTTTTTCCATAACAAGTTACATATTTTTCAATTTACAATAATAAATTTTGCAACACTACAATTCTAGCTTAGATTTTATTTATAAATATAAGAAATGTATACTACTTTTACAAAAATTTTTTTTTGGAATTTTGTAATTTTGTTTGAGTTTATGAACAACGGATTGATTCATTTATTACAATACCTTTAAAAATCAAAAAAACGGTATAAAACACGAACGAATCGATGAATCTTAATTTTTATTATTTCAAATGTTATCAAAAAATAAAACAACATAGCTTTGAATGGCCAAAAAATACCGCATACTATTTATACTTATTTATACAAATACTCAAGAAAAAAGCAATTAAAAATTTTTCGAAAAAAATGAATATCATAAGAATGAGAAAGCGTTATAAAACAAAATTGAATCAATAAATCTTAAAAACTCTTCTTGATATTAAATCTTCGTCGAGCTTTAATTTGTTAAAAATAACCGCGGAATACGTAAGAAATCTGCGATCAAAATTTTTTTATAAAATAAAATAATAAAAATAAAAGTATGTTATAAAAGAAAAACAATTTGATGGATCATGAAAATTCTTTACTAATAATGCTATTAAAAATCTATAACTTTTGCTGTCTATTTTTAAATAAAATTCATAAAAACTCTAAACATTGCTGATTTCAAATACATTTTGTGCTTCACTGTGTACGTGTGTGCACATATATCATAGACGCTGGTTAGGAAATTGTAAATGTCTAACGGCTGTGTTATGCGTTGTATATAAAAAAGGTGTGGTGGTGTTCGATTTCCTCTCTTATATTTCGTTCCTCGTACTCAGATCACGGCGACTATACGCTGAAGAAGTACCACTGCTACGACGCTTAGTTTCTTCCGAAATCGGCATTTTGGCGCAGTTTCGCCAATTGCCAGTTATACTTTCTTACTCCCGTGTGTCTACCGCGGCGGACGACACACACACGCTCTATCGCTTCGCTTCCTTTTGCAGTTGGGTACTCGCATATCTCTTCGTTATCAAGTGTAACAAGGGTAGGGTGACGTAACAGCCTGCAGCTTGATAGATATAGCCTTACTATCCATGTCAAGTGTTGGACCTTGACGGCCGTACAACCCGTCAAGGAAGTTTCCCTTGGGCAGAACATTTTGGGTTTCGATCGTCTTAGAACCGACCGAAGCATTGCAATTTCATGCTGCCTTACAACCAGTAGGAATACTTCTCGCTCAACCTGAACATCTCTTGGCAAACGTCACTCTTGGGACGTTAAATCCCTCTCGCAGACATGTGTTGTACCAGTCACCTTCTGCATTGCACTACCGAAAAACCTCGCCAAACTGAGAGACTTGCAGTCTCTCACCCACACTGGCCGCTTTACGATATACTATCTATCCCGTTGAAAATAAACACATGTTTTTATCATGTGTTTTTCTCACATGTTCTTATGGTTTCAATTTAACATGTGATAAAATCATATAATAAAATCATATGATAAAATCATATAATAATAACATGTGATAAAAATATATGATAAAGAGATGTGATAATAGTATATTATAATAAAATTGTATTCTATATATACTAACAAACAGACTAGTAATTCTATACTTCAGTGAGATCACTAACTACAGACATTTTATTAAAATCAAAAATCTTACAGCTTATTATTAATTATTTTATAAGTCGAAGACTCGAACTCAAGACAAGTTATTTTACTACTTAAACAGGAGATATGGAGTGATGGTTATCAAGTCTGGAACTGATGTGACCTAAACAAATATTCACAACATATTTAAAGTTTGAGAACTGTGACTTGTAAACTTTTAAAGGTGTCCTAAAAGATTTTAGTCTAATATGTTGAAACGTTGCTTTGCAGGCCTATGGTATCTGAAACCAAATTAAGAGAAAATTATTTTGAGAAAATTGACTTTAAAGGCGTACTTAAAAAAAGAATGATAAATAATGCAAAATATACTAAAATAGTTAAGTTGTAACACCACACTTTGTGCGTATTATATACACATAATTAGAGTCAGCTAAACTTGTACGCATTCAATGCAAGTTACCCAGTTCAAGCACAATTGTTCGATTTGATTATAATATTATCTACAATGAACTAACAGTAAGAACAAATGCTTAGTTTGATGAAGGGCTCTAAGCAGCCTGCAATCTTTCCTCTAATGTAACATTTTATACCCAAACATTACCTTAATTCCAAAACAACACTCTCCCCTGTAGTCAAATTAACACTTATTAAATTTATATTCAGCAATCAAGCTCTATGATGCCCTGAAGTCGAAGAAGAAGACAAAGCAGCAGCGATCTGATAGCATATACTGCGGGTTAGCCTTGAAAGTCTATCCAGACTTAAGCCCCTTTCGCTCTCTCGTACCCTGGCATCCTTTATCTTTCCCATTCTTTGGATTAAACCTAAAATTACAATACAGAAAGAGATTAGTATCTTAAAAGCAGAACAAAGTTATTGGAATTATCTCCCTACATGATGTATGCCCTCGAGAGCATGGTACGGGTTCAACGTGACCAGAGCAGCCACATTCCCGGGCACTCTAGTCTCGCAGCATCTGTCCGGGGAACTATACGTTTAAATTAGAATAGCTAAGGATAAGACAGAGAATTCAGACTCTCTTACCTTATTATGAGGTTCTACAGTAGACTTGCTAAGGACTCTCTCTGCAGCCGTATATATGCAGTGTCGCAGCCTGACATCTGACTCGCCGCCTCCTCCACCCCCCCACAGCAACATCTGGATCAATTCTTTGATTAGTTAATAGAAAATCAAAGTGATGTTACCTAGATAATAACACTAGAAGTATCAGGAACACTTTTCAGCTGCACCATTATACATATCATAACTTCCACGCGGCTCCTGGCTGTCACCCGGAAAATACGTTTCCATTCGATCAGTAAAACTAGTCTTCGTCCTCTCACTCGCTATTCATTCTTGTAGCAACCACTCCCATGCATCAACTCGACATACGTTCTAGTCCTCAACCTGCGTTGATAACTGGAAAAACGATAAAACAATGTAAAGTCGTTGAGCCCAAGCAAAAAGCGCCATCTGTAAATCATGTGCGGCGAGTCCATAAGAACCTTAGCAAAGGGGCCACATGTAGGATCCTTCGCTTTAGTTCTTACGGAGTCGCTGCACTAAATTTACAAATGGCGCTTGGAATTATGAATGCGGCCAAGAGTGTGAATCATAATCCACCCTTACCTGCAGGCGCTTCCTAGATCAACGTTTAATATCGCGGGCGGCACTTTTTAAATGTCAACGTGAAAAAATAAGGCCCTTAGAAGTGATTCCAAAAAGTATTCAAAAATTTATTTATAATATCTGACAGCGTCAGATATAAGAGCGAGTGAGATGAGCTATACGGTTAATACGGGAGCTGTATATATCCGTCTCTGTCTTTTTACGAATGTACTCTTGCTGGACCGTAAGCTCGGGGGGTCCTTCTCAGGTAAAGAAAAGGGTCGCACTGTATTCCCGGGAATTAAAAGGTTTTATTTTGATAACATTGTTGTTCAGTAATCAGAAATTCATATTCCCAATTAAAAGTAGATTAAGACAGTTTTTAAACCGTGAAAATCAGACAATTGAAAGCGCATTAGTTAGTGTATATTACGTCTCTCTTCCCTGTGTGCATCAGAGACTGCCCAGTTTCTACAGAATATTTCTCTCTTGGCTGAGAAGATGATACACAAAGTAGTATTTGTAAATGTTGAATCGACGGATTAAACATCCGATCGAATTCGTCTGAATTTTGTCAAAATGCATCAGCATCGTTAAAGGTGCCGCTTACCCACACATCTACTTTCTTTACTTTATCGACTTACCTTTGATTCTTTTTCTTTTTGTTAGCTGACGTATGTAAAATATAGTAAAAAGTGATGTTATGGGACTAAAAATACCGCTATGTGCTTCAAAAAAAAAATTGCTTTAAAATGGCTTAAAAATTAGCAATTTTGAAAATGTGATTGGCGATGAAATACTGATTTTGGAGAAAAGTCCTGAGGTATATATGTTCGAAGGTACAAACGGAAGAAAAATACGTACGGATTTTTTTCTAAACTTAAAATAAAATAACTGCACCTGCTAGACCAAACAGGACCATGAAAAATCAATTTTTTGTGCTTTTTTTAATAATTGTAGCTTTGACCTTAGAAACTTTTATCATTTTTAACGCTTACGTATTTTTCTTGCTTACACAATGATGAAACACTATACAGAATTTCAAGTGGATCCGTCAAAAGCTTCATCGCCAATCCCATGTTGAATCTGAAAAATAAATGAATTATTAATTCGGAGATAATAAAGGTTTTATTAAACACCCTGGTAACAAACCGTTGCAATTCTGCTGTAATTTTTTTGTAATTTCCCTTATAGGTATGAAAATTACAGCAGAACATGCATTGTCTGCTTTGTCGTTCTACTATGTTTCTACTGGCAGGCAATTGCGTCAGGAACTTTGCAGCAGGCTTGTAGCAGAATTATGGTAGCTAAAGTACACTAAAGTAGGTCATATTTTTTGCACTCGTGTATGCAGCAGAATTGCAACAGATGATTACGGCAGACACATTGCATCAGAATTGCAACAGTCTTACAGTAGCTGAAGTGTATCATGGGGCTAATATTTTGCACTCGCTCGGACAACAGAATTGCGGTAAAATTGTAATAGACAATTGTGTCATGTTCTTTGCCATAGAATTGAGACAGGCTTGCGTCAGTGAAAATGCACTTAACAGTTTTACACGATGCAAGCGCACATATAGCAGAATTGCGTCGAACTTGCGTCAGCCAGAGTATTAATCCAAATCCAAATTAAATTATAAAACATTATCAAATTATTGATTTACTTATGAAATAGATATGTGTAATAGCCATAGAACATTAAAGAAATTCAGATTGTCCACCACTAAATAGACCTCTAAAAATAAATTGGTTTAACAGTGTATGCATCTACATAAAATTCTGGTAATGTTGTTAAAATAATATACAATCAAAATATACGTTTCAATGTGAACAAAAATATAAATAAATAAATATTTAAAAAATATTTTAATCCACTAGTAGTGACACGTTTTTATTCTACAATAAAACGTGCTTTGGTACCTCTGAGGTTGCAACGGTCCCCAATGCACCTTGCATATAATACCAGAAGGAGGGCCCACAATATACATTACAGTGGGCGAATTATTACGTGGAATCCACGCGCGCGCCCGCCCGCCTAGCGAACAACGCCGAGCGCCAATCACGCGAGGTCACGTAATTAGAGGCTGAAAAGATAAAGCCTATTTCACATTGCGGGAGAAAAACTTTATCTCTCAGAATTTGTTTAACATTTCATAATAAAGTTTGATACGATTACTTAAAAAAATATTTTAACCCCGCAAATAATGTTTGATACTCATAGAGATGAAGCTGCTACCGGTGTGTAATCCTATTTATTACATTTTCAGGAATATTAAAGTCTACTGAACGATTCATGAAAGTGTTTTCACGTATTAAATTCAGGGGAATAATTATAAAATCATGCATACTAAAAAAATCTAAATTATTTATTACGTTATTATTTATAACAAATAAAAGAATAATGTGAGATTTCACATTACAAAGACTGCCAAGTCCACTCGCGCCGGTTGGAGATAACGAGCTACATCAAGAGTTTCTTGCTTGTTTCAGGTCCAGTCAGCAGCAGGATTACACGTCAGAGATCGCTAATCGTGGTCACGGGAAGCCGGTCCAAACCACACGCGCACTTAGAGAGCTCGACCCCTTTCTCGATGTCTCAGGAATCTTGCGAGTCGGAGGTCGACTCAAGAACTCCACACTGCGCTACGAGGCCAGACACCCAGTCATTCTCAACCTGAACTGTCACCTGGCTGGACTGGTGATCGACTGAGCCCAGCACCGTGCCCTCCATGCAGGCTTTCGACCTACTTACGGGTACGCAATACGACGTGCTTGGCTCATCGGAGGATGATCTCAAATCAAGGCTCGCCTGCGGCGCCGTATAGTTTGTGTGAAGTCTGCGGAACACACCATGACTCAAGCTATGGCGTCGCTCCCAGCCACAAGAGTCACACCGTCTAGGCCCTTCAGTTGGTGTGGAGTCGACTACGCTGGCCCCTTTCAGATTCTGAAATCCAAGGGCCGCCGTATCGCAGCATGGAAAGAATACGTCGTGGTTTTTGTATACATATGCATCAAAGCCATACATTTGGAGCTTATCGAAGAGCTAACCACAGCCAGCTTTTTCGGATCCCTGGCTCGCTTCACTGGACGCCGCGGAAAACCTAAGAAGATCTGGAGCGATAATGCCACAAACTTCCGTGGCGCAGACTTGAAGCTACGCCGCCTACTCCATGTCGATGAGCTAGACTGGGACCAGGTAACCAGTGCGCTCGCTGCAGATGAAATCGACTGGCACTTTATCCCGCCATCAGCACCTCAATTTCGTAGCCCTTGAGAGGCAGGAGTGAAATCAATGAAGAATCACCTCCGTAGAGTCGTAAGAGATAGTTTCAGTGCAGCTGCGAAAACTTATTATGATTTCCCAACTCCTCATGCCAGACAGTAAAATATGCAAAAATCTTTTTTTTTATTAATGTTTTCCCTTTTGAAACTTATAAACATTTCTAAATAATACATAAAAGTTTTAGAATTAAACAATTTATTTCTTTTAAAAATAATCGGTTTCAACAAAGTGTGGTCGAAAGACGCCATGTGCAAATTTGCGGATTAAATAAATCGATATTAAAAAAATTTAATAAATTATATAACTAAAAAATATCTTAATACATTTAAGCGCGGCAAACCTGGGTACTAAAAAAAGTTACTTGCAAGGTATTGCCTTGCGTGGGTATAGTAGGAATCAAGTAGGGAAAATGGCCAGGGATATTAATGTACACAGGCGTAGACTATACTCTATTTATTATATGTTGCTTGGTCGGCTGCGTGATTTGTTCTGGCGCTCAGGAGCTGCTTACAAAGCGGCCTCACGCTTACACATATACACACGCCTCACGGTGCGTACACGCACACGGCGCAATTTCGCCTGTGTTGATATACACTGCGCATACACTACCATTTCTCTCCTTTTTTAAATAGAAAGCTTCGATTTATTCGCGATTCTTACTGCCCAGCGCAGTGGTTTTACGATTTGATTTGCGTGCCTTTTCGTTATAATGCCAGACTCAGACTATACGCGAAACGTTGACGGTGACAAGCGTCTTACAATTTCGCCTTCGATGCGCTTTCCGCCTCACACTCCGTAATTATCCATCATAACCGAATCTCCTGCATCTAACTCAATCTTTTGCGCGTGTGAGATAGCAACAATTTACGACCCTTGTTTATTTGCAACCTTATCGCGTAAGTTAGGGCGAAGTAGATCAAACTGTGTTTAAGGTCTGGCTTATAAAACAGCTTTGATTTACTCGTAGTGCAATGCGGTGTACTGCGATAATCAAAAAGGAACTGGTTTATTGCCGTATCTACCCTTTTCCCCCTTGAACAATTTTCGAAATTTTATTTTTGAACGTACCGACGAATTTTTCCACGGCACCGTTCGCGGCCAGATGGTACGGGGGTAAAAAGCTCTTCGTCACTCCCTTCTGTCTCAATAAATCTTTAAATTCTATGCTCGAAAATTGTTTGCCATTATCCGTCAGAATATGGTTTGGTAACCCGTGTCGTGCAAATAAAGTTTCAAACGTTTCTACTAACTTGCTCGCCTTAGAATTCTGTTGAAAATTGATTACTTACGGCCATTTTGAATAAGAAACTAGAATTACCAAATACAAAAATCACAGTGGATTCTGTCCCATGCCTTCTCGGGTCGGTTTTATTTGTACTACCCCGAGATGAGAAGCGTGAAAGTCATCGAGTAGATGCTCGCGTAAACAATCCGGATTTACAATTATATAGCCCCCGAAATGGCAATTTTCTTCAACCGATAGTTCTATTCGCCTCGTAAAATATTTTTTTCAACGTCAGGTAAGTTCTTACTGTTGCTAGGCCAACCAAAAATACATAATTTTATTATGTTCGCTAGAATTTTGTCGCATCTTGATTTTAATGCTACTTCTTTCCAGTCGATTATATCTACGTTCTCCGATACGTAGTGAATCGGCATAAATTCCACGCCAAAAAGATTCATGTTATCTTCTACGGACAAATGTGATGATGCGTCACAATTACCATTTTCTTCGGTTTTAATCCATTCGATATCATATTGGAATCCGGACAAAAGATACGCCCAATGCTGAAGCCTACTCGTCGCCGTTAGCGGTATGCCTCTTTTTGGTCCCAAAATGGTCTCTAATGGTTTGTGATCCGTGCGTAAAAATATTCTACGACCGTACACGTAGTCGTAAAACTACATGAACCCAAAAACGATAGCGCTGGCTTCTTTATCGTTAATGGCCCTGTTTAATTCTTTTTCTGGAATTTGCTTTGACGCGTAGGCTATTGGTCTTTCGGAGCCGTCATTGTATTGATGCGATAAAATGTCGGACAAACCGTAGGGTGATGCGTCACAGGCCAATGCCAATTGCTCGTCGGGATCATAATGTGTTAAGACTCTCGGAGAGATCATCTCATTTTTAACCCAGCAAAAGGCCTCCTCGCATTCCTTAGTCCACACAAATTCTTTTTTAGTTACACATTCAAATAGTGGCTTCAATTTATCCGATCTATTCTGTAAAAATCTTTCGTAGAAATTAATGAGCCCAAGGAATGAGACGAGCTGTTTGCTGTTTACAGGGCGCGGTGCGTCGTACATACAATTCACCCGGAGCTACAGCCATACCTTCTGTCATTTCGTGTATCGAAATAAACCAGCGTGTGTTGTTATTGTTAAGGGGTAACACCACTCCAGGATTTTCAAAAAATCGATTTTCTTTTTCGGCTTAAACAATACTTTAGGGTTATAAAAATAATATGCAATTGGTCCTATAGTGTCAATTTTTAAAAGGTTCAAATATCGATTTTGCGGCAGCGTCTCGGACCGCTCGCTGAGCGCGCTAAATGAGAGCGCGCGGCGCGTTCTGATTCGTCGCTTTTGTATTGATTTCATCTATCGGAATAATAGGAGACCTTGTGACTTACAGAGCCAAAGGTCCTTGAGATTCCTCAGGCATCCTGCAGGGTGCGCTAATACTAAAATTAGCTTGTATCGGTATGTATATGTGTTAGCTAATACAGCTGCAAAGCGACGCCGTGCACACGCTTCGATTTGTATTTCTACTGATTTTTCGTTTTTATATATTTATATATTACAAATTTCGTTGATTTTAAGAGAACAGTGTGAAAATTATAAACAATATGAGTAGTGAAAGACCAGTGTATGATGGCGAGAAATCGACGAAGGGGAAAAAGAGCAATTTGAAGAGACCGAAAATTTCAAAGCAGCGGCCAAGTAACCGTTATGAAATGGAGAAGCCAAGCATCGAGGCGGTTGGCACATCGGCTTCAAAATTATCTACCATCGATCCTGATGACTTTGAAGTAGATGAAGGCTTTGCTTATCGAATTCTGGATTTTTTAACCGTATTTACCGCTATATCGCAAGCTGTTGTGTACAAATAGTGCAAGTCAGATGTAATATTCATCGAGTGTGAAAAGCGTGGCTTGGGTTTCAAAATTGTTATTTCATGCCAAAACTGCGACAACATTTCTATCCCTTCTTCACCATTCATTGAAAAAGCATACGACATGAATCGTAGAATGATTCTTGCTATGCGACTACGGGGAATAGGATTGAATGGAATAATAAAATTTTGCACGTTCATGGAGCTCCCGCGGCCAATTTTTCAATCATTTTACGATAAAGTTGTGCAGAAGATTGCTGTCGATGTAAAGGAGGTTTGTAAGCATAGTATGAAAAATGCAGCTAAGGAAGAGAAGAAAAAAAGTGATGAAAAAGCAAACACAAGTGGTATTACTGTATCTGACGATGGTTCGTGGCGCAAACGGCTTCACGTCCCTTTTAGGATTTGTATCACTTATTGAATGGTGTACTGGCAAAGTGGTCGACATTTTAGTAAAATCTAAATATTGTAAGGCATGCGAATTTTGGGAAAAGAAAAGTGACACGGGTGAGTACAAGGAATGGCTCGAAACCCATGAAAACGAATCCCAATCGAACCATGACGGCTCGACGGGAAAAATGGAAGTGAATGCCATTATTGAGATGTTCCAGCGCTCAGAATCTTTACACCAACTTAAATATGCCAATTACGTCGGGGACGGTGACTGAAAAAGAAAACTAAAGGTCAGGGAGGAAAAGACAAGCTCACTGGTAAATTAATTGACGAATTGTCAATTTTTTATGGTCTAGCAATACGTAGAAATTATGATTCTATAAAAAATATGCGCAATGAAATCTACGCAACGCTAGACCATAAATTATCGACGGACGACAAATCCAAGCACGAGAGATACCCGCGCGGCGAAGATTCATGGTGCTCATGGCACAGGGCCCAGGCCACTGTAGATTTGAATTATAAACACAAGCCAGCAATGTCGCAAGAGGTATTTGAAGCAATTTCTCCTATTTATGCTGAATTGAGCAGCGACGATCTGCTGACTCGTTGCCTCGGCGGATATACGCAAAAAAGCAACGAGAGTTTCAACTCAATCGTGTGGTGTATGGCTCCGAAATCAGTCTCCAGTGTCAAGCACGTTCTTGACACTGCAGTATATATTCCGCAAGCATTTACAACGATGGCCTGTCAATCATCATGAAGCTTATGCAGAAATTAGGCCTTAAAATAGGACCAAATTGTTTCAATTTTTTTTTCAAACTTGGAGAACAAATTACTCGTAAACTATTGCATGGATTGGATTGAAATTTTTTACTGTAGCTTCACAAATAGATTCTCTAAAGAAGTACGTAGCCGTTTTTCGATTGAATGTAAATTTTTTTTATAAACAATTTACATCGTTTTTTTCGAGAAAAATCGACTTTTTTCAGAAGTGCGCCATTTCTACAAAAATTGAAATAAAGAAAAACCCTACGTACTTCCAAAGTTAACGTTATGTAGATTCAGAATTTCTTTGGTTTTTGTTCCAGGTCTGATACTTTCCAAGAAAAGTGTTCTCCCGTTTGAAGGTTTGAGAAAAAGGCTTCTCACGAGATTCGCTGTATAGCCGCCATTTTGTATTTAAATGTAAAAAAAAATATGTTTTTGTACCTCAATATATGTATAGTAAACCCTCAAAAAAGCGATTTGATCCCTTCTTTCCTACTCTTGTAAAAAATCGTACAAATTAGGCATTTTTTCGGTTCGCTAGAATGGTGTTACCCCTTAAGAGATCGCGTGATTCTATAGCTACGAGGATTTGCATGTACGCGTGTCGTAATTTCAGCTGAGAATACGATTCCCCGCTCTGGAAGACTTCAAAAATATCGTTAATTCGTGGAAACGGTCTTTTTGTGACATCTAAATATGGATTAATCGTCAATTTAAAATCCCCACAATAGGCGTCGCCCAATCGCTTGATTCTATCTTTTCCAAATGACCCAATTTTTGTAGCCGATCCAATTCCTTTTCGACTTTTGGTTTCAGGGCATAAGACACGTGCCTTACTCTGAGTGCAATCGGTTTTGTGTTCGATTTCACGTGTAATTTTATTTCGGGCTTATTATATAAGCCCGGCGTGTCGCTAAACAATTCTTAGATCTCTGTGCAAATTCTCTCTCGAACGTCACTCATATGAATTTTATGAATTAAATTTCTAGTCTCCACCGTAATATCTGAATTTGAAAATAATTTTAATTGCCATAGTCCGACCTCTGATAGCCATTGCCGACCTATTAGCGGCGCCTTTTCTCCCATTAAAATTAAACAACTCAAATTCTTTGTTTTATTATTTAACTTTACTTTCAAATCTTTTAATTGACCCCGTGGCTGCATGGTATTATTTTCGTAACCAAGTAATTCTGTAAAGGCTTTAGTAATTCTTAGATTCTTAAAATTATTTTCAATGAAACCTTCAGACATTACGGTGTAGTAAGTTCCCGAATCGATTTCCATATTTATCGGCTTACCGTTAATCTCGACGTTAATAAACATAGGGTTCGCTACAATATTATTGTTATTCATAATATTACATGTAAACATATTGTTTATTGAACTGATCGAAAAAAATCGAGATAATTGTTATGCTCTGTAGTACTGCCGCTCTCGCTGCGTTCGTCGCCTCCATTATGCTGTGGATCTTTAACTAACGCGCGCAGTTTGGGTAGTTTACCTAAATATCCGTACGATTCCCGTTTAGGCTTGTTTTTATTTGGCGACGCGGCTCGCCCGGGTCTGCGCAAAGAAAACAGTGAAATATCGACTGTTCCACGCTTGTTTATCTGATTACCTGGCCAATTTGCCGGGCGTTTCGAGTTTGTTAACACGGACGGTATTAGGCACGTCGGTATTTCGTACCGTGACGTTGTTTGTCCTGTGGTTTATCTTTATTATTTCGAAAGGGCCAGTATATTCTTTTGCGAATATTCCTGTCGTAATAATACTTCGAGCGATGCTTCGCTTGCACTAAGTACGTAGCTACTGTCGTGTGTAGGATTGTAAGGTAGAACAGCACATCTTCTATGTAACTGTTATAGGACAGCGCTAACTCTTTAGTTGGAATGCTCGATGGTGTTCTCTATACAACAAAAGAAGGAAAAGAGCCAATCTAAAATTTGCGGTTGTAAAAGGTAGACAATATTATGCTGTGTTTAATACATTTACACTAAATTGATCGTAATATTTCTAACATACCAAAAAATTTGAAAAACTAAAACTGAAAAATCCAAAAATTGAAAAAATGTTATAAAAAAATTGAGACGATAAATCTTTAAATTTCTTTTAAATTTTGAATTTTAATTAAAAAACGAATGATGTGAGCTCTATTTGGTAAAAATTGATGGTGCCATTCTCCAGATATAAGCGATCAAAAATTTTTTTTCAAAAAATACTTAACCTCAAATATTTTGCAATATAAAGGTCGTTGTGATCTGAAGAAATAACTCATTCAAGAGATGGTAAAGAGCTACCGTTTTGAAACGTTTCAGATCAATTGCTGCCGATATACTCCAATATTCGCAGCTGAATAAAAATAGATTGTTATGAATATTCCTATCCATATTCCTAATCAACTCCATTTTTTCAAAAATTTTAATTCTTATATTTCACAAATATAACCGTTTAAAATAAATAACGATTTCGGGAATAACAAAGTAAGGGAATAACAAATAGCTTATTCAAAATTTCGGGTGGAAAAAGGCATTATCATTCACACGATGATATTATTTTTATTGTTTATATAAACGCAAAAACTATAACTCAAAAATCGAAAATCCGCTAAAGAAACGAAAACACATCGAAAAACAAAACAAAATGTTTTGAGTCACCGTCCTTAAAGAAAAACATATTAAATGAGCCCCGACAAATTCATTTTCACCGTTTGTATTCAGAATAATGTTGATCTACATCCATATATACACACACAGGCACACATACACACACACGCACGCACGCATTCACGCACGCACACACACACGCACGCACGCATTCACGCACGCACACGCACACGCACGCATGCACGCACACACACACACACACACACACACATACGCACACACACATACGCACACACACACACATCACACATGCACACACACGCATACAGATCCATACAGACATTTTCTAAAAATAGTGTATTTTGATTCCTAGTATCTCAAAATGTTTCTAACATATTTTTAGCCAAACTTTTTTCTTTATTATGACAAAGCTTCCTCTATGAGCAAGCAAAATTTTTTAAAATTTTCCTTGATTGGCTATGATGAAAACTTTTATATTTCTTGGACTGCCGCAAGGTTTAGAGAGCCAATGTGTTCGAATTGACGCTTTCAAGGTTTTATTATGTTCAAAATACATGTACAGTCGAACCTCCCGGCACTGTACTCATGGCACTGTGAAACTTCCGACACTATGATTGCGGAACATCTCGTTATTTTTTAATAAGACTGCGCTTATCTCTTCGTATGTAAAAATTGATCGTTAAAATTTGTCCATTTTGCTAGGGACAAAATTGCTAAGTCACGGATAATGGCAAAGCTCGTCATCTCTTTGGCTATTACTACGTTTTTCAGAGTACGTAGACATTTTCCAATGTCCTATGAGTTTGATGCCTTTAAACTCGGAGATATTTATCTAGCTGACCTTGAACTCTCTGCTTATTAGTTCGTCGGGATGTAGGTATCCTCTCTCTATTAAGACCTCTTGTAACTCCGTAGTTATAAAGTTATCCGCTGATGTTAAATATACTAGATTTTCACGGAAACGGAAGGGATGTTCGTTTAGTAAAAGTAAGTGAACGAACGGAGGTGGCAACTGGTCATCCGGATCTGCCCATGGTGGCTTCTCACGAGGCAACCGTGCATTGGCAACGACGTAAAGCTTCAGGTTACCATCGCTTGCTGCATCCGTTACGCGATTATCGACGCCGTCGGGCCTATCGATGTTGCTGGCAGGGCTGTTCGCCTGCGGGGCTGCCGCAAGATTTTCTGCCCGCCCAGTTGCAGAGTCCTTGCTGTCGGAGCTGCTTCCTGGCGACGAGCCTGGCGGTGTTTCACCCATAGGCCTGTCCTGGGCCCCTGCGTTTGCAGGCCCTGGGTCGCTTCTTCCGGGCTCGGGCGGTATCAGCTGTAGTATCAGCTCATCATTGCATGGGCTATCCCTGATCGTGCGGTCGGGACTATCGTCCCTTTGTTCAGCCGGTGCTGAGGAGGCCGCTGATTTGCGCTTTCTGCGCTTCCTTCCGCCCAATTCTGGTGACTATGGCTGGTCATGCACGTCGCCGCTTCATGGGTGAGCATCGAATGCCTCGTGGGGTTTTTTGTGTGAGACTGTGGTGCACAGATATGGGGTGAAATGGTAGCCTGTCAGGTTCAAATATATCTCCCAGCCTTGTTAGCTATTAAATGACAATATGGGCGCTTGTTGCTGCTAATATCGAAGTGGATGCAAATATTTGTTTTGTATTCTTGGTCAAATAGGTAGGGGCAGTATACTGTGCCGTATTCTGAGTCGGACTCCAGTATTCTCTGCATTTCTGTCATCTCGTCACAGTACCGTAGCGCGAGAGACGCGCGCAGTACCCTTCTGATCCCGAGGGCTGTCATTTTTAGATTTACCAATTTATTTAGCGAATCAAATAAGCAGTTGCCTGGAGGCGACTGAGGAATATCGTCTGAGAGGAGCAGGCTGACTGGTGGTTCCGCGCATCGCTTTTTACGAATGTAGATAAATGTCAAAACATTGCCTGAGTTGCCTGACGAATTCCCATCTGACGAATCGATTCTGCGGTCATAATTCCGCGGGATATCGGAGAAATCCTCGACCGGCCCATCGCAAATCGTAACTGAACATCCTGATGGAGAACAAGGTCGAAGGGGAATCTCGGACAAAGATTCGTCCGCAGGTTCGGTGGGACTAGTCGGAGCTAGTTTTTCGTTGATTTGCGGCGATATATTTAGGTCGACGCCCAGATCGGCGATTGGATTTTGACTATTTGCCTTGCCTGTACTCGGTCTCGGGGTCTGACCGCTTGTGGGGCCAGAGGGACTCTGTTTCGTGGAATCCTCCGAGGACTTTGGTTCTCAGATGTTTATCTGGACGCCAGCCCTTCCTACTATTTCTTTTTGAAGGCAAGACTGCTCTTAGCGGTGATTTGATAATACTACTCGAGGTGTCCGGGCCGATGGAAAGCGAGCTACATGACTGATCAGCGAGAGGAGATGCTCCGTGTTCATGGGCTCTGTAACCAACAGAACTATTGCTCCTTCCCGATTCTACTTTTTCCGGAATTACGATAGTTTCCAGGGGCTCGACACTCGTCAGCACTTGCGTCTTGGGTCGTAACGGGGGAGTAACGGAGTCGCCGCTCGAGTCGCTGGCTTCGAATAGCTTGGGCTTCGTACAACTCTTGCTTTTTTGGCTCAATATCGTGGCATAACCTCGTGCTGTCCTCGACGCGGAAATGGACTTAGGAGAACTTGGCATCGCGAGCTCTGACATGCCGATTTCTGTCTCGGAAGAGCTTGATGGTCTCCAGGCTGTATTGGTCGCCATTGGCAAGTCTTGCCCTTTCGATACTGCTGGCGGCGCCTTCTGCTCTAGGTTAGCACTGAATTCGATCGACGCTCGCAGGATTTCCATGATTCTTTCGCGCTCATTCTTACTGACTATATATTTCCTTTTCTCTATCATTTTTAACTCAGTTGTTATCATAATGCATACCAATTTTATTGTACTGCAAAAATCTAGGAAGAACGTGTTTTTGCTGTTGGGATTTTCTGTGAATCACTGTATGTGGGCGTCTTCATCTTCCCAGTATATGTCTTGAGTCGAGCGACATAGATAAAAGTCGTCAAGATCGTATCTTACGGCCAGCACCTCGCCTTCCCTATACATGATGTGCTTTTCTTTACGGTTTTTCCTTGGGGCTTCTTGCCCTTCGAAGTCTTCCGAGCTATTTTTGCAGTGCTTAGCCTTTTAATCGCGGTCAATTCATTTTTTCTTGACTGCTTGCGTTCTAAAAATTCTTCCAGGCGATATATCTACTTCCTCATAGGACTCGGCTGCATTCTGCTCATTTGCAAGCTTGTAGAGCTCTATGTGCGGAAGTTCGCAATTCACCTCCCCTTCTTTGATGACTGGGTTTTGTGAAAGAGCGTCAGCGTTGGCGTTTTTCTCGCCTGGCCGATAATTAACTTCAAAGTCGTAGCCAATGAGGGCCACCTTCAGTCTGCTAAAATACAGGTCGGGTGCTTGGTTGTGTGAAAATACTTTAACGGTTCGTGGTCTGTTACAATAGTGAATTTTCGGCCGAACAGATAGTAGCTGAACTGTTCTTTGGCAAAGACTACGGCCAATAATTCTTTGACGTAAGGGGAACAGCGGAACTCGCTGTCTTTTAGACAGCGCGACGTATAGGCACAGGTTTGGTCCAGGTCCAACTCGTCCTGCGAAAGTACGGCTTCTAGGGCTCAATCGCTACTATCGGTCGATACTATAAATGGTTTCGATAAATCTGGTGTTCTCAGCACTGGCTCGCTCCACATCATGACCTTAAGTGTGTCGAACGCGTCTTACTGTTCTGACCCCACTCAAATTACACTCCTTTTTGCAGAAGTTTAAACATTGGTAGGGCTATTTTAGCAAAAATTTTAATAAAGCGATCCCATCCGATTATTCCCGCATTCTCTATGGGGAAATCGTTGGATACCACGTGTACTTAAGACCTTGTAATACTACTTCGTTATGACCCTAGGTATAAGAGGCTCCCGGAGTGACTCCTTTTATCTCTATAATTTTTTGCCTGTCTATTGGCTTGCCGGGCTCTAAATGCCAGATCTTCGCATCAGAGATGTCGGCTTCTGAATCAGCATAGAACTTGCCTTGTCTTTGCTTCAATTGGGGGCAATCGACGTTTACTATTGGCGGTTGACCACCCGCAGTTAAGAATTTGATTCTTACTGACTTTTTTACTATGCTAATTTTCGGTTTTACTTATTCTCCACGTTCGGCGTTCGAGGATCTCATCGAGCGGGCAGCTAGTTTAAATGCTGCTTACTGGGCTGCTTGACTGGCGCGCCGTTGCTGCTGGGCGTTGGATTGTCGCTTGTCGTCTCCGTGTTGCCACTGCCGTTCCTGGTGCTAACAGAGTTGATCTTTTCGCCATTACGCTGCGAGTTGCTGTCATTATTTCTATAATTGCTTCTGTTATTATTGATGCTCCTATCGTCGCTCCAGTTTCTCGAACTGTTCAAATTGCGATTTTCGTTGCCTCGATTGTCGACGAGCCAAGGATTCCACATTAATTTATTTTGTGCATCTTTTTGCAGCTTCCAGCAGTCGCTGGTTTTATGTGTCGATATTGCTCTCTTTCGTACCTAACATGCCGATTGCTTCTATCATCGCAGCTATTGCTGACGGGGGTTTCGTGCCCGCGTCTGTAACTTTGCTCGCTATGCCACTGCTCCCGCGGCTCGTGCCGCGCTGTGCCTCTGTATGCATTTAGCGCGCGGCTGGAATCGCGCGCTTTGCCGCTCTAGTGGCGCGCTGTGCAGCTGTATGAGTTTATTGCGCGCTACTCGTTGCGCTCTGTAATTCCGCACGCATATCTCGTAGATCTGTGCGATTCGCTCGCTCGTGCGCTCCTCCATGCATCACGATTTTTAAGCGATTTCCGGGTGCGAACCGAAGCGCGATCGTTTTCGCTATCCGAGCCGCTGAATCCGTACATGCTTTTATGGATCGCGGACGGCGAAATCGGATGCCGCTTATTACCTATTTTTGCGCGAACTTTTTGAAATATTTCGCGCTCTTCAGCAAGTGATTCAGGCTCGCTGTCGCTTGCGGAGCCGTCGCTACTTTCCGTTTGTTGGCTCGTGTGGTGATTTTGATGGCTGTCCAACGCTCTCTTGACAGCCTTCTCGACCGACGCAAGTAATGCGGGACTTACGTGCTCCTGCTTGCTGAGGGTTTTGAGCCATCTGTTCTCTTGGGTCGCTCTATAATTTCCCGCTCCGTGCGCCACTTGCGCTCCGATCTCCTGGACTAAGCTCGCGTTGCCCGCTTCGATTTATACGCATTTTATTCGGGTTTTGGCATCGTTGGCGTTTCCTTTTGTCGCCCGTACCGTGGTGTGCTCGACCCTTTCCGTTTGCTGCTCGTATCGCGATTGTTTCGTAATTCTATTTTTATGGGGTTTGCGAGCGGTAATTCGGGATCTCCGTTTTTCCACACGATGTTTTTTATTCCGAGTAAATTCATTACTACGTCCATGCACTTATTGGTTATGGCCCAGCGCTCTGGGACCTATAGGTCGCCGTATACCGAATTTTTTATGACACTTCCGAGCTCGCTTTCGGGCGATCTGGAGTCGACGGAGCCGCTCTTCGACGGAAATCTCGAAACGTCACGGAGCCGCGCTAGTCTCTGCTCTAGTTGGCGGCCAATTTCAGATGATGTTTTTTCGGCGCTCGTCCGAATAGCACTTCTGCTGCATTTTTGTTTTCGTGTGCTTTTGTTTGCGTATTCTCGCTTTGGCTTGAGCTGCTCGAGCAAGAAGATGCCAGCTCAATTTCGTTGCGTATTAGCGCCCTGCTTGCTTCGGGGCTGAGATTGCTTAAATGTTGCAGCACTTTTTCGGCGCGCTTAAATATCTTCTTATTGCTCGCCCGGTCTCCCGATCTATGCGATGCACGTGACCATTTGCCTTGAATTAGAAAGCTCCACGATGCGAGGTCGAACGCGTTAATTAGGCGCTTTAAAATTTTTTCTATTAATCGGTCTTCTCGCGCAATACTTTAGGAGTCTCGTGGAGTTCGGCTCATCGCTCCTCTCCCGGATTGTGCGGCCGGATCTGTCGCGCCGGATAATGTATTCTAATTTAAAAGCCGGGGGAAAAAAGCTCCTCGATTCCACGCAGGCTAACAAGGGATGCCGAATCAAGGAGCCTGGGTGATCGGTAAAGTCGTAGCTTTATTAGGATAAAAGGAGCACGTCTCGTTGTGAGTGTCTCCGAGTGCAAGCTTGCACTTCTGCGCCTGGGAACCTTGGCAAGCCGGCGTTCCTTGCTAATCGTGCGTCTAGCGCACGGCCAGCATACGGTTACCCTACGGTAAGTAACAATATATATATATATCTACCTATATATAGTTAATTCGCTAACTATACCACCCAGCCCCCCCTCATCCCCCTCCCCCCTCAGCCCCTCCTCTTACGATATCTCCTCAAAATAGCGTTAAATTTTACTTTTTTTACGTCATTTTTCACGTTTGTAGACTTCCACATGGACCCCCCTCATCCCCCCTCACCCCACCTCACCCCCTCAGCCACCCTCATTGTATTTAGTTTTTATAATGTTTTTAAAAAATCTCTCATAATGATTAAAAGGAAAATATTCAAACTTATAAATAGATAGAAACGATCTTTCAGGTAAATAGAGAAATTGATAATTAGATAGCTGCGTTTTATTGTGTTATATGGAGTGGTTACATTATTTGAAAAACATTTAAAAACTTAAATTAAATTCAGTTAAATTGTTTTAGGATTCCAAGACAATTTTTTATTGATAAAGTTTTCAATTATCAATCCAATTTTTTTGTAAAATAACATTTAAATAAAAGTTTTTTCTAGTTTTTCCACACAACCCAGAAGGTAAATAGATGTGTGCATTGATTTTTTTGTTTTGTTTAATTTAATATGTTGATTAGAAATTTAAGTATTACTGATGGTTTATGTAACGGTACAAGATTAAAAATAATAAAATTATTTAAATATAATATTGAAGCAGAAATAATAACAGGAGAAAAAATTGGAGATAGGGTATTCATTCCACGAATAACCTTAAATACTGGAGAATCATCATCATTACCGTTTATTCTTTATAGAAAACAATTTCCTCTTGTATTAGCATTCGCAATGACTATAAATAAATCCCAAGGTCAAAGTTTTGATGAGATAGGAATATTTATAAAAAGACCTTTGTTTTCTCATGGCCAATTATATGTTCTTTTATCTAGATGTAAGGACCCAGAAAAAGTATGTATTCAAAATGAGTCTAAAATTTAACAGAAATTGCTAATGTAGTATGACAAGAAATTTTTGAAAATTAACATCATCTTTTAAAATATAATTAAAATATATCTATAAATAAATAAAAATAAAATAAACTATTGGAAAAACAGTTCTCATTACATTTTTGATATATATTCGAAAATTATAAAGAAGGATGACATGGAACGGAAATTAAATCAAGATCATAACGAAGGAATGGAAAATTTACGAAACTTAGAATCTTTAGAGGCTTTAGATGAACAAATTGACGATTGTATGGAATGGGATCCAATTCAAAATTGTTACGTTAAGTTAGAGGATTTACAAAATGGAACAGGAAGAAGAATATGAAAATTATTTACATTCTGTAGATAAAAATTTATATTACACTAAATTAAATAATGAAATAGACAATTATGTTGGGAAAGATGGTGATTTAGAAATTTTCAAAAATTGGAAAAACGTACCATGTTATATACGGTTGCAGGTCTCTGAAATTTTAATGTTAAAGGTAGAAAACAATGATCCAATTTTAAATTATTATCTTTCAGAAAGTTTGGAAAAGTATTATAAATACGTTACAAATATCGCATATATTGTATGGGTTATAAAATTTGGTTAATCATTTATTTATTTCGAATACGCCATATTTCCAATTCAAATTTTTAATGTTTCATATATTCACATATTATAACTAATTATTAAAATAAAGAAAAATTAATAAAATATTCAAAGCACATCAGCCAATCATAAAAGTAATCATATAATTAATAACTTGATTATTTAATATTATTTCAAGACATGGTGTAGTAATATTTTATAAGCACAACCTTATTAGGTAAGAAAGCATTTCATTTTATTTTATTAAAAATTTTTATTATATGTTTTTGTAATTGTAATATTTTTCAATTCAACAATTTTTTTTCCTTTTAAGAGTATATTTATATGATTACTTTTTTATACCCATTAGAAAAAAATTAAGTAGAACATATTAATTTTAAATTGATAAATAGATCTAACACAATTGGTATATATAGATTTATTTTACAAGTTAAATAGTGTTCTATGAAATTTATTTTTATTGGGTATACACACCGGAGATAGGAAGGAGACAGATGGGTAATCTCTATTGCAAATGAATAAATTAAAAATTATAATAAATACTTGAATGATAAATATAATATAGAATTATCTACGTTACTTATTATACAGGTTATCGTAATGATTTTTAAGTTAATCTTTTTCAATAGAGGTGGGAAAGGGATTCTAATAATTAAATGATAATCATGAAAAATAAATGTGAGTTTATCATGTCAATAAATCGCATTTATTTATCAGTACATTATTAAATATGATTATTAGTAAATTAAACAAAACAAAAAAATCAACGCACCTTTCTATTTACCTCATAGGTGGTGATGAAAAAATAGAAAAAATAGTTATATTATTTCCTTATAAGAATTAATAATGTCAAGCAAACAAATAATTTTAACTATTGTTGTAAGATGTGGGGGTTGGTGAGCGGAGTGGGCGTGGGCGTGCGCGTGTGCGTGGTCTTGGGAGTGGGCGTGGACATGTGCGTGGGCTTGGTCGTAGGCGTGGGCGTGTGCGTGTGCGTCTGCGCGTGTGCGTGCGTGCGCGTGTGCGTGTGCGAATGCGCGTGCTTGTGCGTGCGCGTGTGCCTCTGTGTGCCATGCGTGTGTGTGTATGCGTGTGCGTGTGCGTGTGTATCTGTATATATGTGTGTACGCGTGCGTGAATATATGTGTGTGTGTGCGTATGCGAGTGCGTGTGTGTGCGTGTATATATGCATCTGAATGTGTGTGTGTGTACCTGTGTGTATCCGTGGGCGTGGGCGTCGGCGCAGGCTTACGCAGGGGCGTGGGAGTAGGTGTGTGCGTGTTTGTGTGCATGTGCGTGGGCGTGGGCGTGGGCATGAGCATGGGCGTGGTAGTGCGTGTGTGCATGTGCGTTGGCGTGGGCGTGAGAGTGGGCGTGTGCGTGGGGGTATTCGTGTTCGTGTGCGTGTGCGTGTGCTTTTGTGTGTGCGTGTGCGGATGTGAGTATTTTATATATGTGTGTGCGTGTTTATGTGTATGTGCGGTTGCGTGTGTATATGTGTATGCGTGTGCGGGTGTGTGTGTGTGTGTGCGAAGGCGTGTGCGTGTGCATGTGTATGCGTAGGCGTATGCGTAAGCGTGTGCCTGGGCTTGGTCGTACGTGTGCGTGGACGTGTCCGTGGGCATGGGCATGGGCGTGGGCATGCGCGTGTTTGTGTACATGTCCGTGGGCGTGGAAGTGGCACAGTGGGACGAAGGCAAATAAGTTGTCAAATTTCGAAAGGTTTTGGCCTCAAGAATACGAATCCGAATTCCCTAAAAATCGAAACAATCATTATAAGGGTGCAACAACCCTTTGTAATCTTATATCTCACGATTTCGTAGCGAAGCAAAATTTCTACTTACTCCGATATCTGAAAAATATATTTTTATTCCAGTCGTATATCAACTTTGTCTGTAAATATCTATCAGAACATTTCATGCCCCTTTCCATGTACGGAACCCTTTAATTTAGGGGTTGCAAGGGGGTAGAGAGCAAAAAATTATTCGTCCCTCTACAGCACATTTAAACTATTTTTCTTTAAACAGACATGTACAGTACGTCTAAAAGTATCCACAAAAAAATGTTATCCCCTTTCAATGCACAGAACCCTTTGAATTAGGGGTTGAAAGGGAGTGAAGAGCGAAAAATTATTACTGGTTTCTTCAGCATATCCAAAGTATTTTTTTTTAACTAACATATTAAGTACGTCTAGAAGTATCCAAAAATTTGTAGCCCCTATCCGTGCACAGAACCCTTTAAATTAGGTATTGAAAGAGGGTGGAAAGAGAAAAAATATTATTTTGGGTGCTTGATTAGCCATCTATGATGTTGTATTTTAACCGATATGGATTCTGTCCATACAACTCATTAATTATTTTATTGTTCGGCCAATACTGCACTTTATTACTCGAAAATTACCCTCTGGTTGACTCCTCGGATCTCGAGAGGAGGTTCGCTGAGCGGACGCCTGGACAAATGGCGCAACCCACGGAGATCCAATCTCGAGTTATTTAAATAAATAATTATCAACAATTTAATTATTATGGTTCATACAGGTTCTATCTACGTAAATGATCTATATATATATATGCATATAATATTTTCTAATGCTTATTTCTCGATAATAATAGCTATACATCAATTTGCATTTATAAATCGTAACTATTAGAAATTCTATGCCGGCTCGTTAACAGTTAATATGCCGCCGTCACTTTACTCAATTCATTAATTGTAACATTAATTTATGAAATAAATATTTATAAAACCCCGAAATTTAACTAAGTTAAATTTTTATAACCACCACGACTCTACTTATCGCCCGATTCTAACTACTTAGCTACTGAATTATGGTCGCACGTGGGCGGTCCAATGGCCGCTCCCCGCCTCTACTCGTACACACCAAGTGCCGACCGCGTTGCCGGTATTACCTACAACCCGTAATAAAAATGACTCGAGCTCGGGAACTCTCGACCTAAAAACACAGAAAATTATTCGGCGGCGAACACACACTGCAACTCCGACTCTCCACCAAGCCTCGAACGTCGACTGCACTGAAACAGAGTAAAATAATGGACTGCTCTCACCAGGTAATTTTCATGTCAAATTACAAAAACTCTCTTGAATAACTAATAGGCCGGGCGCTTTGTGGGCAAATACTCGCCGACCGAAAGTATATCGACTCACGTTGAATTAAATACAAATAAGTGACTCCTTCTCTGCTAACTCGACTGCTCCTCCTTTTCACAGTTACCATGCGGTGCGGCTAACCTCTATCAGAATTCTGCTCCTGTAACAAACAACTGTGCTCGGTGAAGGCTCCGGACGGAATGGGGTTGTTGTACAACACATAAACTGTTATTCTTTCTGTTTGCTCTACTTCGATCTATAATGCAAATAGTATAGAATAAGTTTTAACGAAGTAAAAAGAATAAGGGGAAGGTGACATTATGACGTTTCCTACGTTATATTGATGGACAAAATAGCGCAGATTTTTGACGTTCTTCTTTGCTTTTATGGAAACAAGAGTGGTTCAGGAATTGCTCTTGTCTAATTAGAAACGGGGTTTACGATAACTGTATTTTTAATTAATACTCCTGCATTGAAAGACAACTACACTTCTCTAAAATACATAGTACTTGTACCTAATTATTTTGAGGGACTTTCGTGAAAATATTTATTAAGTGTGATGAAACATTGCTAAAAATTTCCTGTATATTAAATTAATGTATGTACTTTAAAGAATAGTACTTTAAAGGATTATAAACATCTTTTATTTCAAGTCTATTAAAAAACCATATAAACATAATAATGTAATTATAATTGATGAAAATTTCATAGACTTATGCTAACCAGAGAGTACAGTACGATTTTGATTAAATTCAATAAAATATTTAGTTTAGGTTTTAATTTAAAAAGTAATCTTGACTGTAGAACTACTTAAACAGGAATAAATTAAAGAAATTTGCACCAAAATCAAACTTATGTTCCTAATAGTTTTAAACGCATTCAGAATTTAAAAAAAATATGTCTAAAATGAAAAATATTTAGAATTTAAAATATCACTTGGGTTGGGTACAGTGGCACCTGTGATCGACGAAGAAATTATTCTAACTTTTGTTCAAAATACTTCAATAAATAAATGTTGCGAGTTTAGTATCAGAAAAAAATCGTCGGCCCGTGGAATATTTCGAACATTGGCTGAATCTAAATAAACAAAACTATTACGAAAGTTGGATTAAAAATCTAATTAGTTAATGTATCAAAACTCGAATTCTTCGTTTCTCTTTCGAAGATGACGCTGTTTATTTAGGTTTAGGTATTTCAACGATATATCTTATTTAAATTGTATCATTTCTAATACTAAATGCTTAGATTATAAAATCCTGCTAACGACATAATTTGCATAAAATAATTTATTAGGTTTTAACAAAGATCTGCTGCAGAGACTAAAAGTGATTTTAGCAGTAGTTTCACGCAATCACATCATAGCATTTAAAATATACTGCAAAGAAACGGCAGAATTATATGCTATTATGTACAACTGGTACTACATGCCTTCATCTATGCATGTAATTTTACTCCATGGACATCAAAGTATTTCGGAGCTGTTTTTATCAATTGGTATGATGTCTGAAGAACCCGAAGAAAGCAACCACACAAATATTAAGAGGTTTCGGGATAAATTACCAGAAATTTTTTTCGATAAATCTCTTTGCCATTTACTTATTTTGGACAGAAAAAAAAACTTAGGGGCAAACGGGGACAAACCAACCACATGGATAAAAGCGATCACTTAATTTTAAGAAATATCAAGCTGTATAGCATTTTTATACTCTTTTCAATGAATCTTCTACCTTTAAAATGCAAAAACTAAACATTTACAAGATTTTTACATATAAATTCATATCCATAAATTTTAGCTACTTTTCTTACAAGAAAAATTTACATTAAACTATTTTTACAATATTTTCATTTCATGATGCATGAAATTGAGTATAGAAAAAAAGAATTATACCAATCAAACTTTTAAATTCAAAAAGTTTAATTTGTCTAGTAACATTTATTATTTATTTAAATAATTTTCAAATTGTTTAGTTAAATCAGTTTATTGTAGTCAGCGTGTTAAATGGGAGAAGTACCAAAAGTTTTAAGTTTTGTAGCGCAAATTATTAATGAGTAATATAATTTAAATGGATATTTAAATTTATCTTATGCTTTATATATCCAATCGAAACTTACCTATAATTTATTTTTATTTTTATACAAACGTATGAGTCTTAGATTTGATGTCAATTAAAACTATTGAAATTTAAAAGATATATGTAAAACATATTATTAAACATATAAAAAGTAAAAAATCTTAACAAAGGTTCATTTTAATAAGTTTTACGTAAGAGATTGGTATGAACCCGTTCTACCCTAATCTTACAAAAAGATTTTATTTATAGACATAGTAGAAGTATTCATGAGAATATTTATAACATTAATAAGAAATATATTATGTTATACAGAATTGAAAAAACACGGATATGTTTCACCGGCTATTTCTCAATTCAGATCCCTTCATAACCCTCTCAAGGGAACAGCCTAAAAACCACAAGGCATTAACACCAGAGATGAAGGGATTATTGTTGATCAGTGAGGAGCCAACAACTGATGAGGAAATGAACGACCTAATTGATAGTTTTGAAGAAACAACCAGTGATGAAGAGTAACCTGACAAACACACATACACACACACACGCACACACACGCACATACACACACACGAACGCACACACTCACGCACGCACACAAAACACATACACACATCCACACACATACACACACATACACCCACAACCCACGCACACACACACACACAAACTGTATATATTGTATATAAAACCTATAAAAAATATAAAATATATATACATATATATAATATATATAAAAAAAAAAAATATATATATATATATTAGTCTGTGTATGCGTGTGCGTGCATGTGTACGTGGACGCGAGTGTGTGCGTGGGCGTGTGCGCTGATGTGTGTGTGTGTATGTGTATGTGAATGTGTGTGAGCGTGTACGTGTCCGTGGACGTGAGCGGGGGCATGGGCATAGGAGCGGCACGTGGGCATGGGCGTGGGCGTATGCGTGTCCGTGCGTGTACGTGCGCGTGTGCATGTGTGTGTATATGTGTGTGTGTGTATGTGTGTGTGCGTGTGCGTGTGCGTGTGCGTATGCGTGTGCGCGAGCGTGTTCGTGGGCGTGGACGTAGGCGTGGGTAGGGGCATGAGCGTCTATTGTGTGTTAATGTGTGTGTACATGTGCGTATATGTGTGTGTGTGTGTGCGTGCGTGTGCGTCTTGGGCCGTTCCCACCAACACCTCGCTTTCTGTGTTGCCATGGCTACGCCCCGTCTTCGTCAAAAGAAGGTTCCGATTGACGTCATCGTCTCCGGTGACGTCATCGGCCCACCCATTTCCAGCATGATCGCCAGGCATAGTGGGGAATCCCCGAGCAAAGCTATGGACATCGGGGCGGAGATTTCAACGCGAGGACAGGACGCATCGCAGCCATTCGGGACGCAGAACAGCAGTGTCAACGGAGTAAACGCATCGGTATTGCGAATGTTGGATGCCACCTCGAATAAAAAGGGAACAACTGTCTCGTTTCATTTGGAGTATGCCAACTCGACCTCTAACAATATTGACAGTGCTTGCTAGGCACAATGCTTTTCTTGAAAACAAATTGGATGTAATTGTTAATGCGTTAAGCTCATTACCAGCAATACACTACTGAACGCTTTCAATTGAATCCAAGTTGTTAAAAATAGAAGAAACGTTGTCTCTTCAACACTCCCAGTTGGAGGAGTTGAAGAGCGAAAAACAAGTACTCTGTCAAGAAGTATGCAATCTTAAAAATCATAACCACACGCTTCAAGCCACTGTGACACAACAAAAGATAATTTTATAAATACAAGCAATAATGATCACGACACAATATTAAGAAAAATAGAGAACATTGTTCACTAAAATACAGAAACATCAAACCTGTTAGAAAACTGCAGATTTGGCATACTCCCTAAAAATGAAGAAAATACTTTCTCGACGATCACTATCAATAATAACACTAATAATAATAATAATAATAATTTTAACTCGAATAGTAGTAATAAGGACAATGTTAATAGAGGTAGTTTACTTGCTCTGAATGACAAACGTGTTACCTACAATAAAAATAGTAATAAAAATACTAATAGAAATAACGAAAACATCGATGAAGTAAGTAGAGCTGCATCACTCTTACGTAGCACGTGGGTAAAATCGGTCGATGGGGGGGGGGGGGGGGCAGGGCATGCGCGGCAACAGCATCAATGTAAATATGGACGTAATTATTTCGAGTATTTTTTGTGGTGATTATACTATTAGAATTGATGTTGCACATATTGTCCTGAGCAGCGTCCTCCCATTGATTCGAGGAAGGACATTATAAGCATCTGCCTGCTTCGATCGGATGAGTGACAGCCTAAGTTATCAATTTCCGTGAAAGGTGGGGGTAGACGGTCACCGTGGGTTATTACCCTTTACAATAGTGCACTAGTAGAGGAACTTATGCGTGCGAAGATGTTCATTACAAGCTTCCATACGAGAGACGCAAACACCTCGACTTTTGACCAGGAAACTAATGATTCAATAATAAATGCTAAACGCTTCATTAATGAGCTCCTAGACAGAGACTCTTTCTTAAAATTCAGAAGCCTACAGGCCCTTGCGATAAGGCTTAATTTTAAATATGTATGGCATAAATGGGGCCATTCCCTGCTAAAAATATTCGATTGAAGTCAATTAAACAAAATTTTAATTTTATTGAATTAAATTTATTTTAATTGATTGAATTGACTACCAGAAAACAAGTAAATTGAAAATGAATTGTGATTAATAAACTTTAATTGCAATTTAGTTCAATCCCTATATTTAGTATTGATTTCTATATATTTAAATCGACTTCTATAACAGAAAAGTTCATTTTTTTTCGTATTTTATTTAATTACAATTTAGATAATACAGTTCAATGAATTTTAATATATTCCAATACTATTTGAATTTATCTCATTCAATGTATAAATTGACTATAAAACTTCTATCCACATTAATTAATTTTTATGAATTCCAAACGTGAATAGATTTTAATACAGCTTATTCGTATAAGCCCTGAATTAACTTTAATCACGTTTAATAAATGCAAATTTAATTTAATTTTGTAGGTTGTGAAAACTTTATTTATGAATTGACTTGAATCAATTCCTATGAGATTGGGAAATCAATAGATTTAAATACAGTTTATTCGTATTAGCAGCGTATCAACTTCAATAAACTTTAATAAACACACATTCTATTGAATTCTGTAGGTTGCAAATACCTTTCTCATTAATTGATTTTAATCAATTCCTATAAGTATAGGAAATCAATATAATTTAATGCAGTTTATTCATATTAGGCGGGAATCAACTTAAATTAACTTTGATAAACATACTTATTATTGAATTGTGTAGTTTGCGAATATCTTTTTTATTAATTGACATTAGTCAATTTCTATGAGTATAAAAAATGAATAGATTTAAATGCACTTTATCCGTACAAGCCGCAAATGAACTTGATAAACAAACTTTTTATTCAATTATGTACATGTGCGAATTATCGTGGAACAATTTATGAAATTGTAGGAAGCTACAGGCTAATCAATTGTCAGTGGTTTTTTTCACAAATAATTCAAATGTTAATTTATTAGAACAATAAATTAATTTTAAATTTTAAATTCAAGATGTCCCCAATTTGGTATTTAAACTGTGAAAGTTTTCATGAATTAGAATAATTAACATTAATAAAAAATAGTACACTTTGAAGTTTTTGCACTTATCGTCTACACAATGAATCATTACCTTAATCTACTATAAATGATACTTTTATAAAAGGTTCTCTCGGTTGATATTTAAGAAAGTAATATTAGGTATTAATTAGGTTAATCTCACTCCAAACAGAATTAATTTATCGTAAGCATAAACAAATTGTTTCATGCTATTTTCGACAAATCGTACAAATTACATGTGTAATATTTATTTATTTTATTTTAATTATTTAAATTATTACTTATAACTGTACCATTGCTTTTTGATAATATACGTATTTTCTATGAAACCACCTTCATTCAATTGGCCTCATATTGATCGTGAAAACTCATAAGCCCCATACAAGGCAATAGGAAAGAATACAAAATTTATTTTTTGATCGGCACTAATTGTGCATTTGATAGAGAATCTAAGCCGACGTATATCTTTTGTGTATATCTTTTTGAAATTAAAAAAGAAAACTTATTTTGCTAAAGTTATAGTGTATTAAAAATCCTTTGAGTGACGTCACACCGTTAAAATATCAAAGGTGCCGACCGGAGTGACGTCACAACGTTTATTTAACTATAACTTCTTTCATTTTGAAGATATCGTGAAAATTCCAAAAGTTTACAAAGAAACTATACCTCGATCTACAAGAATACTCTGTCAACTAAAAATTGGCATTCTTCCCTATTAAAATCAATAGAAAAGAATTATATAGTTTTTTATGCTACATTTTAATTCTAAATTTTTCATAGCATTAAATAACAAATACACGGAGAGAAATGTTTGAGTAAAAATTACTATACTTTTTACTGAGCCGGGGACAAACTCGACATATGTAGGAAATTTACTATGTTTCTATGAAAATTTACTATATATTTATGAGTTTATGGTATACAGCAATATTAAAAATGCTATGTAGTATAGTAAAAACTCTGGATATACTTTTTGGTAATATGTATAGTATAATTTAAGCAAGTTTGTTGTAAATATATGCAGGTAAGTTAGCAAATAGTATGGAAACAAAGAAGGAATCACCGGGACCGCTAATTACCACGTCTAATGACCGTCCTAATTTATAGCTGTTGGCGCGACAAAATTTCCGGTCGTCGCGAAAACACGTGCTCGCTCTTCTCATATAACAATGTTATCAGATGGTTTGTATTATATTCGAAAAACATGAATATAATGTTTGTTTAATAATAAATAATAAGATTAAAAACTAAGTTACTATTTATTTATAACGTATCATTGATAAAAAAAAGTACTTGCAAAGGCTTATTATATTTTACGTGTATCTTGTATTTAAAAAAAGCGCTAGTTTATATATTTTACCGCTAGGAGGCGTCTCGTAAAGTTAGCTCGCAAGTGGCGAGATTTCCGTACGATTGCTATATAAGAGAGTTTCAAATCTTTAAATCCAATTAGAACTGCGATTGCGATCATGCGTTATTAGGTATCGATATATGTAAATAGCTTGCGATATATGTAAATTATACAAAATAATTAGATATTAGATAAAAAATTCGATCTATAGACATGAATAAAAAATAATTACATTTAATTAGTTAAATGTCTATTAAACTTAATTGACATGCATCAATTGTCATGTATTATATTATAATGTTAAATCTTAATTCTATTTTGTTATATTAAATTCGATTAATACTATAAAATGATAAAAATCAATTGATACCAATTACATTGAATTGACTAAATACCTATTCAAATCAATAGACAATCAAAGAAAATGTATTCCTTTCAATATATTTTTATAAACATAGATCTAATAGATTTGAATTGAATTCTAAAGATTGTATATAAGATTTTTTTTTCTATTGACTTTAATCTCATTTTTTTAACAGGGTTTCCTGGTCAGGAGACGTGATGTCGATGGCTCTCATGAATTGCCCTCAGCAGCTGATCTTCAAGCAATATTGTCATCCTACGGGATAAACTCTAGCGAAACAGCGGTCAAACAAGTGTGTAATACAGTAAATAGAAGTTTAGCGGTTGTCACTATAGCTTCTAAACAAACCGAGGCTGCTTGCGGAATGTCTAGCTAGGGGCACTATTGGGGGGGGGGGTGCTCGGTAAGGGATTGAGAGCAGGTTTTTTCAATGTGACCTCTCTTTTAGGACACATTGAGATCCTCAGACAACATCTTTTCACTGGTCCCGCCTACCATCTCTTCGTAGTTGCTGAGTCGCACCTCTGCCCTAACGTTGAGAGTGATCGTATTCAGATCAATGGCTATTCTTGCATTACACTCGATCGTAACAAATTCAGAGGCGGGTTAGTCCTATATATTCATAACACCTTCAAAGCCAACCTTCTGTGCAGTTCATCTACTACACAGGAGGGAAAGCCGCTTATCCCAGAACATATCATGTATAGTATGCAGCAGGGTACTCTACCGCCCGTCTTTGTTGCAATTATTTATAGACCACCTCACGTCCCGTTTCTCCAGAGCTCTGATGTTATCGACCAACTCACCACGCACACTTAAGATTACAGCCATAAAATAATCATAGGCGATCTGAATGCGAATTTACTCAAGACGTCAGACGACACAAAATTTGTTAGGCGACTTGCTGATGACCTTAATTTTCATATAGTAGGGCATGGTACAACTCATCACCTCAAAGATTCTCACACATGGATAGACGTAATAAGGACTGATGACAATGACATAGTGCTTAGCAGTAGTAAATAGCCTGCGCCTTTTCCCAGTCACCACAACATCATAGAGGTTAAGATTGGGGTTGAAACTGCTGTACCTCCTGTAGCTAACTCGTTTAGCTATCGGGATTTTAAATCGATACAGCAAGACGACCTCCTCTCTCACCTTGCCGACTGTGATTGGTCGCCGCTTGATGGCTCAGATACAGACATGGACTACCAACTTGAATGCCTCAGCGTCAACCTCGTGGCTGCGATTGATAAAGTAGCACCGCTACAGGAATTCTTACCGAAAAAGAAAGCAAATCCCCCATGGGTTGACGCTGAACTCACGTAACTGTACGACGACGTTACGCACGGACCAAAGACAGAAAGCTATGTCAGGAGCGTCAATCTCTCGCGTCTGATGCCGAACTACGCACAAAAAGCGCGCGGGAGATTTTTATAAAAAATCATATCTTTGAAGATCTTGATACAAAGAAAGACATATGGAAATAATTCAAGTGCTTGGGACTCCTGACTAAAACAAGAGAGGAGATTCATGGTTTTTCATCGGATGAGCTTAATACCCACTTTGCTAGGGTGTCGGTCTCCAATAGTGAAAGTGACAAAGATCTTGACAGCATTCTGGCCTCAGCGAGTGATGACGGCTTTGTTTTCAGAGAAATCACCTTCTCTGACGTAGTCCTGGTTGTTGCCCATCTCTCGTTACAGGCTAGAGGTGAGGACAAACTCCCACAAAGTGTGGTGGCCAAGGCTCTTCCGTTAGTGGGTGACCATGTTTCGAAGACCTCTAATTTCTCCCTCTCAAATGGCATTTTTCCGGGGACTCGGAAGGGAGCTCACCTTGTGCCTTTGAAGAAGAAACCAGTTCCATCTTCCGTTTCATATTTCCGCCCGATTGCGCTGTTAAGTTTCTTTTCCAAGGTTCTGGAAAAAATTGTCCAAGACCAAATTACCGACTTTTTGAGGACAAAAAATATTCTTGAGCCGATCCAAACAGTTTTGGACAACATCACAGCACTCAGACAGCACTACTGAAACTCACTGAAGACATCAGAACAGGATTTAAAAGCAAAAAAAAAACTGTTGACTATTTTATTATTATTTGATTTCAGCAAAGCATTCGACACTATTTCACATTCAAAGCTGCTGCGTAAGCTGTTACGCATGGGTTTCTCCAGGAGCGTTCTGATGTGGCTTAAGTCATACATTACAGGTCGTAGACAAAAAGTTATTACTAATGTAAATGGGGAATCAGATTGTCTAACCACCAATCTCGACGTGCCACATGGCTTGGTCCTGGGATCCTTGCTCTTCAGCTTATGCATTAACGACTTAAAAGACGGGCTTAACTTATATAACGTCGAACATATACTCTACGCTGACGACCTGCAAATCTACACGCAGGTGACCTTGCGGAATCTTCGAAAAGGTATCAATCTCATGTCGACGGTAGCGCGAGCAGTGTCGAAATGGGCCTCGGCAGCTGATTTGCGACTCAATGTCAGCAAGTCACAGGCAATCATCTTTTGTTCTGATCATAACATCAAGCAGATTCAGAGCCTTGAATTGCAGGGCATTGAGGTGCATGACGGTGTATTCCGTTAAAACCCATGGTTCTTCAAACTAAAGCGGGGACGAGCGTGTCTCTGCGGAGGACGGGCGGACCAGTGGTGAGAGCGTGGTGGAAATAAGTGTTTCGAACGTTCTTGATGGTTCTGAGTCGCAGCGTGAGGGCGTAGTCTGTGCTATCCTTGCCACTCTCCTACCCACCATCACGACATAAGACATTATGTCTATACGCCTGCTTCGAGCAGATCGGCGTACCGTTGACAATCAAACGGTGGGTAATATTCGATATCGTCGATCTCCCTGGGTTGTCAATCTCTCTCGCCGCAGTTTAATGACCAAGATCATGCGAGCCAAATGTAGGCTCACTGTGCTTAGTACTAAAGAGATTAACGTATCGCTTCTGAACCAGGACATGAGTAATAGCCTAATTCAAAGCAAAATTTTCATCAATGAATTTTTGAGTAACGAATCATTTTTACAATTCAACACTTTAAAATCTATTGCTCGTGGCTTAGGTTTCAGATATATCTGGCATAGAAGCGGTCGTTTTCTAGTGAAGAAGCGAGACGGTGCATTATCGCTTGAGATAATCTCAGCTGCAGACCTACATGCATTATCTGCGTCTTATAACGATGGCGATGGCAATAGTTCTAGTGCGGTGGAAGAACAAGTGAATTATAACTTGCCTACACCCACATCAAAGCCAGCAAAAACATCCGTGTCGAACTCTAATTCTGACAATGCAACTTGACTAAGCGGAGGCATAGCGAGACAGTGAAAGGGAGGGGGGCTGAAATTGGGTTTCCTCAACGCAACCTCACTCAGTAAACACCTGATAATGTTCCGTGAGTTCCTTACAACTGCTCGACCCTTCTACCATCTTTTCGGCGTGGCTGAAACTTGTTTCAGGAATGACGACAATGTTAGCGTTCAGATCGATGGGTATTCGGCAATTAAGCAGGACAGGAATAGTCAAGGGGTGGTGTGGTCCTCTACGTCTACAACACATACAAAGCCACGTTGCTCTTCAAGCTCAACACGGGACAAAGGCAAACCGGGTACTCCTGAATATTTAATGTGCAAAATCCAGCAGTCATATATCGACCACCAGGGATGTCACTTACGGACGACTCGAACTTAATAGATAATCTTAAGAATTATTCGAGAAATTTTGATCATAGGATTGCAATGGGAGATCTGAACGCGAACATGCTGTCGTCTTCTCAGGATGCGGAATTCATAAGAGAATTATCATGCGAATTAAACTTAAAATTAGTTCACCATGGCGCCACTCACCACGTTAGAAAGTCTTACACTTGGATCGACATGATCCTTAATGACAACAATGACGTAGTGCTGGATGCAAACAACATGATGGCGACTTATCCAAGTAAATACAACATCATTGATGTCACAATTGACATCGAAACAACAAAGCCCCCTGCTCTTAACAGTTTTTCATATAGGGATCTTAAATCGATTCGACAGGAGGTGCTTATATCCCTTCTAAATGCTTGTGATTGGTCGCCTATCAGTTGCCCAGACAAGGACGTCGATAATAGGCTAGAACATCTCTGTAGGTCTAGAATGAAAGATCCCCCTCCATGGGTGGAAGCTGAGCTGATGCATCTATATAATCAGCGTGACGCCGTTCGGCGGCGGTATAGGCGGACTGGAGAAAATTGGTTATGGCAAGAATTTGAGACTCTCGCTACTCTACCGAAACAGCGCGCAATGGAAGCGCGAGAGGCTTTTATTCAGAGTAGAATTACTGATGCTCTACATAATAATAAAAATATCTGGAACGAACTACGTTGGCTTGGGTTGCTGCCAAAAGCTAAAGAAGAACTGCATGGTTTCAAGCCAGACGAGTTAAACAGTCATTTTGCAGGGGTATCCATCTTCCAGACTGAGCGTGATGAGGATTTGGACGACATTTTGTCAAAGGCCAGTGTTGATGACTTCACTTTTCGTGAAGTCACTTTTTCGGACATAGTCCTGACTGTTGCCCATTTCTCATCACAGGCAAGGGGAGGGGGGGCGGAATACCCCAAAACATCATTGCAAAGTCCCTTCCAGTACTAGGCCAACATTTGGCTCATATCTTTAACACCTCCCTATCTAGTAGAGTCTTTCCTGAGGCTTGGAAGAGAGCTAATCTGGTGCCACTTAAGAAGACGGCGATTCTACCTGTCATCTCAGACTTTCGTCCAATTGCCCTCCTTAGCTTTCTCCATGGTTCTCGAGAAGATAGTCCACGAACAGATGTTAGAGTTCATTTCATCAAAAAATATCCTTGATCCACGTCAAACTGGTTTTCGGCAACATCATATTACGCAAACGGCACTACTGAGTCTGTCAGAGGATATCCGAGCTGGTATCAACAACTCGAAACAGCTCCTACCATACTCCTGATGTTTGATTTCAGCAAAGCGTTCGACACAATTTCGCCATCTAAATTACTGCGTAAGCTGATCAGAATGGGGTTTTCTAGGCCCGTAGTCCTGTGGATCAAGTCATATATTACAGGTCGTAACCAGCAAGTGGTTACTAAATCAAATGGGGAATCTGATTGGCTCACAACCAATCTTGGCGTGCCACAGGGCTCGGTTCTGGGACCTCTTCTGCTCAGCCTTTATATCAATGATCTCCGTGATATACTGGCGGCGTTTAAAAATCTACAGGGCGAATTATCGGAAAGTGTTGAACATTTGCTTTATGTTGATGATTTACAAACCTTTACGCAGGTCACCATGGAGTGTCTTGGTGTGGGCATAGATCGTCTGTTACCTGTGGCGCGAGCAGTATCGGCATGGGCTTCTGAGAACGCCTTTCGCCTAAACGTCGAGAAGACAAAAGCCATAATTTTCGGATTAAATTACAATATCAATAAGCTGCAAGAACTGTACCTTCCAGGGATTGAGGTGAAGGATAACGTTTTCATTCCCTTTGCCGATACTGTCACCAACCTCGGTGTTGTTATGGATTCGAAATTAACGTGGAAACTGCAAGTGGACGCAGTTAGTCGAAAGGTTAATAGAGCCCTGTATAGGCTTAGATCTTTTAGATCTTGCACCACTGAGGTGTTACGTAAGCAGCTTACAGGCGCTCTAATCGTTTCCCAATTAGATTATTGCTCTCTTGTGTACCTTCGCGTATCAGGTGAGCTACAAGCCCGGCTTCAAAGGTTACAAAATTCTTGTGTGAGATATATTTGTGATGTGAGAAGGGTCGAGCATGTTACTCCCTACAGGAGGAAACTGGGCTGGTTAACTGTAGAAGCAAGAAGGGCGTATTCTGCGGCGGTGATGCTATATAAAGCAATCGTCATGGGACAACCACCGTACCTTGCGGCCCTTTTTGGAAAAAACAAGTCCAGGACCTCAAGTTGGAATCCTAGGGAACTCGTAATTCCAGAGACGCGCACTGATACCGGCCTGAACTCATTCAGAGCTCAAGGTTCTCGCCTCTGGAATTCACTCCCCCCAAACATGAGACATCTTCCGTCCTTAAGCAAGTTTAAAGCGGCAATTCGCAGGCACATCTGTTTAACCGTTGATAAATAAAATGCGACCTGCGATTAAAATCTGACTGTTAAATCGCCTAGTATTTTAGTTTAGCTATAAGTGCTAAATGTGAAGCGATAGAGGAGAACATGATATAAAGAAGCTCTTGTAAATAAGCTGTGATATGTATATATGTATTGTTAACGCAAATATTATAATGACATGATTATGTATATTTTGACATGTGCAAATAAATCTCTATCTATCTATCGATTCGTAGCCTTTATTGACACAGTCACGAACCTCGGTGTGGTAATGGATGGAGGACTTACGTAGAAGCAGCAAATAGATGCGGTTAGCAGAAAGGTAAACAGAACTCTTTATAGCGTGAAATTCTTCCGTTCATGCTAAGGCACTTCGTAAGCAGTTGGCATGTGCATTGGTATTACCTCACCTAGATTACTGCTCAGTAGTTTATCTTGATTTGTCAGGTGAGCTTTAGAAACGACTGCACCGTTTACAAAATCTATGTGTGAGGTATATATGTGGTGTTAGGTTAGACGAGCATATCACTCCTTACAGGAAGAGCCTGGGCTGGTTAGATATGAAGGCGAGGAGAGAGTATTTTATGGGGTTGCTGCTTTATAAAGCGATTGAATTTGTATATATTACTTGTTATCTATTTATTTATATATTATTAAGTTGACGAAACAATATTAAAACTTTTAAAATGCAATGACTGATAATGTGATAATTAATTTTAACCAAATGTACATACAGTTGTAAATTTTTGTCATAATGACGAATAAAAAGTATCTCTTTCTCTCTCTCTCTCCCTCTCTCTCTCTCTCTCTCTCTCTCTCTAACTCTCTCTCTCTCTCTCTCTCTGCTCGTATGCTCCGTAAGGCCACTCCGCAGTACTAAGACGCTCCTGCTTATAAGATCTTTTCTGTCACTCCTATGCCTTAAGGTATTTTACGATACAGTTCCTTGCAGGCACCTAAATGCAAATCGTCGCTGCAGTTATGATTACTTTTAGGTAGCCGATTAGTGTGCCCTAGGCTTAGTTTCCCGTATAACTAATTATTCTTTTTTGAAAAAGAACGTATTATATTTTTTAATTAATCTTGAAGTTCTTCTTTATATATAAGAATCGAATATATATTACGTTTTCTTTTTTAAAATACTAAAATGATCATTTATTTTGTGCTGTACGATTTTTCCATTATCTGGCAAATCTTAGCAAAAAGCTTAAGGAAACGCTCAATGAATTAAAGGTGACATAGAATAAACTAAATTGTTTTGCGATTTGAAAAAAAATATATTGTATAAATGAAACTAGTATAGATTAGGATAAAGCATTATTTAGAGCATTTATTTTAATATTTTATTTTTTATTAAATAAATCCAGTAATTCAAACGAATTCAAATCTTCCGCCATTTATTGTGCACAATAATTGAACTAGTTTTTTGTGATGCGTTAATTACTGTGCCGCTCACCGACAAGGCGTCTACGTCGACCATAACCTTCTCTTTACAACACAAAGGAAAAACTCTATTAACCAAACGTAAGTATTTAGTGTAATAATCGATAAAAAGTCTTGTTATAAAAGTGAAAATATATATCTACATTCATTACATTACATATAATGTAATAGAACTTGTTAAAAAATGTAAGTGTTAAGTAATAAATTATTTTCAAATAAATGTCTACCTATATTAAAATATTCTATTCTAGTTTATTTGTCTTGCTTAAATTAATTGTAGCAATTTTACATTAAATTGTAACCTGCAATATTAATTTTTTGATGCATCATATTTGTTGATGCATTATTTTTGTTTCCATTAATATTATAAAAATATTCAATATCTACCTCTAAAACAATTGCTTTCCGTAAAAGAAGTCACAAAGTATAACTTAGAAGCTTTAAAATTATGTGGACTATTATTCAAGTTTTCTAAATCAGCGAACTGTCGAATATTGTCTGAATATTATCAATGAAAATAGTAAATTACAAGAAATGTTGAGTCTTTCAGAAGATAAAGTAGAAAATACAGTAAGAAATAAAATCTGGTGCCACTATAAATTAGTAACAGAACAAATAACCACATTGGAAAACAAAATGAAGTCTAGCAATGAATCCATAATAGAGCAATAAACGAACTGGTCATTGGCATGGTCCCAAATGGGGGAAATATCAATACTAATATTAATGCTAGTATCTATTTTTGTAAAAATAGCGATCTCCAACGAGATGGCATTCACTTATTAAGGTAGGACTATGGCGAAAAGAAAAGTTCTTCAGTTTTCATTTTAACATAATGAGGTCTTGATGATATATTTACTATTATTATATGATGCAATGTAAAATTTTTCAGCAAGTTTTAATTTATTTTACCGTTACAGTGTGCATTTATTTGATATCATTTTCAAGCGTGATTGGCGCATACAGTTATTCTCAAATGGTCTAAAGAAATATGTACATACTTACTTCAATGTAACAAACAAAACATATATGAGTTTTAATTTAAAAATTCTTATTTATACAAAATAAAATTATAACAAAATAAATTTAAAAAAAATGTAATTTATTTATATTGTTTAATAGTAACACAATAAATTATTTTACAATATTGTTATAAAAAATTCCAACTTATATTGTAAAAAACTTTAACAACTTATCCTAAAAGTTTCAAGAAGATTCATTAAAACCACTTGCGCCAACCACTTTTTAAAGTTAGAAAAATAAATATTGAGAAAAACGCGTTTAAAATTTCAATTTTGTATGCTATCTAACATGAATTATCTTACTTAACCGATTGTACCTTTTTAAATATTCGAGTATTTTTACCTGACAGCTCTTAAAATATTCTTGCAGTTCTAAAGATTAAGAAACTATAATAAAAAAATTTCTGATTTTTTGGCAAATACATACCAGAATTTCACCTGAAGGAGATTCTATGCGTAGGTATACGTCATAAAAACAAACATTTTTTATCACAATTTAATCTCACATAATGATATGAAAGTCAATATATTATAAAATAAGGGATTTTTGTCTAACTGAAAAAGAATTTTATTGAAATTCCATTATTATAAAATGATATATTGTCAAATTTAGACTTTGTAAAAGAAAAAGTTGTCAAGACAGTGGGAACTTTTTTATTTGTTAGCCGATTTTAATTTTGTAAGTCTCATTTTTTTCCTTGAAAGATTTCATTGGGACTTACCGATATAAAAATTAAATAACATTGAATAACCTGCAAAGTTACAGCCTAGAGTTGAAATAGAATTTGAAATTAATGCAACCCCTAAAACTGGATCTTTCAGTTATAGCGATTTTAAATCGTTATAGCAGGATAACTCTGGCTCACCTAGCGGACTGTAACTGGTCAAAATTTGATTGCACAAACAATAACGACGTCGCCAGCTTACTAGGGCAACTCAGTGCCAAACTCATGGAGACAATAAATGCACTTACACCAGTAAAAGAGTTTATTCTAAAAAACCAAAGCGAATCCTCCATGGGTCGATGTTGAGCTGGTTCATCTGTTAGTAAAACGTGACGCTGTACACAGACGCTATGCATGGACCAAGGACGGTAAATTCTGGCAGTAGAAACAATCTCTCGCGGTTGATGCAGAACAACGCATGAATCGTGCGCGGGAGATTTTTATGCAAAATGGAATTTTCTAAGCGCTTGAAAATAAAAGGAATATTTGGAAGGAATTAAAATGCTTGGGGCTCCTGCCAAGAATACGAGGTGAGCTGTATGGATTCTCGTTGGGCGGGTGTATCAATCCCCAGAGTGAAGGCGATGTTAATTTGGACAGCATCCTGGACTCAGCCAGTGATTACGGTTTCGTTTTTAAAGAAGTGACAGTATCAGACGTAGTACTGGCTGTTGTCCATTTCTCGTCGCAGGCCAAGGGAGAGGATGGTGACAAAAAGTAATAACAAGCAATAACGGGGAATCAGATTATTGCTAACCGCCAATCTAGGGGTGCAACAGGCTTCAGTCCTGGGACCCTATCTGTTCAGTCTTTACATTAACGACCTACAAGACGCACTGGGTGGTGGTGACGTCGGATACTTGCTATGTGCTGACAACCTACAAATCTACACTTAAGTAACCTGGCAGAATCTTGACGTGGGTATCAGGCGCATGTCGTCTGTAGCGCGTCCGTGTCGAAATGGGCCGATGCGGCCGGACTGTGTCTCAATGTCGGGAAAACAAAAGCAATTGTGTTTGGCTCCAAATATAACATCAACTGATTACGGGAGCTTGATTTGATTGGCATTGAGTTTCAGGATGGCGTATACGTGCCCATTTTTTACTCTGTCACTAACCTTGGCATTGTCATGAACTCAAAACTTACGTGGATACCGCCAGTAGATGCGGTAGGTAAGATAGTTAATCGTGCTCTCTACAGCTTAGAATATTTTCGTTCCTGCAGCACCAAGGCATTGTGAAAGCAGTTTGCATGTGCACTGGTAGTAACTCATTTATATTACTGTTCCGTGGTTTATCTTGACGTGTCGGATAAGCTTGAGACTAAACTGTAAAGGCTTCAATATTCATATGTGGGATACATATGCAGTGTCAAGAGGAACGAGCACATCACTCATTACAAGAAATACCTTGGCTGGTTTAACATAAAAGAAAGGAGAGCGTATTTGCGGCACTCTTTGGTAAAAATTCAGGACTTCAGGTAGGAATGGTGTGACAGAGCTCTCGATTCCGGAATCGTGATCCGGGATAAACCTCTTTCCATCTTCAGAATATTAGAAAAAAACGCCACCTTCGGTAAGTTGAAGTGTCATCACCTGTAGCCGGTCTACCATATCATCATATATACTTATAGTTTCTCACTCTGAGGAGTGATACTTCTATATTGGAAAGGATCATCTACTAGGCTCGCACGCTGATGCCAAAAAACAACACCTTGCTATATTTTTTATTTAAGCCTGAAGGGATTTCCGCTAAAGAGTGTCAAACCTAACCTAAAAATACCACCACTATACAAGGTGGACCATTTTAATATATTATGGGAAATATATCAGAATTATGGTTGGATACAGAAAAATGTTTTAGACAAAAGTTGTAGAGGTCAAAGGGGGTCAACTTTTGGTACCAACGACCTTGTCCTTGAACTTGTTTTTGATGTTCACTTCAAGGTCAAGATCATTTTTTTAATATTTATTTATAACTTTTGAAGTGCACATTAAATTGACCTTGATACGACCTTACCATGACCTTGATTAGCATTTTCAACGTGAATTCTCTTATTTTTCCACTTTGACCTTGACATAACTTTGAGAACCAAATTCAAGGTCAAGGTCATTGGAATCAGAAGGTGATACTCTCCACCCTTGATAACTTTTTTCGAAAACATTTTGATGTTTCTAATCGTTATTCCAAGCTAACACCTATTATTTAACAATTTTCGCAAATTTGACCTTCATATGACCTTCCATGACCTAGTTGAAAATATCATTTTGAACGTAAAAATTTCTGCTCTTTTCAAATCCGGAGTCAAAAGTTGGTCTTCTCATTTAAAAAAATTATCTTGACCTTGAAATGACCTTCAAAAACAAGTTCAAGGTCAAGGTCGTTGGTACCAAAAGTTGACCCCCTGTGACCTCTACAACTATTATATGAAACATTTTTCTGTATGGAACCATAATTCTGAGTTATTTCCCATAATAGATTAAAATTGTCCACCCTGTATATGATGCAGGAGAACGTTGATTTTCATCGTGGCCATATCTCAATCACATCTTTCAATCTAATGAGAGGAGGTGATCGCGCATTACTCCGGAGGAGTCAGTCGTTAATCTTACCAAAGAGAAGAAGGTGAGAAAAATCAAGCAATTCTCTATCTCTCTCTCTCTCTCTCTCTCTCTCTCTCTCTTTCCGGCGCAATTTTTCCGTGACTTTGCTCTCGCCGCCTGGTCGGAGTTTTTTATTTTCGCCACCAGGGCGCAGCACCATAGCCCCTAACGGATGGTACTCAGCAGTTGGCAACGCAATATTCCCTACTGCAGTTGGCAGGACTGAGCCACACTTGCGCGCGAATATATAAATATTTTTATAATTCTACAGCGAAACAAAGCGCGCGAAAATTTGAAATTTTGATAATTCAATTTTAAAAATAATTTTAAAATAATACATGTGCAATTATTGTTTAATTTCATGTGATACGTAGCATTATTTAATTCAGTTTAACAAGTTCTGGTTTTATTTAGAATTTTAATAGCATTATATTACTTCTTTTATTTATCTTGTTAAATATGGCGTCTTCGTGCCAGAAGTGCAAAAAAATTACAAAGCTTAATTTCATTATGCGTAAATGTAAGGACTGCAATAAACCGTATCACCATTTGTGCCATGACTGGACACTAGTAAGCGGAAATAAATATAGAGGTCTGAAATCTAAATTAGAAGAATCGGATAGTCCAGATAAATTGAGTAACACCGGGAGCCGTGAATCAAATGGAAGAAATGATAATTAACGGATATTTCCGCGTCAACGCCATTCGTCGCGTCTGTCAAGACCGTAGCAGATAAAAAATAAATATGCAGACTAACTGCAACTTAGATCTAAGCACTATCCGTTATTGTACGCTGCCTTCATCGATGCTTAATTTATTTACCAATTGGTTTGATTTGCTTGAAGCAGCAGTAGGTGATCTTAAGTCTCATCTAGTGGGGAAAGTTGATGCTATCAAAATAGTCTCAACTCCCGTCCCAGCAACAGAGGAGCTGATTAAAGATCAAATTAACTCCTTGTTCAATAAAATCTTAACATTAGTTGAGAGTACTGAGCAGCAGCGTGGTGAGGGTGGTCGAAAATGCGTCAACACCGATGACTCTCAAATATCTGTATCACTCGAGGACTTAGACAAATCTGCCCAGTTTTTAGACGCTAATAATAATAGTAATAATAGTAATTATAATAATAGTAATAATAGTAATTATAATAATAGTAATAATAGTAATTATAATAATAGTAATAATAGTAATTATAATAATAGTAATAATAGTAATTATAATATTAGTAATAATAGAATTATAATAATAGTAATAATAGTAATTATAATATTAGTAATAATAGAATTACAATAATAGTAATAAGAATCGTCATAGTTGTAAGGATAGTCGTAGTAGAAAGGCTAGTCCTTATAATGTGAGAGTAAATAATAGAAATGATGACCATACTATTGTCGTCTGTACGGATGTACATGCTGCCCCGTTGGGTCTCACCCTGCTGGTCGAACGACCTCTTGACGGGTTTCTAATGCAACACTATCTACGACTAACCAGGGACCGCCACCACATGTTAGATGACCCCTCTATTCGGAATAAGTATTGTTCTCCCATGAAAAGGACAAATTATGGAGAACACTCCATGGTTTCTCTCCGGGTGAACTTAGTTCACATTTTGCGGGAGTATCCATTTCTGATAGAGAGTGCGAGTACGATTTAAGAGATATAATGCCATCAGCTAGTGATGAAGGTTTTACTTTTAGTACGATAACTTATTCAGATGTGGTCTTAACTGTCGCGCATTTTTCTTCTCAAGCAAAGGGTGAAGATGGAATTCCCCAAAATGTTATTGCTAAAGCATTTCCGGTCATCGGCCCTTTTCTTGCTGACATTTTTAATGCCTCCCTCTCGAGTGGGATCTTTCCCGGTACCTGGAAGAAAGCTCATTTGGTACCGTTAAAGTAGAAGGCCATTCCATAAACAGTCACGGACTTTTGTCCTATTGCCCTCCTTAGCTTTCTCTTTAAGGTTCTGGAAAAGATCGTGCATGAACAAATGTCAGCTTATCTGCTTTCGAAATAAATCCTCGATCCCCTTCAGTCAGGTTTCCGTCTGCATCACAGTACGTAGACAGCACTACTGAAATTGACTGAAGACATACGATCTAGTATAGATAATAACAAGCGGCTAATTACCATCCTTTTGTTACTTGATTTTAGTAAGGCGTTCGACACTATTTTATCATCCAAGTTATTACGCAAGCTGATCAGAATGGGGTTCTCCAGGGGAGTAGTCATGTGGATAAAGTCATATATTACAGGGTGTAACCGAAAAGTTGTTACGGCATCTAATGGTAGTTCAGATTGGCTCACAACCAATCTCGGCGTACCACAGGGCTCTGTCTTGGGGCCCCTTCTGTTCAGTCTTTATATTAATGACCTTCAGGAAGTTTTATCTTGCTTTAAAAGTATGGGGTATTGTTATACACGGACGATTTGCAAACCTACACTCAAGCTACTTGCGATAATCTTCATGAGGGGATAAGACGCTTGTCGGCTGTGGCCAAAACATTGTCGGTGTGGGCTTCTGAGAACGCTTTGTGTCTCAATGTTGGGAAAACGAAGGCAATTATTTTTGCGTCAGAATCTAACATTAAGGCCAGCTTACTCCAAACAATTTTGAAAAAATCGAAATTTTTTTTTTTTCATAAATTGCTACTGTATATTCGTAGAAATAGTATAGAATTAGTCCCGAAGGTCAGCAAGACCGATAAGCAGGTATAAAAGAGTGGGGAGCGGTGCGCGCCAAGCGGTAAATCCGGCCGCTCGAACGCCTTCGGTAGCGGCAGCTGCTGCGTGCCTTCGGATCGTCTTATTGTTTTGATTCCCCTCTATTTCTCGAAAATATTCTGTCCTTTACAATTAGAGAGCGTCCTTCGTATATAATATACGGCAGTACAAGTGAAATTTTCGTTGGTGATGGTTGTTCGCTTCAGTCCTCGCACGCGTCGGTAAATTTTTCGTTTGTGTGCTCTCAAAATTTATCATGGACAAAAAAAAGAAGAAGTGGTGTCCCACATAGATCGGGAAGAAGGAGTTTTTTGGGTAATCAACATACTTGCAATGATGATACAGAACAAACCAGTGCTGCTGCAAAAAAACTGAAAAACGCCGTTCCTCAACTTGAAGTGAAAATCCATCCGTTGCTGACTTACGTGATCGTTCAGTGGTCTGTATTAGCTACATTGCAACAGAGAGTTGTTTGTGCAAAGTGTAATAAAAAAGTGGAATTTGCAAAAAGTGACGAAAAAGGATTAGGTTTCGAATTACAAATTATCTGTGATTGTGAGGAGAGTGAACCAATCCCTTCATCTCCAAAAATCTAAAATGGTTATGAAATAAACAGAAGAATAGTTTATGCAATGCGCTTGTTAGGAGTTGGATTTTATGGCTTATTGAATTTTTGTGGACTGATGGATATCTCAGCAACTGCATTAAGTATAACTGTCTATTATAAATGCATAGAGCAAGTTTATATTGAAGGCTGTTAGTGAAATAGTTTTTAAAAAAGCTGCTAAAGAAGAGCAAGAAAAGAATAAAGAGAGAGGATTACCCGAAGATAGGCTTACTGTTTCGGGCGATGGTTCCTGGCCAAAAAGAGGATTCACAGCTTTACTCGGTATTGTTAGTTTTTATCGGCAAGTACACGAACAAAGTCATAGATGTTATAGTAAAATCAAAGATTTGCCAAGCATGCAGTAACTATTCAAAAAAATTCCCCGAAAATACGCCAAAGTTTGATGCTTGGTTTACCGAACATTGTGAAGCAGGCAATTGCACAAGGGATCATGATGGTAGTGCCGGTCTTATAGAAGTTGAAGGAGTGGAAGAGATGTTTTGGAGGTCTGTGGAGCAGTACGGTGTTATGTATGAATATTATGTCGGCGACGGTGACGCTAAAACTTTCAAGAGACTCGAAGAATCTGAACCGTACGGTGAGGCTGTCAAAGTAAAGAAAAAAGCATGTGTTTTACACGTAGGTAAGAGTATATATAGACGTGGTAAAGAAGCTAAAAAAAAACATGCAAAAATAAAGAGAGCTTTGAAAGCGCAAGAAAAAAGAGGGGCACTAGAAAGAGGTGAAGAAGTACCCAAAAAGAAGAAGGCTAAAAAATGCGAAAAACCTGTCTTTAAAATTTACTGAAGCGCAACTGTCGCTCTTATCTAGCTATTTTAAAAAAGCTGTGTTTACTCACCCCGATTCTGTGCCAGACATGAAGAATGCAATTCTGGCCTCATTTTATCACAAGTGTTCCACCGATGCTAAGTTACAACACCAGTATTGTCCAGCCGGAGCAGATTCATGGTGCGCTTATCAAAAGGCAGTAGCTACGAAACAGAATTACAACCATCCTCCAGCTCTCGATCAGGAAATTCAAGATCTTTTACAGCCAATTTATGAAGAACTAACCGACGAAAAGTTGCTCGAGAGATGTTTAGGGGCTAACACGCAAAACAATAACGAAAGTTACAACTCGTGTGTCTGGAACATAGCCCTGCTTTAAGCAATGCAAGAATTCTTCAGAATGATGCTTACGAATACCAGGAAGGAGTTGTGTATGAAGCTGGAATGGATATGTGAGTAAAATTCAATTTTTTTACGATTTTTCACGAATAAAATCTTTAAACTGATTTTTCTCCGAACCACGTTTTTTCGTATGGATGACACTCTCATTTCAAAACTATTGCACTTATCGACATGAACCAAACGGCATTTTACTCTTTAGATGTCTGGCTATATCCTCAAGCAGAACCAGAAATATTCATTATTATTTAAAAAAGTTATAAACAATTAAAAGTGAAAAAAAAGGGTAAAAAAATTCAAAAGTCCGCCATTTTGTTTTTTTTCATTGAAAATATTTCATTGTGCTTGAGGCCATAACCAATTCGATACAGAACATGAAACCGTTTTTTTTTTGCTTTCAGATAATTCGTTTCCAAGAAATGATGTCATCCATCTACTAATCAGACGAGTTTCAGCAGCGATTTTCAAAACCGCCATTTTGAACAAAAAAAAAATTTTCCAAGTAATTTAACATATGTGCTTTTATATGTAAAAAAAATTGATTACTCAACATGTTTTGTACTATGAATAAAATTTATTGAAAAAAATCACGTTTTTTGGAGTAACCTGGCCTTAAGAAAGTATAGAGTATGGATTTACCTTGCATAGAGATTCAGGGTAACGTCTTTGTTCCCTTTGTTGACGCTGTATCTAACTTCGGTGTTGTCATGGATTCGAAGTTAACATGGAAACCGCAAGTGAATGCAGTTAGCCGAAAGATTAATAAGGCCCTGCATGGGCTTAGATTATTTCAATCCATCACCACTGAGGCGTTACGCCAACGGCTTGCAAGTTGCCAACTAACGCAGAGTAGCTGCCGTCACGCACACCGCCGAAAGCCGTCGTCGTCTATCGCAAAGCAGTAGCCGCCTCACGGGCTTTCAAGCGCTCGCAGCTGTGGACGCACTGCTGCCTCGCTGACCGCCGACCTCTGCACGGCGGTCTACAGCATCGCAGTCACTCACAGCTCTGCTAGAAGCCGTGGCCCCCCTAGATGTCGCCAACGGCACGAATGCCAAAGCTAATGCTAATGCCGGTACGCAGAAGACCGGGGCACCTTCTGTCGAGATAACAACCCGGTGCACACTGCCCCCCTTCTGGAGGTTCGACCCGAGGCTCTGGTTCGCCCAGGTCGAGGCTACTTTCAACGCCAACGAGGACCGTTTGGATAGTCGGAAGTTCGACCTGGTCGTCTCCAACCGCGCCCCCGACGTCATCTAGGAGGTGGCTGACATCGTATTTGACCCACCGGAAACAGACCGATACGAGCAACTCAAGCGGGCGATCACGTTACACCTGACTAATTCCGACATCTCGGATACAGCACTGGGTGCAGCTTTGGAACAGGAATACCTCCAGGAAATCTGGTGACCCCAGGGTATCATGTCGAGGAAGCTCTCGACCACCGAGTCACGCTTGTGACATGACATTTCGTCACGCTTATCTCTTTAAATTAATTATTTAATTTATGCCTTACTCCAAGGGTTTGCTCTGGATTTTATCGAATTTATATATTTACTACTAACAATGGGACGCCAGGTAAAGTGTCCGTGACATAGGGAATCAGGATGAAAATTTTTATTAATAATGACACTATAATATATACAATTTAAGTACCTAGTCTTTATTTATTTATACTCAACGGTCGCTATTATATTTAAATTTTAAACAATTATATTTAAACTTCTACGGTCGTACGTTTCAATATTGTTATGCAAGCCCGCGCGCATCGCTTCCAATGGCCGAACCACCACGCATTCCCGAGACAATTATTTAATCAATTACCGATCTACAAACCCCTCTAAATCTCCCAATTTTACCGGTTTCTTTGCCTGAATTTATAGGCTACTCTACCAACTAACATGCCCCGGTATAATGTCCAAGTATTCTAACAAACTGCCGCGCTCTGAATTTATTAATTAGGTGTCACGCCATAAACTCGCAATTTATATACATTAATAATTATCAAGAAATATTATGTTATCAACTTTGTCGAGGTGCCGAAAGTCGTTCGAAAATTTAACTATCCACCCACCGCAGTTAAATGTCCTCGGCCTGAGTGCGTAGTGTCGCCTGTTTGTTGCACCGTTTACCGCGTGCTCGCCCAGTCGCAAATCTTTAACAGTTCCCAGGATTACTCTAGTCACATACACGATGGCATGCTCTCAATAATCCCCTTCCTGAGTTAAAACCGCCCCAATGACAAATCTGCTCGCATCACTTTGGACTGAGAATGTTTTACTAAAGTTTGGCCTCGCCAGGACCGTAGCTACTGTCAGCGTCTTTTTCAGACCTTCAAAGACCTCTTGTTGGTCGCTATTCGATGTCCACTCTTGTTCTTTCCTCAGTAACTTTACCAATGGGATTTTCATCTCTGAGTCGTGGTAGATAAATCGTGAGTACCTATTCTCTGTCGCGAAAAGTAATAAAGTCGCTTATTGAATATTTGTTAATTCTTAAAATTATACTTCTATGATAATCTGGGGTAATAGTCCGTGTTCGTTTTTTATCTTCGTGGTCGCAATCAATAGTTTTTGTGAGGATCTGAAAGCAATAAATACATTAAAATATACGTGCATTTTCACTTATACAATAATAATTACATGATATTGATAATTATGACTAATATAAATAGCATAGGCTCAAAGTAGGATCTGAAACGAAGAATTTAAGCCTTGTAAAACTTAAATTGATTGATCGGGTGAGTCTGTAGGTTACATGAAAGTAAAAAATATTCGAAATAAAATATCTCAGGATGCTAATGAATTAAAGGTCTGTCTGGGGGTGATTTAATTAAAAAATGTATTATTTTTTTCATATTCTTTGTTTTTAAAACTCTAATTACTTACTTTTTTCTTTTACAGTAAAAAATACAAAAATAGAATGTATGGGAATACCCCCTTAAATGTTAATTTTAAGGTATTTTGTGTCAAAAAAATTTGTTACGCCTCAAAATCGGAGTCAACTTACAATTTGTACCTGAGAAAACATGACTTCCGATTCCAAAAGACCAAATGACGATAACATTTATTATTGTTTCTGAAAATTGATAAAAAAGTAAACAATTCTATAAGGTAAAATAAAATATTTGGAACCTGAAACTCTGGCTTTTACCTATTTTCATGCATAGCAATTGATAAAACAATTTTCAAGGAAAATAAAAAACCGCTGTCAATTCATTGGCACTTAGCTTCTTCCAACTGAATTAATTGTTCCAATATGAAATTTTTTGTTGTTATGAGTTAACTTAGTTATACCTCTTTTGTATCGCCGGACACCGTTTCGGGCAAACGACGATTTACGCGCTAGATTATACTGCCTACGCAAGTTTATAAAGAGGCCTCGAAAATTATGCTGAGTGCGCGCGACTATGGGAAATGTGCTCCGAGGAGACGTCCGGGTTTATTGAAATGACACACACGACATTGGGTGGGAGGGGGGGGGGGCACATTTTAATTAAGTCGCACGCAGGTGACGCCAATTAGCGGTAACTGCCAGTTCAAAATACTTGTGTATCGTTGTGTTTACGTTTGGCTTTACAATTACAATTATTGTTGTTATAGTAAAGAGTAGGCGTGCGCTAATCGTAAATATTATTTAGGTCTTTAAAATTGATATCTCAAAGATGCACCGCGCTGATTTACCGACTCTTTTCTAAAAAACAGTGTGATGTAGGAAAAATAATCTGAATTGAGGAAATGTGTCTTTGGTTTTACTTGCAAAATAGATGAATTGTATAGATTTTCATGGAATGAGTATACATATTGCTTAATGAGATTTAATAAAGTATTTTGCATTCGATAAATTCATGTATGTAAGAAAACTCTTTGTAAAAGTTAAAAGATATAAAAGAAGTAATTTAAAAAACAATTTTTAATTTCCTAATTGCTTATTTATATTTAAACATGTTATTACTACAAAGATGCGTAAAAATATATAATCAAAATATATAATCTTAGTTTTATATATATTAGATTTTTCTATAAATTATTCTTCTGAAATATAAAAGAAATAACTTTTCATCAAAATGTTAACTTTGTCATAGCTAGTGTCATAACTCGTTTCAATGTCCACAAAAACACCCAGCTAACAAGATTTAAGCGAATTCAGTTGATTTTAAAAAATACATCTGCCATTTTGAATTTTATATTTCTAACACCAAATTTGTGACCAGCGACCCTAAAATCCTTCAGAGTATCAAATTTTATCAAAATATATTACGGTAGAAAAAAGGTAATAACAGGTTTTATATTTTTTTTCACTAATAACTACAGCCGTTACAATAATACTATTTTGCATGCTAAATAATAAAATGATACCATCAAATTATTATAATTACTAAAACATTTAAGTTTATGGAGAGTTAATTTATTATATCACCACAGGAAAAGTATGGATTATAAAAATCGTCATAAAACCAAAACGAATTGAAGAAAATTAAGAAGTCTTTTTAATTTCGAATCTATATAAAAAAATGAACTTTAAATAGACAAAAATTACCGCTTAATACTCAAGAAATAAGCAACAAAATTAAAGAAAAATGATAAAAATGCAATATCATTATAAAACAAAACCGAGTCGATGAATCTAAAAAAAATGTCATATCATCAAATAACAAAAAATAAAGAGCAATTCGTAACAAATGACCTTGTAATACCCAAGAAATAGGTCATAAAAAATTAATAAAAAAATATAACCGCAATCATATAAATTTTTTTTAATATATTTCCATGATATAACCGTTTAAAAGAAACATGACGTTTCCGTGTATAACAGAAAAAGGGAAATAGCTTATAAAAAATTTCGGGTCGGAAAAGACAGGTAATTTTAATCTCTTTCAAATGCACTAACATTAAATCAATGATATTATTTCTAAGGTATTAAGAGCGCCGAAAAACAGAACTCAAAAATCGAAAAACCGTTTAAAAAAATAAAAACGCATGGAAAAACATAAAAATATATTTTTGAGCCGGCTCCTTTAAAACAAATGAGCCCTAATACATTAAGGCGATGATAAAGGCACCTGTCACCGACAAATACGAGGAACCGCTTTTCTCATTTAATTTTCCATTTTTAGCAAATAACTTTATGAAAAGGTATTATCCTAATCAAATACAACAACTTTTCAGAGAGATATTTTCTCAAAATTGAGAATTCAATGAAATAAGTGGTTTCCCGTATTTTACGGTGACAGGTTTAGCATCACCTTAAATTTAACCGTAGATGACTCGAGATAACGTACTGCATACACACACGCACACACGCACACACGCACACACGCAGATGCACATGCAAAAAGATAGTTATTTTTGTTTGGAAATGTATAGAAAATCTTAACTTAAAAAGAAATAATTTTTTTTACAAATTCCCACATTCACCTGGAAATCACATGTTTACTGTCTTGTGAGTAAAATGAGACTTTTAAAGTCCTTTTTTAGTATTGTTGACTTCGGGAATCCTGCACATAGTTTCCCAACGTTCCTAGTACGCACAGAATTCCTTATACAGTTAAGAAAAAGCCTACTTACTTTTTATACCAATTTAAAAATATTTGTGCATTTATATAAACTGGAATAGAAGTAACTATAGTTAAAAATGAGATCATTTTATTTAAATAAAAAATTTTCATAAATGAAATGAAAACTAGTATGTATTAAGGAAGTAGAAGACGATTTTTTAAAACTTATCAACAGGTTTTTTTGTTGGCCAAACAAAGAAGTGACTCGTTTTTTAAAAATTTGTCTCAAACTGCTATGCGCAAGTGACATTTTAAAATCTAGTAATTTCCGTTTAAAAAAATCAATTTTTCCCAGTAAGACTGAAAATAATAGATTTATTCAGCTAAAACTTGGCACAGAATTTATTAATATCATACTACATCGAACCTTACAAATTTACTATAGTACTACATTAAGGAAAAAAAAATAAATTGATTAAAATATTCTTCTTCTAGAGAGGCGACTTATATATACATTTTACAAAAAAAAAAGAGAATATTCTATTTTCTATTAATTTATAGTATTATGGTGAGGTTTAATAAATGATTTTTGCAAACCAAACAGACAATTTTATTTGTCAGCGATTTTCGGCAGCATTTCACTGCCCTCATCAGGCTATACCTTTATTTAAATATTTCATATTACACCATTATTAAAAAGTATTGTAAAAAAAATATATTTATATGTGATTTTATATGAAATTTGTTGTTAACATAAATACTTACAATATTTACATGGTACGGATGTTACATTTTTTAAGACCAATACATGTACAAGATATATACGTTACTCGCTATATGAACAATATAAAAATATAATAATAAGTTAGTGATTTTATACTATTTTCTTAATTGCACAGAAGTTGAGGTTAAGTTGCCATAAATACCTTTCATTTTCTTAATCGTCCTTATTGGGATGTATGGACTCCCAAAGATTCATAAAAATGATGCACCGTTAAGACCAATTGTATCATTAATAGGGGTCCAACATATAAACTAGCGAAAACAGTTGAAAAAAAATCATAAGTCACAACATTTCTAAGCCTAAATCCTATATAAAAAATAGTATTGAATTAAGAGAAAAAATTTAAGATATAAATATTCCTGCCGATCATATATTAATTTTATTAGATGTCGTATCTCTCTTCACCAGTATACCGACGGAACTAGTAAGGAACAGTATTGAAAAAAGATATCAATCTATTGTTAAACATTCAAACATTCCTCTGAAAGAACTACTAGGTACTATAACTTTTCTTTTAAACAGCACGTATTTTCAATTTGACGGGCGATATTATCAGCAAATCTATGGCTCTCCGATGGGGAGTCCTATTAGTCCATGTTTTGCCAATATAGTAATGGAAGATCTTGAAATAGAATGTCTAAATAAATTAGATTTTCACCCATTATTTTACTATAGATTTGTTGATGATACCATTATGTCCATTCCAAAAAATAAACTAAAACAAGTACTTGATACATTCAATTCCTATCACAGTAGTTTGAAATTCACATATGAACAAGAAAACAATAAATCAATTAGTTTTTTAGAAATTTCATTCATCAGAGAAAATGACAGAATTATAACCAATTGGTATCGGAAAGAAACATTCTCGGGTAGATTTTTAAATTTTAACTCAAATCATCCAATTACACAGAAACGAGCGATGATTTATACTTTAGTGGATAAGGCAATTTTACTTGCACAGGAAAAATATCACGTTAATAACTTGAAGATTGTAAGAAATTTATTAAGAGATAATGCTTATCCAAAAAAATTCTTAGAATTTCATATAAAAAAACGTTTAGATAAAATAAAATTTAATAATAATAGTAACAATAACAATAGGATCACAAACACAAGAAAAAAACCTGAAACAGTAGTAACTTTGCCCTATATCCCAAAGTTTTACGAGAAAGCAAAAAATATTTTAAGTCAAAACAATGTTCAAACTATTCCAAAAACACATAAAAATTTAAGTTTTATTGTTACTCGGGGTAAAGACAAGCAAAAGACAGGAGCTTGTACTAATGTGGTTTATAAAATAGAATGCCATGATTGTAATGCTTCATACGTAGGTGAAACCAAACGTCAGCTGACTGTACGTGTTGATGAACATGAAGCGAATACGAATATTGAGAATAAATCATATGCTATTAATAACCACATTAGGAACGGTCACTCCTTTAATTTTAACGATACAAAAATCCTGGATAAAGAACGTAATTGGAAAAAGAGATTAATTTCAGAAATGGTAAATATAAAATTACAAAAAAATTCTATTAATATTAAAGAGGACACCCAAAAATTAAACTATTATTACTTTTCATTGATCAATAGCATGAAAAGCAAATATAATAAGTAATAAATATCTTTTGTTTGAAGTAGCTATACACATACGGTCATTGACAAAATTGACGAGTATCATTATTGTCATTATATTCGCTCACGCGCGTTGCGTATAGAAAGAGATGCGTGCGCACATATAATAACAGGCATTAAAAATTTAAAATATTTTCTTTAACTTAATGTGATAATTTGTGCATTATTAGAGTTAGTTTATCTATATTAATAATTAAGTTTTTAATAATTAAATTGTGATTAATTGTGCAATATTAGATAATGCTGTTTTCTTTTATCTAGTCTACAAACTAGTCAGTTTTACATATTTTGAAATCACTCCATCAAAAGGCTCTTTTGAGCATGCTCAGATATTCAAAATAACGTCTGGTAACCGTCTGTGATAGAAAAGTCTTGTCGTACTTACTGATAGTATTAAATCTTCTGTGATATTTCATTTTTTACTTATTTATAACTTATAACGTTTTTTAACTATGGACTTCTTTTATTTATATTTATATTTACAAGGTGCTATTTATTGTTTTAATATTATACGTTTTTAAAATAAGGACAATTAAGAAAATGAAAGGTATTTATGGCAACTTAACCTCAACTTCTGTGCAATTAAGAAAATAGTATAAAATCACTAACTTATTATTATATTTTTATATTGTTCATATAGCGAGTAACGTATATATCTTGTACATGTATTGGTCTTAAAAAATGTAACATCCGTACCATGTAAATATTGTAAGTATTTATGTTAACAACAAATTTCATATAAAATCACATATAAATATATTTTTTTTTTTACAATACTTTTTAATAATGGTGTAATATGAAATATTTAAATAAAGGTATAGCCTGATGAGGGCAGTGAAATGCTGCCGAAACGTCGCTGACAAATAAAATTGTCTGTTTGGTTTGCAAAAGTCATTTATTAAACCTCACCATAATACTATAAATTAATAGAAAATAGAATATTCTCTTTTTTTTTGTAAAATGTATATATAAGTCGCCTCTCTAGAAGAAGAATATTTTAATCAATTTATTTTTTTTTCCTTAATGTAGTACTATAGTAAATTAGTGGGGAGTTGACGGTCCATGCAACCTCACTTCAAGTCTCTGCTCCGATATTTATCTTCACGCTCACGGGAAAAACCATTACTCAGAAGAACCGTGAGCAGAGCAGTCTTCATATATAGGTCTCTCTTTCGGTGTAACTTCCAAGGCGATTGATGTAGACATTCTTGGGTTTGTGTCTTGATAAAGGATGAATACAATAAACAACATTATTGATATTCTTCACAACTTTCCAAGGTCCCATCCAATTCGATTGCAGTTTCGGTGATTTTCTTTTGGTTCTTCGAGGATTAAAAAACCAAACCTTTTGACCTTGAGAGTAATTAACACATCATGCTCTGTTATCGTACCAAGACTTCATCTTTTCTGAGTGTACATTAATTTTGTCTCATTCTAATTCGTGAATCTCATTGAGTTTCTCATTGATGTATTTGGTCACGTAGTTAAGTAGTGTTTGATGTTGTCTTTCTACTTCACCATTTGATTGTGGGTATAAAGGTGTTGTTCTTGTCTTTTTGATCCCCAATAATTCTGATAATTCCATAACTAATCTAGAATCAAAGATTTTTCCTTGATCAGTATTTACTTCTAAAGGTACGTAATACCTAGAAATAATCTGATTAACAACAACCTTTGCAATACATTTTGTTCTCATATTTGGGAGAGCAATAATTATAAATTTTCATGTTACTACGCCCTCTATCTGAAGGCTCTTTTTTTGAAACACAAAGCTTACATGATCTATACCAATTTTATACATCTCTCTTACAAGTAGCCCCGTAGAATCTTTTCCTAACTTTTTCTAGAACCTTATTTGTCTTAAATGACCTTGAAAAGAAGAATAATGTGATTCTTCTAAAATCTCTTTAAGTTTTTGTCTAAGAACCACTAACTGACGAATCTTACAACTTAAATCTGGTGTAATCCATTCCCTAAATAAGATCCCTTTATCCTCAACAAATGAGTCCCATTGAGAACAATAAAGCTTCGTAAATTCGTCCATTGTTGAAATGTGATACCACATTGGTGTCCTTTCTTCTTTCTTACTCTGAAGAATAAGAGAAATAGCCCTATCTTCTCTCTGATCATCTCTCCAGTTATGTGGTGTATTTTCGTCAAAGATGATTCGACAAACAGTTTCTTCAATAACGTTAAATTTTTATTCTACTTTTAAGCAGTACTTACAGGATGATTCATCATATGGCCGTCTTGAAAGTTTATCAGCATTTCCATGAGAGCTTATTTTCCTGTGTAAAATTTTGTAATTGTATTGATCTAATTTTCCTAACCAACAGTCTAACTGTCCATCTAATTCTTTAAATGACAACAACCAAGTTAAAGAAGCATGGTCTGTTCTAATACACAAAGATAACGATGAAGTTTACGACGAGTAACACAGTAGTTCTTTTATGACTTAGAAAGATTTCTACTATAATAACCTACAACTCTTTATACTCCATCCTGAACCTGTGAAAGAACCGATCCAATTCCATGGTCAGAAGCATCTGTATCTAAAATTAATTCACGTTCAAGAGAAGGAAAAGCCAAAATAGGAGGTGTAGTAAGTACTTCTTTTAATTTGGAAAAGGCTTTGTGACATTCTTCTGGCCATATAAATTTAGTCGATTTTTCCGCTAACTTATAAAGAGGTTTAGCTATAGAAGAAAATCCTTTAATAAACAGTCTATAATAGGAACAGAAACCTATAAAACTCCTAAAATTCTTCTTGTTTTTTGGAATAGGTCAATTTACTACTGTTTCAATCTCCTTCGGATCCGTGATCATGATATTCAACTTCATTCCTGAAAAAAACACAGTTCTTCATATTGAGTCGAAGATTTGCCTCTTGAAATCTGGTAAAGACTTTTTATAAATTACTTAACATTTCGTCAAAAGTTTTAGACATAACCATGACGTCACCAACATAAATTAAAACAAAAAAGAGGTCATGTAATAATTTTTCTATCAAACGTTCGAATGTAGCGGACGCGTTGCATAATCAAAAAGTCATGACTTTATACTGTCATAACCGTTTACCAATTGAAAATGCTGTTATTTCTCTATCTTCAAGTTGAATTTTAATTTGCCAATAACCACTCTTTGAATATAAAGTACAAAACCACAAATATCCTGCCAATTTGCCAAGTGTATCATCAATTCTGGGTAAAGGATAAGAATCTTTGATAGTGGTATTATTTAGTTCTCGAAAATCAACTCAAAACCGTATAGAACCGTTTTTCTTTTGTTTTATAACAACTGGAGAACACCATGAGCTTTAAGATTCTTCTGTAACATCCTGTTCTTTCATCGCAGTAATTGCCTTTTCGACTTCTCTTTCTAGGTGTAATGGAACTCTTCGTAGAGGTTGTTTAATAGGTCGATGTTGACTGAGTTTTATTTTGTGTTCAACTAAATCAGATTTTCTAGCAACATCTCCATTTTGAAAAATATCTTCAAACTTGAGTAGTTATTGAGCGAATTTTTCTTATTGTTGTAAATTTATTTTTTAAAAAGTTCTTTTAAAGAATCCGGTAAAATTATACTTGGATCAATTATCCTAGATACCTGAGAATTCTCACAACTATTGACTGTACTTGGAATATCAAAAATATTTCTAATTTGCTACTATACTAGTGGGAATTACAAACTTAACTGGAACGTCTTTTGCAGTCGGATATTTGAGTGTTTTAAAATTAATAGGAATTTTCGTATCATTAAAATCTACAAATTTTGAATTTAAAATAGTTACGTCAGAACCAGAGTCTATTTTAAAATTTCAAGTTTTATTATTAATTAAACCATTGAAATAAAAGCTTTTAGAATTCCTATTAATTCTTCCAACACGATAATTAGTTAGTGAAGAATAAGTATCTGTTGAAGTCTTGTCATATTCTGTTGAACTTGCTCTAGAAAGTTCAACATAACCTAGTTTCCCTGATTTCCTAACTGATTTAGGCAATCTGATGTAAAATGGCCGTTTTGTCCATATTGCCAACATTTAATATTCTTTACGAAATCTTGAAATCTTGAGTTCCTAGAAAATTGAGGCTGATTTGTCGTCTTTGATAAAACTGACGTATTTTGAGTAAAATAAATTCTTCTGAATATTCAAAGATGCAGAATTATTCTTTGAATATTGTGGTCTTCTGTTCTGGTCGCGAATAACCTTGATTCCTATAGCTCGTACAAGAGCTCTCTTCAAAGAAGAAATCTTTTCTAACTGAAGAAGTTCCTTAATCGACGAATCAGAAATAGCAATGATGAATTGAGCACATGCTGTCTTGTCTTGAACTTCGTATGGATATTCGGAATGTACTAGGCTAACTAATCTTTTCAGATTAGCAGCCAAAGTTGGAAAATCATCACCAAATTGCTGACGGTTATTCTGAAATTGAGAGTAATACGAAGGTGGCAGATGTTTTTCACCAAAACGTAACTCTAACTTCGCTTTTAATTTTTCAAAATCTATAGTAGCAGGTTTTGAGAAAGTAGTCAAAACGCTTTTTGCTTTTCCTCTCAAAGCAGTAGCAAGGGCAACCGCCTTCATTTCTTCATTCCAATTGTTGTAGCTTGCAACTAATTCAAACTGCTTGTAGAACTCAACAAGTGATGTGGTTCCATTGAAAATTCTGGTTTGAGATTATATCATTATCCTGAATTTGTCTCCTGAAGACACGACCTATTCTGTGCTCGTAACCTATTAGAATCGTCAACAGTTACGGCATTCGCTGTTTCATAACCTAATCTAGTCTGATTGAACGGCCTAGTAGATGTTTCGTTAGAAATGCTAGTCGTTACAGTATTTGTCGCTAACATTGGAAATGTGTGTATGTTTATGTTTGTGTTTGTGTTTGAAATTGGAGAGCGACTTAGCTGATTCATTCATTGTTGCATCTCCTCCTGTCTAACTCTGAGCTCCTCTGCGACTAACTTGATCGTTCTTCAAGCAACATCTGATTCGCCTGTCGTAACCTTGATGTTTTGTCATCTGCGTTAGACGTTCTCTGGTGTTGCTCGTTAACAAGTTGTGTTTCTGACTCCAAATCCTTTACGTAAGCTCGAAGAGAAGCCACAATAGTTTCAGCCTACTCGAGTCGTCATCGTTCTTGGGATAAATTATCTTCCGCGTCTTGTAATGTTGTCCTGAAAATCTTATTATGTTCTTTGAGTTTGTTTATGTCTTGTATTGCCATAGTTAGAGACGGATTCGGTTGTTGTTGTTGTTGTTGTCCTTGTTCTAAACCATCTTGTTGTAGCTGTTTTTGTGATTCATGTTGTTGTTCCGATTGAACTTGTTGTTGTTGTTGTTCTGGTTCTTGTTGATCTAGTTGTTGTTGTGTATCTGGCGTAGGCCTCTTTATTGAAGATCGTGTCATCATGACAGATCGTAGATTCATGAATTTTCATTCACAGAAATCCCGGCTGAACCCCCAAAATATTACGATCGGGTTCGGGGTATTTAAATAAAAACTCACTATTTATAAAAAGGAACGCAAAACTCACACTTTATTCGTATAACCAAATAAAAGTGTAAACACGACTATTCTCATTAAATGTCAACATCAGACTACTGTCTTTCGGGGTTACGAGTCGTTGTCAAGTGCGACGATTCATGTTGTTCGAATCACATGATTGGCTCAATCACAACAGTATTATACATACAGTCGACTTCCAATAAATCAAAACTTGTTAATTTAAATTTTTCAATAATTCAACATTTTTTCCAGTCTCCTAGATCCTTTCAAACTTTTTATTACCGAGAGTTGACTCATGATTGTATTTTTAATATAAAGCTGCTTATATTTTTGACATAGAAAAGTCTGGGGAATGATGTTATTGTTGAATTAACTAGCCTTAAGGAAAAATAACTACATTAAAATTACAAATAAATTGGTAATATATTTTTAGGTGAGGATAAATTATTCATTATATATTACATACTTTTTTTCGGTAAATTTGAACCTATTATCAAGATATTACGGGTACTAGACTTAACTTTTAGGTATAAGAAATCAACTCCCAAACTTGCATCGTATTTATTTTTTCAAAGGTCGTGGACTCTCCTTGTTAGTAACATAAAAAAGATTGATTATAGTTTATTGTAGTAAATGATTTTTGATTAAAAAATTTTTTAATTTTTTTAAATACAACAATGAGACTAATTTTGTAAGTTATAAGAGCAATTATTTATTTTAATTATAGTTTTTAACAATATTTATTTTGGATCACATGATTTTCTAAAACAAATTAAAACTTTGCAGTACAAAGAAACAGTAATCATATTATCGATTTTTGTCATTTAAACAAGTCTCGTTTAGTTTATTTCACTTTATTGTCAGATTTGTTACTTTTTCAATCTCTTATATGTCAAATAAAATTAAAAAAATAACGCAAATAACTAATAATACATTCTAAACAATGATATTACATTTCTTAGTATAACCTAAGGTTTTCTTAAAATTTAAAAAATTCTGCTTTATTATCAATTTATTATAATTAAATAATTATTGATTTTTTTCTTATATTTTTACAGTTTAGTTGCTATATTGGATCCAACATTCTAAATATCAAAAAATTGATTAAAAATTGATTATCAGCGACTCAAAAAATCCTGTATACAAAATTTTAAACAAATTCGTTGCATACAACAGTGTGAAACTACTGCTAGTTCAGAAAACTTAGAAATGTTGAACTGTTTTCCAAATATCAAAAAATTATTTTTAAAGTATAACTCCACTTAACCTAGCAGTGCCTCTGTAAATCACTTATTTAGTACTCCAGGGTTGATTTTAATTAAAAAAAATCAAACTCAGTGATAATTTGTTTGAAAAACCATTATTATTGAAGTTAAATAAAAAATATATTTAAATATAATCCTATTTAAATTATTTTTATCCAAACTTTTTATTTTACTACAATAAAAACTAGTACCGTAAAACTAAGTAATTATGTCCATTTGGGTTGGCATCTTGCGTGATAAATAATAATTCCCAAATATCTTTGATTTCGTACGATTATTCTTCTGTATATAATAGGAAAAAGTTTCTTTATATAATCTTTACTTATACTATTTGTAATAACTTTTTTAAAGTGGCCATACTAACTAGGACACTGTCAGAGGTTTAGTTTCTTCCAATGGGTACTTATTTTTGAGATATCAAGCAACTGATCTCGATTGTGCAATATTTTAGTAATAAACGGTGCCTTTACTTCTGACCATAGCTCTTCAAGTTCTTACGCTAGAATAAAATACCAAAACGTAAAAAAAATACACGAAAAGAGCTTTAATTTCAGCTTTGTTTCATATAGAAATATTAATCTGGGCCAAAGTTATTAACTCTAACTGTATGTTAGTTGTGTAGTGTACTCTCACCTAAAATAAAATAAATAATTGTAGATTTATATTCAATATACGTAATTGTAAATGTAATGTAATTGAAAAATCTCATGACGAATACAGTGTAAAATTTCCCAATACCAATAACGGTTAATTTCAGACTTATTAGATTAATAGTTAATACAACGAAGCCTATTTTGAGTTCTAAAAAAGTACCTAACATTGCTTTCCGTTGAAAAAACTTTGAATTATAAATCACAACCTCTCTCTAGTAATTCCAAGTTTTTAAAAAATAAAATGAGCCATTTGTTCAAAGGATGACCTAAGTCGACTTAGGTCGTTTTTCCAGATTTGGTTTCAATGCATAGATATTGATCCCGAAAGTATATCTATAAAGTATTAAAAGGTTTTGGACAGTTTTTACACTTCAATGAATCTTTTAATTAAGTCGCGCGCCTGCTGTATTTACATATCTATGCGCGACCGAGTCGCAAGTCCTCACGCTGCAGCTGATGTTGATACGCATCCCAGTACGTGTTTTTATTACTCTCTCGCGTATATTACAAGTTTAGAAGGTTAAATTAAAAGGTTCCTAAACAAAGAAGTACTACTTTTGCTATTCAGAAGTATGCTAAACAAAATCTATATTTATGTACAAGTAATGCAATGGCAGTGGTGTAAATTTTAATTTCAAAACTAACACTACTATTTCGAGAAATTATCCGTTCATCTATAAAAACTGTTTGCAGTTAGTGTCATTGTTGCTCATAAAAGAATCTTTTATTTTTAATGCTTTTTTTTTAATCTACCAATCAATAATTTTGCAGACATACGATTGTCTGCAAAAAGTCTGCAAAAATGTAGCAAACAGTAACTTAAGCTTCGAATGAGAAATTCGACAATGAAAGCGAATAACTTGATTCATTTAATTTACGATCGCATTTTACTTTATATTTTTCATGTTATTATTTCTCTTTTCTTATTATAGACTGTTCAATAAACTATTTTTTAAGCTAATATATTTTTTATAATTTAAAATTAATATTAGCTGTTGATACCCCGAACATCTAAAATGAATTATAAACTAATATAACTCTTCAAACATGATATATTACCATTACAATAATGTAAAAATGACCTTTCTTCTCCTATTATATCCTCGAATTACTAAAAATGTTTAAACTATCCATGTATCTTATTAATGCACGGGACTGGAGAACACGCGAACTTCGGATCTCGACTTGTATTGCGGGCGGTATCTCAATTGTCGTCTGCGGTAATGCAGGAATTTTCTAATGCAAAGGTGTGGGTAAGAACACTCGAGAGAGTCCCAAGCGACCAACCTCACTCTCCCGCCCAAGGGATGCCAGTTGTTACGTATGAAAAAGTTGGGAGACTCGGGCTCGAACCATGAGCTCCTAAGTCCGGATGCAGATAAGCTCGGCACTAGACCGATGCTGTCACCGCAGACTGCAGTTTCTTATCGTCTTCATATGCGCTATTGCGTCACGCTCCGTGACACTCCCCTCGGCCGACAGAACGGCGTCCTTGTCATTCGAGTAATGTGGGGAAGTTGTTTCTTTCTTTCATGTATTGGAGATTCATCGTTATGTGTCTATGTGTCTCGAGATTTAGGTGTCTTATTAATGCACGGGACTGGAGAACACGCATACCTCGGTCCTCGAGTTGTATTGCGGGCGATACCTCAATTGTCGACTGCGGTAATGCAAGAATCTTCTAATCCGAAGGTGTGGGTTAGAACACTCGAGAGATTTCCAACCGACCAACCTCGCTCTCCCGCCCAAGGGATGCCAGTTGTTACGTATGAAAAAAGTGGCGAGACTCATGCTCGAACCATGAGCCTCTGGATCCGGATGCAGATACGCTCGGCACTAGACCGATGCTGCTACCGCAGACTGCAGTTTATTATTGTCTTCATATTGCGCTACGCTCCGTAACAGTATTATTATTACTATCTTTCTCTTCGTATTTTAATGATTATAAAACATTTGTTACTAGTTCGCCGGAAAAACGACTTAAGTCATCCGGTACAAAAAATATATTTTAAAATTGTTTAAACATTTATACTTCACATTTTAGCATCTAAAATGATTACTGAACTTTAAAATGAATTCAAAAAATTTCAAACAATAATACTTTACAGTTTAAAATAAATAGAACGCTGAATCTTTAAATTGCTTTTTCTGAAAACAGCCAAATTCGATTTAGGTCGATCTTTGGGCGAACGGCTCAAATAATGTTAGGTACTTTCTTGGCTTTTAAAACTAAGAACATAAATTAAATTTAATAAAATTAAAGTAACTTTTAAGTAATTTTTCGTTACTTTTTTAAGTAACTGCAACGGTAACGAGTTACATTTTTTACCCAGTAACTGTAACGATAACGAGTTCCTTTTTTGGCAAGTAACGGTAACAGTAACGAGTTCTTTTTAAATGAGTAACTCACCCAACACTGCCCGCCGTATTCACCAGACATTGCCCCTTGTAATTATCACTTGATTCGATCGATGGCACATGGCCTGGCTAAGCAGCACTTTCATTCTTATGAAGATACCAAAAAATGGGTGACTCTTGGATAGCCTTAAAAGATGTGTCATTTTATCTAGAAAATTCAAATGCTGTCAGACATGTGCAAAAAAGTAGTGGCTAGCGATGGACAATACTTTGAGAGACATGTTTTTTTACTAATTTTTTAAAATAAAGCATTAATTTTCATGAAGAAATAGCGAGAACTTATTCAACATCCCAATAATTGTATGCTCTTTCACATGCTTTATTACTTAATCGATAATATTATTTATATGGTATCATAAACCCAAAGAACAAAAACTCATCGAAAAACAAAAATAATTTTTCTGAGCCGCCGCGCCGCACTATGGGCGCAAATGAGAAAATTTGTATCAAAATAAAATACCGCCTCGTAGAAATGACTCAAGAACTTGAATTTTTTCTAAAATGTTGGTAGACTGATATAGATTAATGAAAAATTATTGGCAAAGCCAAAATATAACCGCCCACACGTAAGTATAACCTCAAATACCTAATATATCGAGTATTATCAACAGACCAATTAATATATGGGAGAATTATTGAAGAGTCAACACTTGAAGTGCAGATAATGACTTTAAGCATGTAATTTGATTTTTCCATTGCCATAAGAAACTATCATAACCTCAAATAGGTATTTTACTTTTACAACATAAGAATTTTCGTCATATGCACTAATATATGGAATATTAATGAGGAAGTGAACACTAAAAGCACAGATAATATGTTCATTCCTTTGAATAGATTTTCCAATTTCGCCGGAAACCGATCACAACCTCTAAAGCGGGTATTTTTTCTTTTATGATGTGTGAATTTCCATCACATGCATTGATATGAAAAGTTTTACCAGGAAATTAACAATTGAAGTTCAGACACTATTTTTGATCTAATAACTTGACTTTCATTTTGTCAAAAACCTATCATAACCAACTATAATTACTCTTATAAAATGTGAGGTTTCGTAGAACGAAGTAATATTTTAAATGTTTATGAGCAAGTAAATACTTGAGGTGCAGGAAATAGTTCCCAACCAATAAATTAATTTTCCTGTTTGGTAGGAAAATTATCATAACCTCAAAAAGGGTACTTTTTACTCTTGTAATCGTAAGTTTTTGTAATATGTACTGACATTTGAAAGATTTATGTGGAAGTATTCGGTCAGAAACTTATCTCAATCATAGAAAATCTCTCTCTCCCTCCGTCCCTCTTTCTCAGCCTCCCTCTCTCTCTCACTCTCTCGCGCTGAAAAGTGTGAAATAATTCACAAAAATGTTCTCGAAGTCGGCGCCGAATTACAAATTGACATATACCGTCACCTCTTTTTGTTTCATTGGGAATCTTACTCTTCTAAGCACATTAAGATTATCCCGGGGATAATACATAAAAGCTCGCGCCAGCAGTTACAATTGTAACAGTATTATTTGAATTATATGTGATAGTTTAGCCGATGACTATCATTTGAAGAAGATTATTGCATTGGAAGTTCTTTTTATAAGCATTTTCTCTCAAACCAGTGCTTTAGATTATGAGTTATTAACTTTAAGTGGGATATACGATAGTGGGACACATATTTAATTCCAGGTTTAACGAAATTGGACCCATTTCAATATTATTTATAAATTATATTCTTGAGCAAGATTGTGGATCAGTGCCTCTATTGTGAATCAGTTTATGTCAAAACTATATTGCGAAAGTTTTGCGTTACTTTTATTATTATTTTGAAAGCACTTATTCTTATGTATCAAACTAATTAATGAAGTAATGCAAAACTTTTATAATGTCTATTTAGAAGTAAATGATTCACAATAGAGGCACTGATCCACAATAGGGTATGTGACGGTATATGTCAATTTGTTATTCGTCGCCGAGAATATTTTTGTGAATTATTTCACACTTTTTAGTGCATTTTTCAAAGTCGGTTCTTTATTTTTTTTTTCAAAAAAAATTTTTATTTCAGACCTTTTAGTTGTAAGGGCTCACCTCCATTCAATTTATATTGCAATATGGGTCGACCAACAAAGGATGCTGCACGTAAGAGAAAAGAACGTTTGCACGAAACGCAAGAGGCTAAATCTGAACGCCTTTGGCGAGCAAAGAAGGCAATGGATGACAGTCGTCGCAAGGAATCTCCTAGCAAATGCGTTGAAAGACTGTCCCGGATGCGAGAAAGAAGTGCAATGATTGAGAAATCTTCTAAGCAGAGATAGCATACATTTTTCCTAGTTCCTCTGCATGAAATATAAAAACAACATTTCATATTATTGTCATATCGTCATTCCTGTTCCTAAGTTTGGCTGGGTGGTTGGGTAGGAGCTGGGTGGAACTCGAATTGCAGCCTCCTCCACGTGGTGAGTTCTGGTTTTTTTTATTTTCAATATAATTATATTCAATATAATCATATGCAATATCATTAATGATAAAGGAAATCAAATAAGCAAAGAGCTGCAAGTTTGAAATAATTATTTTCAACCGAATCAATCAAGCATTTTTTAAATAATCGCAGGACAAACATAAAATAAAAATGCCAGTACTGACGTAGTACAGGCTCCTTACTGGCCCAGTTATATAATGGAACCACCATGGGATAATTCTCTTTTATTCAAAAAGAGTTTATCCAAATCGGTCCAGTAGTTTACGAATAATCGGCAGAAGAACATAACAAATCACCAGTACTGACGTAGTACTGGCCCAGTAATATAAAGGGACCAACATGAGATCATTCTCTTATATTAAAAAATAGTATCAAAATCGGTTAAGTAGTTTCCGATAATCGGCGGAAGAACATAAAAAATGACCAGTACTGACGTAGTACTGGCTCAATACTGGCCCAGTCATACAATGGGACCAACATGAAATAATTCTCTTTCATTAAAAAAAAATATTCTCCAATTCGGTTCAATAGTTTTCGAATAATCGGCGGACAGAGTCGTCAGAGGCCAAAATGTACAGAAAAAATATTCATAAAAAACTAAATTACTGGCGAGATACTGGACCAATAATCACAAAATTTGAATGGGATCACCGGAGGATAATTACCGTTCATATAAAAAAAGTATTTTCGGAATAATCGCTGGACAAACATTAAAAAAGCCATGTCGAATTGAGAACCTCCTCCTTTTTCGAAGTTGGTTAAAAACTCACTGAGGACATACGAGCAGATATTAACAGCAACAAAAAACTTTTGACCATCTTGTTAATGTTTGATTTTAGCTAAGCATTCGACACCATCTCACATATTAAACTATTACGTAAGCTGATGCGCATGAGTTTCTCTCTCTTATATTCGGATACTTCTGTACAATTAAACTAATCAATGCACGTTGCGTAAAATGTATAGTAGCTTTAAGTGATTATCTACATTAGTTTAAAAATTTCTTCCATTAATCATTTTTATGTCTAAACGTAAACTAGAAAGTATTTTACAACTTCTTTTTCAGTCAGAGTTCTCGTTACTATCTTCTGCATCAGTATTATTACTGTAGTCTTCTTTACTTTCAATTATATAAGTATCAGTTGTATTTGATGAACTAACAATGTGAAAATAAGATAATTAGAAAACTAACTAAAACAAGTTTAGAAACATATAAAACATCTGTAATTTAAAAATATTTTTTACATTTGCATGAGATTTTTCACATGTTCCGGCAAAATTTTATGTTCGTGTTTCTTTAGACGTTCTTCTATATACATCATTGATACTTTTGGATCGGACCTACACATTTGTCGGTTGAATACATCAAGGACGCGTGCTGATCTATTCTACTGACGGGCATGGTTTTTGAAGTTTGATCTATAATACTTGTGCGAAGTTTTATTCGCATCTTCTGAAAAAAGCCATTGGCATTGGGAATTATTTCGCTATATCGACTCCGTATTTTAATATTTTATGAACTGTTGGACTCATTCTTGCCCATGGATACAACTCAGAGTGAAGACTGTATGTTTCGGAACAAAGTATTTTAACTTTATAAAGTTCTAAATTTTGTTTGCATCTAAATGCAGTTATGATTATAGATATGTTAGTAACCAATCTAATTCTAAATATTCCGCAAACTTTGTAGGATCGCTTAGACATTTTCTTGCTAAATTCCCGTATTTGTCGTTCCGAACCCTTGTAACACATGATCTACTCTGATACCAAAACCTTCGAAAAGTCTTTTCTGCACGTATCCCTGTCAATCTTCAAGCCGACCTGAAAAACGAATTATCGTTATGAAAAAATAACTATGTTAGTTCATCGGTGACATTTCCTTGCTATAGGCTAGTGGTCAAACTGCCCAAAAATAAAGCTAAGACTTAGCGTTAATATTTAACTACATGACTAGATTAAATAAACTCTTCCTTTATCAAACAGCCTTAATAGCCCGAATTTGTGGTACACTGTAGAGACCCTGAAAGCTAAATTATCAAACAAACTTTGTAACTCAAACACATAGTACAATTAATACCATTACGAATTAAGGTTTTTTACTTTCAAGTCTCTAAGAAAATTCATATCCAAAACATGATAGAAAGAATTGGCGAGCGAGCTTCTTCTTCAAGAAACTTAGGAAATGTATACCCTCGTTAGTCAGTAGACAGGCTTTGCGAGCAAGCTATTTCTTTATCAAAAATACACGTAACATACGTCTGTTCCTAAGTAATCCAGCCAACTCGTAATACAATATATTTTATATAATAGAATATAATTAGTATAACGTATCTTTTTTATCTTTTGCTACATCCCATAATCGTAGTGACTTTCGATAAGAAATATGCAATAAATGTTCGAAGCTTTTCATTTGACAGTGCAGTAAACCAAGTCCATACTTTAGATTTGATATACTAAAAATTTGTTTGAATCGCTATGTAACATGCAAATTAACACGCTAGAAACGAATAATGATTGTTGAGCATTTGAGCAATTGTTATCAGAATTTTTACATTTTTGTTGAGCATTTGTGTATCCTGATGAGCTATCAAAGCCTGCTGCAGCCATTAATTTTAATTGCATTAAATCTTCTTGATACCAAACTATAGCAAACGCAAAGCATAATCTTTCTGAAGTTTTATTAAGGAGACTCTGTAATGGTACTGTGATTTTAAGTTAAGAAGCTGTATAGTTTTCTGGACGACATTGATCCATTGCTTGAGATATAACTTCATAAGAAGGATAAATTTTAACCCCTCTAGATCGTGTATCCATGAATAGTGATCTCCATTTCCTTTTGCTATAGTCATTTTCAAGATCAAATGCTAATCCTGAATCTGGTGAGTAAGCAGATATTCCGATTTCAAGATCATCGTTATTGCAATTTAATTCTTCGTAAGCATTTTCAGTTTTGCATAGACATACTGCTAATTCTAAAACTGCAAAATTATGCTTAGCAAAAATAATAATTTTTTTAACTTTTCTGTAGAGTGTACTTCTCGAAACTTCACTAAGAGATACGGATTTTCTACCATCATGCCGACTACTTCGCGTTTTTCTTTTCGGACGTCCAACTTCACTTCTAGGAAGGTTTCGTTTTTTCCTGCGAGAGGTAACATGATGAGTGTATAACCATATAAAGCTAAATCCTCCAGAAACACATTTTTCCCAATTACTTTAAAGTACCGCTTGAGAGGATTTGCAATACATGATTCCTAAAAGAATGGTGGGGATATTGTATTATATATCATTTAATCAGAATACTAAATTTTCAGATGAATATTTTTTCAGTTATGATGTACAGAATGTAATGTTTTTCAAGTAGGAAATGAAAGTTCCTAATTATAAAAAGGTAGAAGTGTAAATCGAAAGAACGAGCATAAAATCAGATGTTATAAGTTTGGAAAAATTTCTACACAAACGCTTAGGAAATCTAAGATATCTAGTAAAAAAGCAGGAAATTCCGATATTTTCATTTTCGAATAGGTAAAAATAGTCAAAGATAGCCCTCTGTCTATTAGTTCGGACATTTATTTTTTGGAATTCAGATATCTACAATATTTTGGATTTTAGTACTGATTTCATTGTATATGATCGAAGAATTTCTGAAATATATCCATCTGTATTTTTTCTGATAGAATTTTTTCTGTTATTTACGCACACTTAAATATTGCTATTATGTACCGTATACTTTCAATTCAAAATTGAACTTTTCTAAACTTATACCCAGCTAAACTTTCAGCATTCTGATGAAATATCACAACTCATAAAAGAAAATAAACAAAAATGATAGTTTTTATCATGTATTGATCATGTCCGAAGTATTATTTCAGTTTTGAGCCATTATAGTCGTTTCTTGATACTGAAAAGATTAACTTAATCATACTACATATTTAACATTTTTACGAAAAAAGTGACGTAGAAATGTGAAAATGGCTGTTGGTCATTCACAACAACTATCGTAAAAATAGTTATATTGTAATAAGTCTTAATGGGACATAGAAATATAGCTTATATTAACCTGGGAAAAGCAAAAAAAAATTGCTCCTAACTGGAGTAACAGAATGCTTTCTCGAAGATATGTTAAATATAACGATTAAGTTAATTTTAATGATTTCTATGAAAAACGTATGTAAAACTGAAAATTTAGAATTACTTTCACAGATTGATCTTTAATACTGTCTATTATTACAACGACAATTGTATAAATATAAAAAGATTCTCCCTTAATTGTGATCTTTGAATTAATGTTTTTTTATAAAGTTCTTGATATTATTTAAATCACTTTAAAATGTAATCTGCTATATGTTATGTCAATGAGTTACATATATACATACATATATACATACATACATATTTATTTATTTACTTATACCAGAATAGTTTACATAGTGTATTTACATACACCCGAAACTCCGCAGAGATAAACAAAGTTATATATTCGCAGACACTGGCCTTACAAGAACACTTAAATAAACTAGATATAACTAGATAAAAAAGCTTAATACTAAAACTTAAAACTAAATACTATAAACTAAAACTAATTACATACATTTCATTTTCTACCTTTAACAGCATATATACATATAAAACTTTTCATCTTAAAAAAACTATATCAGGTTTCTTAACCACTATAATTTGGTTTGTTTCAATATATTTAACAGTTTGCTTTAACCCAATTTTTAATAATTTTTTTTGTGATACATTATTAATATTTAAAACCTTCAGCTCGTTTGGTAGAGCGTTAAAAGTTCTAATTGCTTTATTATAACAATTCTTATCACTAATTCTTTTCTTATTCGCAGGTATATTTAGGTTTTTGTTTCTCATAATACTAGACGAAGTGAGGTATTTCATTTGAAGGTCATAGTAGTGAAATCTAAGTGCTTCGAATGTAAACAATTGTTCTAAGTTAAAAGGAATGTCTTGTATGAGAAAGTTATTTTTGTTGATGATTTTTAGAATTTTTTTTGTAAATTTTGCACTATACACGAGCATTTTTATATGCTGCACCCCAGGCTATGATGCCATAGTTTATTAAACTATGAAAGAATGCGTAATAAATCAATCTAAGCGTTTCTGTAGACATTGATTTACCAATTTTGTAGAAAATATATATTAGATATTTTGTTTTCTTTATTATGTATTGAATGTGTTTGTCCCACTTTAAATTGCAGTCAAAAACTACTCCCAAATATTTGTAGTTTTCCACTCTGTTTATATTTCTATTCTGTATCTTTACATTTATTTGTGTAGGTACACTATCGATATAGCTACCATACGTGATGCATACAGTCTTATCAGCATTTAATGATAATTTATTTACCGCTAACCACTTATATATTACTTGTAAAAACTTATTCATATTTCCTTGCGCTTCATTCCAATTATTTCCAGTAGCTATTATTGCAGTGTCATCTGCATATGATATCATTAATATACAGTATAAAAAGCAGAGGTCCTAAAATCGTACCTTGAGGAACTCCCGTATTTATTAATAAGTTATCACTTTCATGACCATCTATTTTAACTGCTTGATATCTGTTATTAAGATAACTTGAGAGTAAATCAAGTGCCTGTCCCCTAATTTCAATACAGAATAGTTTATCCAATAATATTTTATGGTCCACTGTATCAAACGCCTTTGCTAAATCAAGGAAAGTTACTATTATAGGTTTACTGTTATCCAAAAATTTCCATTTTCCTTTAAAAAAATACAAAACGTGTTATATCTCGAAAAGTCTATTTTTAATATTTTTTTAATACTTTTAATCGAAAGCTGAGGTTTTTTTTACATAAGAAAAGTTCTTTTGCACAGAGTGCCCGATTATATTTCAGTGCGTAATAGAACGCCGAAAAGTAGAAGTACCGCGCGCGACTTGGCGCGGCGCGGCCGCCGTCACCGCCACATCATGCTTACTTGTAAAACTAGTTATTTTTTCAGTCGGTAGGTGGCTTAAACATAAAAAACTTTAATCTATAAATGAATTGTCACAAGAAATTCATATATACGACGATGTTTTTGTTTAAATTTAGATTTTTTTATGATTAATTCATATATCTATTGGTTACGTATTTCTCCGGTTTATTGTAGCAACTACAATGGGTTCAACCTGGAAAATGAAATGCATAAATCCTTTCTCTCGAGAGAATCACCCTACGTCTAAAGATCTGTTTGACTTTCCTTCAACTTTTAGAAGTATATTTCCGTTTGTACCCGAAGAAGCGAAAATATGTGGTACATGTCATAGGTAAATTTACAAACGTAAAGCAGATTTACCTATTTCGGATACAAAAAAAGCTAACATAAATTGTTGTGATGAATATCATAAAGCTGGCGTAACGGTTCTCGAACAAATTAAAAGAAAATTTTCTAATACTATATAGAATTCAGCTACTCACTCTTGCTCCCGATTTTTGGTCTCGTAATGATTTAATCACAGAGTTTGGTTGTACTGAATGGGAAGCTCGAGAAGCAAAAGAGTTAGTAGCTGAAAAAGGAGTTTTCTCAGTTCCTGAAAAAAAACGCGGCAAAGTACTTTCGATGGAAACTACAAATTTAGTTAAAAGTTTTTATGAAAAGGATGACATAAGTCGAATTATGCCAGGCTTGAAAGATTGCATATCCGTAAAGCAGGACAACGGCAAACGAGAACACGTTCAGAAAATATTACTTCTTGACAATTTGAACGAAATCTATTATTTATTTCAAAAAGAATACGAACACGTTAAAATTGGGTTAACAAAATTCATACAATTGAGACCAGTACACTGTGTTTTAGCTGGAAGCAGTGGTACACACAATGTATGTGTATGTGTACATCATGAAAACGTTAAGCTCATGCTAGAAGCTGCTGAGCTAGAGTGCTTAACGAAAAATAGTAAACTATATCTTACAAATTATCATGACTGTATTCAGGCAATCGTTTGTAAAAATGCACGTGATGAGTGTTTCTTGGGTGACTGTCTAAATTGTCCTAATACGTCTGCATTACGAGAACATTTGCTTGAATGTTTTGATAAAAATAATGTTTTTGAAATTCAATTTGAATCGTGGTTTCAAACAGATCGGTGTACGATAGCTTCAAAAAGTGAGAACGTTTATGACTTTCACAACACGCTGGGCGACAAATTAATGAAATTGAAGACTCACGATTTTTTTGCTAAGAAACAGTCACAGTATGTGAATAAGTTGAAAGAAAATCTTCAAGAAGGGGAGTTTATTGTCTGTTTTGATTTAGCGGAAAACTATGCATTTGTAGTACAGAATTCTACGCAATCTTTCCATTGGAATAATAACCAGGCAACTATTTTTACAGTTGTAATTTATTACAAAGAACATAGTGATCTTAAACATGTAAGCATTGCTGTAATTTCTGATAATCTAAACCATGATACTGTTGCGGTTTATGAATATCAAAAAATTGTCATACTTTATCTGAAATCTAATTTCGTAGTTAAAAAAATTTATTATTTAACGGATGGAGCAAGTCAACATTTTAAAAATAAGAATAATATGCAAAATCTTCTGTTTCATGAAAAAGATTTCGAAATCTCAGCGGAATGGCACTTTTATGCTACCGCGCACGGCAAAGGTGCATGTGATGGTATCGGTGCGAACTTAAAGAGAGGTGCAAAACGTGCTAGTCTACAACTTTCATCCAAAAATAGAATTTTAACAGCAAAAAGTCTTTACGAATGGGCTAAAAATTATTGCAATGAAACCAAAGTATTTTATAGCAATAAAGATGATTATGAAAAAACTGTTTTAGAACTCAAACCAAGATTAGATAATGCTAAATCTATACCAGGGACTTTACAGTATAATGCTTTTATTCCATTGAATCAAAACACATTCAAACTACAGAAAACGTCTTTAAGTTCTAAATATCAAATCTTTCCAAAGAAAGACACTAAGAAAAAAGAAAATAATGTATCCAAACCCGCAACAAAGACAAAGAAAGCCACGAAGCTAAAGACTTTGAAAGCCTCTTCGAAATCCAAAGTAACAAAAAAACGATTAATAAAAACAAAAAAATAACTAAATTTAACTAACAGATTTAAAAGAAATTATAAGGTAGCAAAATATGAAAAGGAGGACCGAATCCAGCGGCCACCGTCGAGCGCGAAGTCACGCGCCTTGCCGCTGCGCGCGGTACTCCAACTTTTCGGCGTTCTATTACTCACTGAAATATAATCGGGCACTCTGGGCAAAAGAACTTTTTTTATGTAAAAAAACCGCAGCTTTCGATTAAAAGTATTAAAAAAAATATTAAAAATAGTCTTTTCGAGATATAACACGTTTTGTATTTTTTTTTAAGGAAAATGAAAAATTTTGAAAAATCTGACCACATTATTGGAAAGTTGAGGAAAAAATACATCGAAATAGTTTATTGGATATTTTTTATATATTTTTTTTCATACCGCAAACGCGAGTTGAAAACAACAGTATTAAGCGCTAGCGCGCGGCGCTAGGAGAGTTGACGTGATTCGCCCCATATTTGCTTTTACGCAAAAGCCACTAATTCTATAGTAAAAATGCTTATAGTATATAATGGCCAAATTTATTTATTTATTTATTTATTCCAGAGTTACATATAACATTTGCTAAATTCGACACAGAGTAGAAATTATTTACACAATAACACACTATAACGCCGCAAATCCTGCAGAGGGAATTGGTATTCCCTGTTCGCAGGTCCGAATTAACAACAAAAATAAAAAGTGCTGGTTAGTTTTACTGTATTCCTTACAGCAAAAACCTCCAGCCATACTAAACCGTACAATGCAAGTATCATTCATTCATAAGGACAGAATGTATCCACGTCGGTCTTCCAGACATGGCTCATTCCATCCTTCACCATTCATTCATACATACTTTGGTTGGGTTATGAAGGTCTTCTGACTCTTCATCCCAAGTCTATATAACATTATTAATAATTTATTAAAAATTTAACAGTGGTATATAATCTATAACATTTTTACATAAATCCTTATTAAATAATATTATCATTATAAATTGTGTTAAAGATTCTATATTTTTATATAGTTAGTAATAATGTGACGACTACATTATATTAATTCGTGTTAATTAAGATTACATTGCACATGCTTAAGATTCTATATTTTTGTACATTTTTCTTTGATATTATAAATATTTTTATTCTTATAATTTAATCATTGTAACCTAGCACTATAATATTACTAATACCTCACTAACATGGATCTTGCCGACGTAAATTTTTCTGTTGTCGCGTGTTTATCTCTTGCATATAATATTCTTTCTATGGTGTTGAGCCTAGTCGGGCAAGTAAGTCCAACAGCACAGGTAACTCTGTAATGTGGGAACTCTTGTGGGTACTCTTTGTGTTGGTTAGCTGAATCACATTTGCAGTTTGATGTAAAGACTATATCGTCAATAACTACAATATCATTATAAGATGATTGTTGTTTAAGTGGATACATTGAGATTGTGAAAATTTGTTTTCCTCTTATTCCTCTATCAAAGTAAAAAATCGCCTTGTTCGATCCTAGGTAGTTGATATCTCCGTATGTCATTCTGTGACTTGCTGATTTGTTAAACTTCTGTCCAGGTGCAGCCGTTGCTTCCATTTTTCTAGCTTTCTTGTTGTTCTTTTCAGCCATTTCATCAATCTTGGTGAAGACCGTTTCTACTGGTTCATATTTTTCTATAATTGGATCTTTATTAACATCTAAATCATTATTTGCTCCTTTAACAAATTTTATGTATTTGATATTCGCTTTTCCGTTTTCTGTTTTGTGTGTCCATATATTTATTATTTCATTTATTATATTATATAGACTATTGCTGATTTTTGGATATGAGTTTAGCATTCTATTGTAATTGTAGTTGGAGATAGGCCGATATTTGCGATTATTGTATGATTTACATTTGCCCTTAGCATAAATGTATGTTCTGATATCAAGCATTATACTATTAGCCAATACTGAGTCTTCTCTGGATCCATACATACTAACGTCCACTTTGTTTTCAATGAGTGCTGTTTTTCTCTGCTGCAGTAAAAACTGTAATTTAGAGGATATTTCGCACTGGTACTTCATCTCGTTTGCACAGCGATAAAAGCCATAATTTAAATTGTTGGCAATCTATTGTCGTTGCAGTGTTTATTTAATTCATTATTTCTCAACCAATCCTGTATTTCTTTTTATATTTGTCTTTTTTTTGTATATCTAACATTTTTAATTCATTTGGCAATTTATTAAAGATACTGATTGCTTTAATATAATTATTTTTAGTACTAACAGTTTTGTAATATTTTGGTAAAATTAATAGTTTGTTTCTTGTTTTACTCGTCGAGTAGATATACTGATCGTTAAAATTTTCATAGTTATACTGAAGACTCTTATTTGCAAATAATTGCTGTAGGAATTATTTTTTGAAAAGTATTTTTATTTATAATTTAAAAAAATTTTTTTGAACTGTTTGCAATAAGTGTAGTTTGTTTTGATACGCACCACCCCACGCAATTATGCCATAACGAATAAGGCTGTGGAAGAAAAAATAGTATATAATTTTTAAAGTATTAGTTTCCATGAATGTAGAAATTTGACTAAAGATGAAAATTAGGTATCTTGTCTTATTTATAAGATATTCAATATATTTTGTCCATCTCATATTCTCATCGAAAATTATACCCAAATATTTTGCTTCATTCACTCTCGTTAGTTTTTCATTATTGATTTTAATTTCAATTTTCTGTGGTACACTGTCACAATAGTTACCAAAAGTTATATAAACAGTTTTTTGTATATTTAATGCTAATTTATTTAGTCTAAGCCATGTTGAGACATCTTCTAAGTATTTGTTCATTTTGTTTTCAACTTGACCAAGTTTTTCCATTTGCTATTACAGCAGTGTCATCTGCATAGGACAGGATGGAATTCAGTCTGGCATGTTTGTTAGCAAGTCATTCACATAAAATATAAAAGTAGAGGCCCAAGTATAGTCCCTTGAGGGACACCAGTATTAACGTTTTCAGATTCACTTACATGTGAACCTATTCTTACTTTTGTTTTCTATTAGTTAAATAACTTGTAATTAGTTTATGCACCTTTCCTCTTATACCATACGAGTAAAGCTTATTTAACAGTATTTTATGATTTCCTGTGTCGAAAGCTTTTGCCAAATCTAGGAATGTAATAGCGATGGGTTTACTTTGATCTAAATTTTCATAAATTGTTTTGGATATAAGGCTTAATGCATCTTTAGTGCCAATATTTTTGATAAATCCAAATTGTTTTTTACTTAATATATTACTATGGCTTATAAAATCTATAATTCTATTGTGTATGATTTTTTCAAAAATTTTTGCTATATTTGATATTAAGGTGATGTTAAACCCCGTGTTACTGGTAAATACAGGGAACCACTTTTTTCATTAATTTTTCAATTTTAAGAAAATATCTCTATGGAAAGTTGTTCTTTTTGATTGGAACAACAACTTTCCATAGAGATAATTATTCAAAATTGAAAATTAAATAAGAAAAGTGGATTCTTGTATTTGTCGGTGACCGGTGGCTTTAGCATCACCTTAACGATATAGGTCTATAGTTTCCCACGTCATTTTTTCCCCTGCTTTGTATATTGGTATCACTTCAGCCTCCTTCAGCATATCTGGCCAAATTGATGTTTCGATACAGCGATTAATTACATCAGCTAAAGTGTCTGCTATAGTTGTAACTATAGTTTTCAATGCCTTTGAATTAATATTATCTACACCACCTTTTTTCAATTTTAAATTGTTTATTATCTTTATAATTTCAAATTCGTTTGTAGGTTTTATAAAGATTGTTTTTGGATTACTTTTAGGTAGTTCTAATTTTTTATGTTTTAGTATCTTTGTTTTCTTACTCAGTATTTCTCCAAGTTTGCAATAGTATTTATTCATTTTGTTCGCAATTTCTTTCCTACTTTTAATTATTCTATTATCTTCAGTTTTCAACTGAGTAATAGTAGTATCGTCTCTGATTTTATTGTTCGCAATTTTATTATTTATACAAGCCCAGAGTTTTCTTGGCTCATTTCTATTAATCTCTATTGTTTTCTTATCATATTCTATTTTTGCTGCTTTAATGACCTTATCTAGAGTTTTAACAAATTTTTTGTAATTGTCTTTGAGTTCATCATTATCTGGATTATGGTTTAGTTGTTTGTATAGTATTTCTTTTGTATTACAAGAGTTCAATATTGCTCTTGTTATCCAGTCTTTCCTAGGGGTTTTCTTGGAGTTGCGCAAATTTGTTTTTTGTATTTTGATTTTTCAATGCAAATTTTAATTTCTTTTATTATTTCCTTAATAGTTTCATTTGGATCTTTTGTATTTTTAAATTTTGACCAATTTATTTTCATAGCATTATTGAATAATTTTTTGTAATTATAATAATATGTCAATTTTTGTCTCTTTATTTGAGTTAGGTCTACCATTTTTATTTCTTAAAATAATGGATAATGTTCAGTTATGTGCACCATAAGTGTTACTGATTTAGTCATGAGGAAGTCTGTTTTAATAAAAATGTTATCAATACACGTTCTTTTATCCGTAGTTATACTTGGTGGTCTTGTGGTATTTCTAAATCCTGGGAGAAAATCTTTTTCCGCGTTGATTTCTTAAACAGGTTGTTTAAGAAATCAACGCTGATTGCATTATGATCTTGTATATTTATATTAAAATCGCTAATTATAATATGATCTTTTGCTTTTCTTTTTTGTTCTAAATAAATTTCGATATTTAGATTAAATTCAGTACAATTCAGTATGTTTGATCTTTGTAGAGATGAAATTTCTAGTTGTTTATTATCATTTAATGTAATTATAATTATATAGGGCCTGCGGCGGCTCAGTCGGTAGAGTGTCGGATTCCCACGCCGGTGACCCGGGTTCGAATCCTAGTCTCTGCCGATTGATACAAGCACCTCTGTAAAAATTACATGTGCTTTGTTTACAAACACACCGCAGACCCCCGTCGCCGATTAGCACCACATGGAAGCACAAACATGGCGACGTTAAATAATATAAAAAAAAAAAAATGTAATTATAGTGTTTAATATTTTTAGTTTGCCTATTTCTATCGTTTCATTAGTGTGTATAATATTTTCTTGTACGTATACCACTACACCATCATTTTTATTAATTTTCCCGAAGTTATAATATAATTTGTAGTCCTTAATTCTATAATACTGATAATGAGTTAAATCCCATACCTCTGTAAATACAATAACATATGGTTTTATCTTAAGGGGTAACACCATTCTAGCGGCCTGAAAAAATGCCTAATATGTAGGATTTTTTACAAGAGTAGGATAGAAGGGATCAAATTTCTTTTTTGAGTGTTTACTATACATATGATTGAGGTACAAAAATATATTTCTTTTTTTACATTTAAATACAAAATGGCGGCTATACAGCGAATCTCGTGAGAAGCCTTTTTCAAACTGGGAGAACAGATTACTCGTTAACTATTGCATGGATTGGATTGAAATTTTTACTGTAGCTTCACAAATAGATTCTCTAAAGAAGTACGCAGCCGTTTTTTGATTCAAAGTAAATGTTTTTTATGAACAATTTACATCTTATTTACGAGAAAAATCGACTTTTTTAGAAGTGCGCCATTGCTATAAAAATTGAAATAAAAAAAAAACTCTACGTACTTCCAAAGTTAACATTATATAGATTAAAAATTTCTTTGGTTTATTGTTCCAGGTCTCATATTTTCCGAGAAAAGTGTTCTCCCGTTTGGAGGTTTGAGAAAAAGGCTTCTCACGAGATTCGCCGTATAGCCGCCATTTTGTATTTAAATGTAGAAAAAGTAAACCCTCAAAAAAGAAATTTGATCCCTTCTTTCCTACTCTTGTAAAAAATCGTACAAATTAGGCATTTTTTTGGGCCGCTAGAGTGGTGTTACCCCTTAAGACTTTTAATAAAGATTTGAAGCTTTTCAAAATTGGCATTTAGGCTTCTAATATTTAAGTATAAAATCAAACTATTGTTACTATTACTTTCTTTGTTAAAAGTCTCTAGATCCCTACATAATCTCTCTTGTTTGTGAATGCTATTCTGTATTTCTTCAATTAAGTTTATTTGTGCTTCAATTACGTAGTTGCTGTTGGTTCTGGACTTGTTGATAATGTTAGTTGTTCTTTGTTTTGTTGTTGTGTAGGGGAATTGGCGGCTCTTAGTTTATTGACTATACTCTTCACTGATTTTACCTGCCTTTGGTAAAGTAGTTTATTAGTTTGTATATTACGTATTTGTTGTAGTGCACTTGATTCATCCCATGCCGGTAATGTAGGCGCGACTGGGTAATCAATAGAGTTAATATATTTTTTTATTTTATTGTTAAGTATACTGCACTTAAGTCTGTCTGTTGGTAAGTGATCCGTTGGTAAGCTTCTTCTGTTTTTAGAATTGTTATAATTACAGTTAACACATTCCGTTTTGGTATGTTTACATTGACCTACGGTGTGTGTGTCAGAGCACTTAATGCATGCAGAACCATTTCTACATTTGGATACATTATGACCATATCTTCCACAGTTGAAGCAGGGGGTGACGTATATCAGATCATAAGCTTTGCACAATTGATGACCTACAAAGATCTTGTTATTGTTTTCACGTATAAACTTGTAAATTTCTGGTGATACTACCATTAGCACTGTACTGGGTTTGTTTCTTTTATTAGTGTACATGTGCAGTACTGAGCTATTGTTATTAAATTGCTTGAAATTTCTTTCATTGATATCATTTACTATATCCTGTTCTTCCATATTTGTAGTATTGTTTATACCGATAATTTTTATTTTGGATTACCTTGTTGTTCTATCTTCATTTCACAATTTATTCTTATTATTTCTTTATCATTCTTCTTGCGAATAAACTTAGTTTGGATAATCTTTTCTGTGACTAAGCAGTTCGTGAGTAATTGCATTGTATTTTCCTGCTTGGGGTCATTGGCCTTAATCGTTATTCTAGGAACTCGCTTCGGTTTCGTTCTAATATCACTCATCACTTCTGCATATGTTTTATTACTTATCATTATCTCAGCATTTTTTTGTTTTTGCAGTTGTATAAAGTCTTTCTGCAATTGGTTTTTATCTTCCAATTCTGTCACTAGTTGCTTGAGTAACGTATTCTCAGCTATTAAATTGTTCTTTCACTTTCATCTTCTTTGATTCTTGCATTATGTTTTTCCACTGTTTTGTTGTGTAGTTCTTGCAGCAATTCTTCTCTGATTTCTTCAAATTTTTTTAGTTTTATTAGTGCAATAATTTTTTTAGCCACATCAATTAGCATATGTTCATCAGATTTATAGGTTATGTCTCTTAGAATATGGTCTGGGTAAATTATCAAATGTTTACCTACGTATTTAGGATGTTTTATTTTATCGAAATCACTCTTATGGTATGCATTTTCACAAATTATGCAAATCACTGTTTTAACTGATTTAGTAGGGTGACACTTATAATATTTACGATCAGACTTATCCGGCGGATCTTTCGCGTTCGACGCCATGACGTTTTTTTTAATTCAGTCAAAACATTCATTCAATTACGTATAAGAATTTTGAAGTATTAACACAGTTATATTTTTAGATTATTAATGTAACATACGCGAGAAAAGAAAGAGCTTACTTGAATAGTTTATTTAAGCTACGAATGGTTATTCCCCTCGCTTATTTAGATGATATCATCGATGACTAGAGTGTTTGGTTAATGAGAAAGTTTAAGTTGGAGGCATGAACGCCGCGAGACGCTCAAGGGCCGTATGTCGCCTTCACAGGCTGATACATAGGTGCGAAGAGACATCGACTCTCGTTAGAATATATGTACTTTTTCTTTGTATTTTTGATCGCGACGTCACACACCCCCACCGAAAAACGGTTGCTAGAAGAGTATAAAGATGAAAAGTGAGCGTATCTCTATGTTATAAGACAGTTTTACTAACTGAAAGTAAGTCGGGCTTGAAAATTTATCTTTACATAGCAATTCGAAATACTCAAATGAAAATGCGTTTTTCATTTTTCATAAGAAAAGAAATGTTTATGTTTGACCTCTTCATTTTATTCTACGTTGAGTGTTGGGTAGGTAGTGCTTGTTTGACTTGGCAACGCTTTAGATATAAAGGTAGATTGAGTTTCGGATTTTCTTGATTCTATGTTCTTTTTTTCAGTAATAAATACCTTTAGGTAGAGAAGAAGATGAGCTATTGAACTCCAAATCGCTCATAATAAGTGAATGGACCATTCGTATACAGAGTGTAATGCATATCCTCGTAAGGCTATGTCACTGACTGATTTGATAATATGGGTTATCATGAGAACTGCTATAACTCCAGCACTCACGGTTCCGAAAGTTAGAAATCGGGACCACATGCATTACCAAGTATTATACACTATTTTGTTGACTGCGTCTTCGTTCAATAGTTTAAGAATAAAGGCCTCATTGTTAGTAATAGGGTGACCGCGCATATCCCTAGCTAGATCATTTAGCAGGGCTGCACGCTCTACTGGAAACATGATTCTTTCCTTGAATTGGGCCAGATCTTCCGCGGTGTAGATTCCGCTGGAAGCTAATTCTCCCCCATTTTCATATTCCCAGGTATGTTTTTGTATATTTTGTACCAAAGTTTACCAACAAAATAGAATGAAGGCAATAATTTGTTACAGAGTGTCTCTGTTTCCTTAAACTTGAGTATGCGTGTTCCTGGTGTAAGAAATCAGGTTTTGTTATTTCTTGTTACTTGGAGTTCAGCATAGCACTGATCCCCATGTTCAATTTTTACTTTGACCGGTACACATTTGATTACGTGTACAACTTCCCCTGCAGAAACAGCTATTTGGTCTGGACCTTTCATGAGATCATACGCAAACTCATCTGGAGCTCGAGTGGCTATGGAAAGAAAATTCTTTATTGTCTGACGTTCAAGCTCGCATTTCTGAATCAAGATATCTCTGTACATACGTTTCATCTGAAATCGTATATGCTTTTCAACCTACACGAATTTTGAATTGTCATATGCAAAAATATCAAGATTGGAAACTGATACTCTATTTTTAATGGTAAAACTTTTTCCTTTAGTAGTCTCAAATATTAAAAGTTTAGGGTGCTTTGTTTTATAAATAATATAACCGCAAACCATTTTCTTTTCCTCTGATCGCTAGAGCAAAGGTTATGTCTTGGGATGTAAGAGAATAAACAATTTGATTGAATTTTAAAACGCCATATTGATTGAATTTACAACTAACTATCTGTGATAACGGAATCCCAAAAGATATGTCCGCCTTCTAAATCTATGCAACTACCTTCGGAGAGAAAACATTGCGTGCTAGAGTGCAAATGTCTTTTGTTGTTACCCAAACTAACTCGGAGAGCATTGTCAGATAATGAAATTTTAACTGTGCCTTGAACAACTACTGATTCCCATGATCCATATGGATCAGAGTAACCTGTTCCATCGCATCTTCCATCTCTGTTTAGATAACCGGCAAATACTACTCTATGTGTTATGCTACTGTTAACGATTATTCCGTGAATTACACGTGAAGCCCCTACTTTAATTATTCCGGACTTATGGAGTTCTAAACATGTTCTTTTGCTTATATCTAATATGTATTCATTTACGCCGCCTGAGACTATCGATATATATGAATGCATTCCACAATAGTAAACGGTGCGACGAATTTCTATTTTACATTGAAGTTGAATGACTCGAGTTTCGGTATATTCATCTATTTGCAATAGTTGTACATAGGCCTGGGTGGCGTTGACGGTGCTTTCGGGTATATCGCATTCGCCAACCTCTCACAGGTGTAGGTATAGGTACTAGGAGTAGTATAGTAAACATCTGTAATCAGAAAAGTATATGAGTCCTTGAGTGATTTTTAATCGTCGTCATCCCTGTTTTTACCCCTTACTTTAATTTTTATTGAATGATTAATATTAGATATACTTAGCCTGTTGGCATGAACTATTTTCGTCTTTTTTCTATTGATTTGTATACGTATATAATATCAATAATTCCTAAAATTTTAAATGGTCCTGAATAATGATCTCGAAATTTGTTTGGTTTGTGACCTTTTAATAAAAATTCATAATTGCCAATTTTTAAATTTCAAGGATTAATTGCTCTATCGTAATATTTTTTTTATTTGTTTTTTGACTGCACAAGATTATCATAGCCTAAGGTTCGTATTCCATTTAATCGTGTAACTAAATCTACAAGATATCCTTTATAAGTGGGCAAAAGGTCATTTACTCTTAAATGGTCACTAGAGGGCAACCTTGCTAGTCTACCAAAGACTATCTCAATAGGTGTATGCTTAGTACTTTCGGAAATACAGGTGTTATAATTAAGTATTTCTATTTCAAACCACTCGTCCCATTCATCATCTTTATCAGTGTACATTTCTAGAAATTGACCAAATGCATGATCTGATCTTTCTAAGGAGCCGTTTGATTGCGGGTGAAAAGCAGTGGTACGAAGTCTTTTGATTTTAAATCTCATGGCTATCCTTCCCATCAATTTATTAAGGAAATTTTGACCCTGGTCTGTCAAGACCACTCTCGAGGCACAAAATGTACAAATGAATTTTTTTACAAAAGTGTCAGCTATTGTAGTGGCTAAAGTATTTTTTAATGGAACGGATAAACAAAATTTCGATAATTGATCCTGCATTGTAAGTATATATTCATATTGGTTTTTAGTTTTTGATAATGATCCTACGATATCCATTGCTATTTTATCAAATAGTGTACCGGGGGTATCTGTAATAATCATGGGCTGCTGAGTTTTTAACCGAACTAATTTTTTTAATTGGCAATCTAAACACTATTGTTGTATGCGACTTTGAATATCGTCTTTATGATTTTCCCAATAGTATAATTGTCTAATTCTATTATACGTTTTGGAAACCCCCCTATGTCCTCCTATGGGGGAATTATATAATTCCGAGAAAACGTCATTACGTCTTCAACTGGTACATATTTTAAAGATTCCTTACAAGGATTCAGGTTTTTCACCCTTTATGCATAATGAAAAATAATAATTATTGATTGACCTTTTAACGGTATTAAAAATAATTAAATCTAACATTTGTTTACCTCGTATTTATTAAACTCTATTAATTTTCTAGCACCTTCGTCGTAAGGGCTACCATTATTAGTTACAAAATATATGATACTTTCTTTCGTAAACGGTAATATACCTTTAGTTTCAACTATTTGGCATTTAATATTAGATTTTATTGAGGAAATTGCGACTTTGCTAGCTATATCAGACTGAATTGGTTCTGAGAAAATGACTGAAGAAGCTCTTTCTGATTCAGTAACATCTGCAAGAATAGGATTGTTATTATCTTGACGTTCGATTATTTGAAAACTATCACTAAATGTTATTTGAAATGATTAAGGTGGTTTCTTTGTTATGGCCTCGACATCGTCATTACTGATTTCTTCACTTACTTGATAATTAGGCTTGGGTTTTTCAGAGTTTCTCTTGGATTGTCCTTTATCAATATTTCCACCTTCATTAACTATTTTCTTTTTATTGGATGTAGTTTTATTGCTATATTGAACAGGTGTTGGTTAAATTTTTTCGTTACATTCATGATTTTTTTTCGCAGGGAATTCGTCTTTAATGGCGAGCATTTGCAGCTGCTTTTGCATGCGCGTGATAACATTTATGGATTCTACAGGATTACACAGCGCGATAAGGCATCAGCATTTGAATTAAGCTTAACTGGTTTATAGATTACGGTATAGTCAAATTCACATAATTTAAAGCGTCACTTCTCAACTCTAGTATTGAGTTCCGCGGTTTTAAACCAGACTAGAGGTTGATGATTAGTGATAATCTTAATTTTCTTTGCTTAAATGTATGAGCGAAATATTTGAACACAATACATCATGGCTAGAGCCTCTTTTTCATATACTTCGTATGAAAGTTCGGGTTTTTTCAGCACGCATGAAGTATAGGTGATGGGCCTGTCCTTACCAATGTCCCCTTGATATAATATTCCCCCAATTGCGTATCCGGAAGCATCCGTAGATATATTAAAGGGTTTAGTAAAGTCTGGGTATTACAAAACTGGTGGATTACAAAGAGCTTCCTTTATCAAAGTGAAAGATTACTCGGTTTTTTATTCCCACTCGAAATCAACATCATTCTGTAAAAGTTTGGTTAAGGGTTTGAAAATTCTAGCGAAATCCTATATAAATCTACGATAATAACCTGCTAATCCCAAAAATTGTAGAACAATTTTTACGGTTTTAGGCCGGGAAAAATGCTTTACAGATTGAATTTTCTTTCTCTGGGCTCACTCTCTCCTTACTCATCATGTGACCTAAATAGCAAACTTCACTGCGCAAAAATTCTCATTTATCAATATTCAACGTTAAATTAGCTTTTTCTAAACGATTCATAACTAGGTTTATTTTATATTCATGCTCTGCTAAAGAATCTGATACCATTATTAAATCGTCCATAAAACTGGATACTACTGTACCTCGGATATCACTAAATACTTCATCAATATATCTCTGGAAAGTAGGAGGAGCATTCTTTAAAACAAATGTCATTCTGACGTACTGTTAATGGCCGAAAGGAGTACTAAAAGCTGTTTTATGAGAGTCTCGCGGCTCCGTTAATATTTGATGAAAACCCGATGCTAGATCAAAAACAGTATAGTACTCTTGTCCTCCTAGAAGATCGATTACTTGAACAATGTCTGGTGAAGGGTAGGCGTCAGAAATTGTTTTTTCATTCAATAACCTAAAATCGAATACTAAGCACCATCTAGGATTACCAGAAGGGTCTGGTTTCTTTGGAACTATCCAGAGATGTGAGTTATAAGGGGAATTAGATAGCTTAATGATTCCTGCAACTAAGAATTCCTTAACTTGCCGATTGACTTCCTCCATAAGGGAAATTGGAAATTTATATTGCTTGAAATTTAAAGGAATATCATCTATTTTTCGAATTCTATGCACAATACTAAATTTTGTTCTTCTAATAAAAATTTACCTTTATGAAATAAAACTGAATTCATAACGTGTTCCCATTCTGGGTCCATTAAATGATCTAACTTTAAACGATCTACTATGAAATGTTCTTTTACGTTTATATCGAATACCTTAACTGTGTGAATCACAGGTTCATTTATGATTGGTGGACATTCCTGGGGAAATAAATGAAACAACTCATTAGTTTCCTCTTCTGAGTTATTTTCAATATTTAATTCGGCACAAACTTATTTTTGAACAGTATGGAAACAATATTTCATTGTATCCTTTTGTGTAACATTTGAATCATTAGTATGCGAAGAGATTGTTGCATCGTTAAAATTTTAATAATAATCGTTGAATTCTGACTCCGCGTCATACGTTGTTGTGGTATAGATGGAGTTTAAACTAAGAATGGAATTTAAATTTATTATTGATGAATTAGAAATACCGTCATATTATAAATTATCTGAATCAGAAGACATTTTGAAAGTGGTTAGTATACTTTCTGATTCCTTATATTTTCTCATAAACGATTTGCTTTCATATTTTAATCCGGATCAAAATTTAAATACTCTGTAACAGGATTTGAATCTTCAAATTTCAAGACTGCACAAACTTTTCCCACTGTTAAATGTTTATTATTATAGTCAACTAAAGCTGAAGTTTGCGTGAGATACGTGGCTTCGAGCACACCTACACAAGGAATTTCGAAATTATTTGGAACTACATGAACAATAGAACTTATTCCAAATATGGTTATTTCAGTAGTAACCATGGTTGATATTAAATCGCCCCCAATCCCTTTCAGGTAAGCGATTTGAGTTTTATCCACAGAGCTCAGTCTTCGGGCAGCAAATTAATTTTTATAATGTTTTCTTCCGAACCGCTATCTATCATTATTCTACCCTTGTTAAATGAAGGTAGATTTACAATGTCTATGAATGGGAAAAAGTTTTCCATGACATCAGAAGTATGTTAGTAATACGTCCTAGCTCGATTTCGAGAAGGGGATTATTATTTTGATGAAAAGTTATCGATTCATTTCCAATCGTAAAAATTCTTGTTTTAAAATATATTTTTGCACCAGTGGATAGAAACAGACGAGAGCCTAGTAAACCTCCGAAAGAAATCTGAAAATGATTTGGGAGTACTACGAATGGACTTGTAATTTCCAGAAGCTGAACGTTAGCTAAACCTAATGAATTTGTAGGTGTTGCACCAATTCCTTCGAGCGAAATAATTTTGTGTATCCGCAATACTTTCATCCGCAAGGGCTCCTATTTTAATAATATTAATTTCGGAGCCTGTATCTATCATTAAACTGATTGAAATATCTCGAGTGGGATGTTTAAACATGACATATGGAATTAATTTACCGGGATATTTTAATCTAATGGAATTAATTCTGCTAATAAATTGTCTATCTCTACCGTGTTTGTTGTGCACACTTCCTGCTTTCGACTTGGAAACGTTGGAAGTTTTCTGTTCTTTTCGCCTCTGAGTATTGCCTTTTCCTATATTCAGAAATACTATGGCCTCTTTTCTTCCAGTAATGACACTCAGATGCTGATTGTACTCGGTTGCAGCAGGTAGCAGCGGTATGTCCCTTAGCTTGGTATAACTGACAAAGTAGTCTGTTTCGTTCCCCTAATGGGTCAAGTTGTGATTGGTTTGTTCTTTTTAACAAAATGCAAGTATCAGCTCTGTGTCCTGGCTTATCGCAAAATTAACATATCAATGTAGAATGATTAGATGCTTGATTCTTATAGCAAGTTTTTGCTGAATGCCCTTGTTTGTTGCAAATTTGACATGCTTCAAGGCTATTGCATTGGTTGGCTGTGTGGCCATCTTTGTTATATAATTGACAGTTAAGCTTAGCTTTAGCTACATTGTTAGCATATAAGCAACACTTTTCTAAGGTATGACCTTTAGTATTACAAAATGGAGAAGTTGAAATTTCTTTTGCAAATTTGCACTTGCAATCTATAAGTTTCTCAGTTTGGCAAATGTCGGGGCCGAGATTGTGTTCTCTTCTTAACGCCCTTTGAGCATCGACCTTTCGATCGATTGTGATTGCGTTTTTAACAATATCATTTACACTTTCTTCGTCAACGGCAGTTAATCTGTGTTCTATTTCAAATTGCATACCGATCTTAAAACATTTTATTATATCATTTTTAATAGAGGTTCTAAAAGCTTGGCTAACCACACCATTATTATTTAATTTCTTCGTTTCTATTATCCTGCTACCGATATCATGTATACGGTTTGCAAATGCTATTACACTTTCATGATCACGTTGATATTCATTGCTTAGTTCTCCCAGAAGTTGAGTTATAGTTTTTGAAGGGGCATATATATTTTTTAAAAATCCGATAAGTGCGTCAACTGTTTGAAATGCTTCCACAGTAATGTACTGCCGAGCTTCTCCTGATATTTTACTTCTAATTAATTTTGTTAGATTAACTTCAGCCGCAGGTGTAATTATTTCCTTTGCTTCACTACAAATTGTACAAATGGGATATTTTTACCGTGAAAGTCCGGTATAACTCTTAATGCATCTTTAATAGAGACTACTATTTTTATTGTTACTCTCACCGTCACCGGCATCTTCGTCGTTCCCTCTATTGTTATTTGCATTATTCATATTGACGATTTGGAAAATGGTTTGATTTTCGTCTTCTTCGGAACAAGTCTTAACTCTACCCGAGGAATGAGTACTATGGTAATCCTCAAAGTCATCGCGGGGTAAAGTCTTAGTCGGAGAAAAAGGGTTAAATGCCTCTATTTCATTCTGTAATTCAATATTCGAGTTCGCTTGGAAACGAGTGATTCCTCTTCTACTCATGTACGAAAATAAAAGAAAAGAAAACAAAACGAATTTATACATCTAATTTAAAGACAAATCTTTCATTCGTTTTTCTAAACTGTCGATATTATCCTGTTGAACCGAATAAAAGATTGCTAAGAATTCAATTGCTTCTTTAAAATCTACTTTACTTTCATTATGTTTCATTAATACCAATGGCAAAGAAAGTCAATCTTTCTATGTGGCAACGCTTCTGTCTTTTTAATTTTTCGCTCAGCAGCCTCAAGACGATTACGTAACACCGTACAGTATTGCACAAAGTTATCGTTATTCGTCTCTAAATATTCTACTCGGATTACAAGATCAATTAATTCTGTGCGAGCTATTTGATTAATATCCCTACTCACATTTGGAATCATTTAATAACTACTTTAAACCAACCTGAAAAATTGATATTAAAGAAAAAGAGCAAAAATCAAATCTAGCTGGTAACTAATAAGAACCTGACGTAGGCGGATTGCTAACTTACAATCACAATTTAGTTCACAAGAACTCTAGAAATAATGTAGTAAGATATTAACTCGAACTAAATAAGTAAGAAGACAAGTGAAAAAGCAAAATTTAAAAACAAAAATACGATATTTTGAATATTTGGATTAGTCAGGCACTAAGATTATCTTTAGTATAAATATTTCTTGGTAAAAACAACTAATTAATACCCAGCTAAACGAAGATTAAAAGTATGGAATTATAAGTTTATACGTTAAATTCAACTAAAACTAAAAGTAAATACGTATACTTTATAAAAAAAGTAGAGTATAAGCCTTAAAGTTGAGCAATACTGGTGACAAAGTTTGATAACCCCTTTTTTGGATAAGTTAATATAAAGTATTGCAAAGAGAGTAAATTTATTTGTAAAATAAATAAAATTTAAAAAAACGGGTTGAATTATACAAGTGCTTGCGAGCCAAATATTATATAAGCAGTTATAATTTACATATATAATAAAATATAGTAATGTAAGTATATAGTAAAATAACAAAGAAAGTCAATAACGAAATTTAATCTATAAAATCTACGATTTTCAAATGGAATATATTGTTTTAAATACTTAATATATGCAAATGTTAACTAAATGCTATGAGATCATTTAAATAATATGCTATTATCAAGAACTAAATATAATTAATAATAAGATTAAGTAATATAAGATAATAATAATGATAATAAAAATAATAATAATAATAATATATTATTTAATAATATAATAATAAGATTAATTAATATAGCACGTGTCTATTAAATTACTATTTATTATAACAAATTCATTAAATGATATGGCCTAATGTCTATTATGTGGTCGAAGCTAACTACTAAATAAAGCAATCTGTTTGCATATGTAGGATAAATGATTATAATATTTTATACGTATGTGATTTTAAATTTCAAATTTCGTTACTGGAAAGATTGAAGTTACTTTTTATCCCATAAATTTTTCAGGTTGTCTAAAAGATACAAGGGCCTTTTGTTGCAGCTCAGTCTAGTAGCAGTTTTTGATTTCATCAAATTCTAAACGGGTAATGGATTGAGTAAAACTTCCGGAATCATTTGATATTAAATGAAAAACACTTTTTATATAACCTAGAGAAATCTTGTATTAAGTTAAGCTGAGATTAAATATACTTAGATCCCTTTAACCCTGCCAGTAGTGTAATTTTTAATTTAACCTTATACTCTGATTTAAAAGAGAAAAAAGAAGGTATTATTCTAAATTATGTAATAATACCTTCTTTTTTCGCTTTTATAAACAGATAAGCTGTATAGCTCAAGAGTACCAGAAAGTATATTTATAAATTGCGACGTGACGAACGTACCAAAAGTCTTTTCGACGTGTTGTTTATATGAAATCTATCGATTATACTAACTGTCACCACTAAATATTGATAGAGTATTGACCACTCAATTACGTAATGATTACAGTTTATATAATGTCATGCTAAAAAAGAAAGATGTTGAATGATGATTCCAAATGTATACATAAAAGCCTTTATAACTACTTTAGTGTATCTTTATACCATCTCTATGGAAAGGTAACGTTATGAATAAATACAAATTGAGTTATATATATATTTTTTTTATAATTTATAAAATCTTTGTTTTATTATTTATACGATAATTTACAGTATTTAAGTGATAGGATAAGTGAAAGAAATTTGATTGAACTAAAACTTAAAATAGTATAATGAAAATAGAATAATGGATAAATATAGTTTATACTTAAGGGGTCTACCCTAATTAGACGCGCAAAAAATTACTATTTTCACAATTTTTTTTCATTGTTTTAAATTAGAAATATTAATATGTGAAGTATGAGGCTTGATAAATACAATCTTGAAATACATGAAAAAATTTTTTTTTTATTAATTTTTTTGTTTTTTATCGTATAAAAATGGAGGCCAAAAAAATATCCAAAAAAAAGATGAGTGCGCCCTGTTGATGAAATCTCCGGAGTGGATTAACTGAAACGAAAAAAAAAAGGTTTTAGATTCAGTAAGGTAATGACTATGTCGCATATCATACGATTTTTGATTTTTTCAAAATTGGCAAAATGGCGGCCATAGTTCGAAAAGTAACGAAAAATCACCCTTTTTTCATCAGTTTTTTTTAAAACCAAGTTAAACTCAAAATTTCAAAAATCGTATGATATGCGACATAGCTTTTGACGCCCATCACATCCAATATTTTCAATATTGGATTCAATCCTTCATTGAAAATACACGCAGCTGTTTGACACGCGATTTCAACAGTTTTTTTCCCACTAAAGATGTGTTTAGGAACCATCGACCAGACGCAGTTGTTGAAAGACTCGTTCTTATTTTGCGTGTTTCCGCCGAGGCACCTTTCAAGAACTTCTTGAACATCTTCAGCGAGAGCAGGAGGATGTTTAAATTGTCGAACGGTGTTGTTTTCCACGGCTTTCTTATATTTACACCAGGATTCAGAACAGTATGAATGCTGTGGCTTGCTGTCGGTTGATATCTTATGATAAAATCATGCCCAGATCTCCCTGCGCATTTCTTCCACGGAATCAGGATGCCGTTGAATTGCCTTAATTTTTAAAATAATAAATCTAAACCGTAATTTTTCGACAGTTCTTTCATTAATTTTATCGTTAAATATTGAGTTTTAACAACAGGAACTTTTTTTACGCTGGTTTTTCTTTTTTTAGTGACAACTTTTTTTGCTGGAGTTTTTTTCTCGTCCTTCTTTGCGTCGACTTCCATTTTTCCGGCACTACCTGAGTGATTAGCACTGCAATTTTTTTGGTGCACTTCGTACCATGCTGCATATTTAATCGTGTCCTCTGTTCCTTTTCTTCTTTCACATCCTTTGCAGTAGCTTGATTTGATAACGACGTTCGCAACTTTTTTACTGTGTTTATATATCAAAGAAACTATGCCAACAAGAGAAGAAAATCCTCTTTTTTGCCAGGAACCGTCTCCTGAAACGGTTAAAATATCTTCGGGTTCTCCGTGCTGAGCATTTAGGAGTTTTTCTTCTCTAACAGCCTTTAGCATCACTATATCGAAAACACTTTTCACAGCGATAGAGACCGAATAGATAATATGATAATAAACGGAGGAACTCATTCCAAATCCAAGTTCCATTAGGTCAATAAACATGTTTATACCACTCCATCCAATACCAATCAATCGCATAACAAACACAAGGCGACGGTTGACTTCGTATCCAGTCGCAATCATCGGACACGAATTAATATATTTTTCTCCACACTCACAAGTAACACAAATTTTAAAACCGAGTTCTCGCTGTCCATACTTAGTAAATGTAACATCGTTATTACACACTTTACATTTCAAAAACTGTTGTAACGAAGAAAAAACCAGGTAAAAATGTATGATGCTGTACCCTAACGTTTGATCTACAGGCACGTCGAAACTCGTATCTTTCGACTTGTTCAGCTTCTCTGCAGATGCACTAGCATGACTTGTGTTTCCCTCATGGGCATTTGGAAGAACTCCATGAAATTTACGTTTTTTCGCTTTCGAACCTGGACGTCTCCAGTTTTGTTTTTGATGGATAGTTTTCTTGTCCATCTCGGCAATCACGAGCACAGATGTTTACGCTTACAGATTTCAAACACGACTAATATAGGTTGCTACTTGCTTGAAATTCAAATATACAGGTATCTTTCGAAAAATAAGGGGTCACGAATGAATAGATTTGAGTAGGGATAGTATATACACGAAAGGTTTCAGTTGCTCACGTAAACAAAGGCAGGTAGACGATACCGCTCCGAACGGTCACTATTAGCGCGCTCAGGTAACTAAGTAAAAGTCCCTCAAAAGTACACTTAGACTGCTCGGATCTTTATGAAAATTTAATATGATACTTTCAAATATCTATACTTTCGAAAAATGGAATAAAAAAAATCGATTATTTGAAAATTGCAATTAGGGTAGACCCTTTAAGCAATCCAAAAAAAAATAATATAAAAATTAAGATACTAAAGCTAATTTTTTAGATCCAATCTAAAGTCTTGTGCAAGTACAATTGGAAATTGCAATAAGAATTTACGTAATTTGGCTACAAAAACTTTATTACACTTAGCAAAATGTACAAAATTTATAATTGACAATGTTTATAATTTAGGTATGTTTAGCAATTACTCAGAATGTTTTTTTCTATTTGTTCTTTATTCAAAATACAACTTTAAAAGAATTCTTAATAGTATTTGATTATGACTTAATAAACTTCTTTTTCTTTATTCTCACATTCAAACTGAAACATTTACAGCATTGCTCGGTTTCAGGCTTTTTTCCTTTCCTACATTTAACATATTTCTTTGCGGGTGGTGGAAGCAAAGGTATTTTCTACCGGTAACGGGCGTACTGGCACGCTAGCCACGGGCTCAATGATCGGCGCTTGGTAGTCTTTTGGCAGCGGCGGATTAGGTGGTGAAGGAGTTACTTGATTCGGAACGGCTATTGCCAGACCACGATATCTCTGTTACGCAATTGTATAATTACTGCCAAAGTTAGTGTTTTATTTTGAAGTAGCTGGCCTCAAATCTGAACGGGTATTACCCCAGACTTTGGTATTTGAGAGGCGCTACTATTAGTTTTAAGGCACAGAAATGGTACGTTTTATCTTCGCGTAAAGAAAAGATAGATAGAAAAGGGGAGAATTCGCGGTAATAGTATATAAAATTGCCTTACTTTTATTACTGGTTTTCGGATTGATGCTACTGTCGTACGGTTAGATATTTAAATAAAATTAGAAAGATATTTATTATACTAAAGAGGAAAAAATAAATAAAAGGTAATGAAAAAAAAATTTTTTTTTTCGTAAATAAAACACTTGTTTTTATCACTTTAAGTTCAAGTTTTGCGGATTAATTATTTATTTTTTTAAAGAATACAAAAATTAATTTATACGCTATTTATTTATATTTAAACGAAAACTTAAATTCAAACGCAGAACGGAAACTTGTAATTTAGAATAGAACTTGAAAGCTTGACGCGACCTATTTGCTTGTCTGAAAAAATGTGACTGCTGGTTTTTTTAGAGTAACTGAATGCTGGTTTAAGAGTATCTGAATGTATCTGTCGCAATAACGCTCCAGAGTGATGCAGCTTGGTGACAAGCCGCGGCACGCCGCATATCGCTCGTTAGAGAACGTTTACATTATCATCCAATCAATATGGATCGATGATCTCGCGCCTGCTCTAATTAGCGGGCCGAAATAAAAGGGTGGCCCTAAGCTAGTTTTAGATATTGCTCGAAGATGGCATAGCCTGTACGGTTTTATAGACATGAAGAAATAATTGTAATTTCAAAGTAAAGTGCAGAAAATTGTTTTAACATTTAATATTAATATTTAATAATGACTATTATATTCTTTCTTTATGTTTAGTAATATTAATAATAGTTAGAATTATGAATACGCATATGTAGGTATAAACAGTGTTTTAACAGTATTTCGGATAATCATTCGAATTGATGCGTAATATAATAATAGTATAGATAGTAATAGAATTGATGCGTAATCATTAATAGTTTTTATATAAAAGTACAAAGACTTTGTAAAGTGGCAAAAAGAATTGTTTTTAGAATTGTGGCAGTAATACGTAAGATAGTAAAGTTTTACATTATTATACTTTCTAACTGATAAAAAGAAGTGGATTTTAGCATACATTTGTTCATTTAAAAGGAGGCAAAAAGCTTATATTTGCTTTTACGCAAAATTATCATTCTAAATAGCAAGGTCTATAATAAAAATGCTGAAGTTATATAATGTAAAATTATTGATTTTAAATGGCCAAATTCAGTCAAAACATTCATTAAATTAAGTAAGAATTATGGAGTTTTAACATGGTTATATTTTTATATCATTAATGTAACATACGCGAGAAAAGAAACAGCTTACTTGAATAGTTTATTTAAACTACAAATGGTTATTCCCCTCGCTCATTTAGATGATATCATCGATGACTACGGTGTTTGATTGATGAGAAACTTTAATTTAGAGGCACAAACGCCGCGAGACGTCTGTTACCTTCAGACGCTGATACATAGGTGCGAAGAGACATCAACTCTCGTTTGTAGTAAACCCCATTCGTAATTCGTTTGAAAGATATGAAAAAAAGATTTTTAAAAATACGTACTTTTTCTTTGAATTTTTGATTTAGCGAGCACGACGTCACACATATGTGTCAGGTGCGATAACTAAACAGATATCATGAAATTTTAAAACATTACTTTGAAATAAGTTTATTGTGCGAAATACTACAAGAATCGTTTCTTCCGATGTTTCATTTAAGTTTAAATTACGAGTAAGGAACAAATTATTGTGAAAATGTTATCGTCCGTTTATCATATATGTCCCGATGTTTGATCAATTATACTATAGTGTACGCTCGCACCAGCACAACAGTCTCATCGACGCATTGTCGCTACGCATAGAGGAGCAGTAAACAAACATAATATTAACTTCTTGAACAGTCGTGCTCTTGACTTACAAATAGCGCGTAAAGATCAAGCAAGATTATTCTTATTTCTTTTAAAATGCGCACATGAAAGAGATTTTAAAGAAGAAAAAATTCAAAAAGAACTTAGTAATTTGAGCGCAATCAACGTGACTTATCCTAATACTCAAAAAATCTTTTAATAATTTAAAAATAGTTATTGATCTTGGCTAAGTAGATTTTTCACATCTATGTGACCAATACTATTGTAAAAAAATGGATTTTTATTAATTTAGCATACTTTTTATTTCTCAATTTCCATGCCTAAGAATGGTCGGTTGTTTGACTTGCAATCCGAAAGTTGGTACCACTTCATAAATCAGGTATTGCAACTGTCTCGTTATATCCCGTGTCTCATTTTAACCCCAATCTACCCTACTAAGGTTCTTCTTTAAATAATCATTAAATAATACTTAAATTCATATATCTTTCACAGTATTGTATTTAACATTGCAGATCGCTCAATTATCCATGGAGTTAGAATGTGCGAGACTGTTGGTATATAATGCGGCGAGGATGGTGGAGCACAGCGAGAATGTGATAAAGGAGGCCGCAATGGCTAAACTCTATGCCTCAGAGATGACCCAGAAACTCACCTCCAAGTGTATCGATCTTATGGGTGGCGTCGGCTTCACCCAGGACTACCCTCAGGAAAAGTACTTCAGAGACTGCAAAGCTGGTACTATATACGAAGGCACTAGCAACATACAGCTCACCACAATTGCGAAGTGCATTCAGAAGATGTACTCTTAAACATCTAAATTAATGTCGATCATTAACGGTTCTGAAAAGTTTTTACTTCAGTTCTTGTACTATATTATATCATTTTTGTACTATTAACCATCTGCGCAGCCTCTTAAAAAAAACTCCCGTCAAGCGCTCTGGGATCAGTAGTGATCCATGAATACTTTGAAACTCTGTATCTTGGCTTATGTTTGACGAAATGTAATGATTTATTTTTATTTTGAAGTTTGAAATATTAACAACACAATAAATCGATTAGTTTAGCATAAAGAATTATCTGTAAAATCTACTTTCAAAATAACAACAACCATTACTTAAAAAACAATTATCTTTCACAAAATTCTAATACTATTTCAGAAACACCTAAAACAGTTTTAAGGAGGTTCAGAAGTTACAAACCGACCAATTTATTTTTATTTTTCTTTCTATTTTCTTAAAACTTGTTAGTGTCAATTATTGTACAATATATCTTATACTAATATACATTATGTACATACAAAAATATTTTGGTCAACAATTGTGATGTTTCAAACACAATTATTGTTAATTGAAAAAAAATCATTTAAAATACAGAAATTTTTTGTTTGACATCCAATTTTAATGATTGGCGTCTTATTTGGTCTTTGAATGTTGTTTGACAGATCGACCGAAAGGAAATTTAAAAATAAGTTATGGGTGCTACGGAAAAGCTAATTGTTTGAGATACACCTTTAAATTTTAAATTAGTTGTTAATACGTTTTAAAGTAAAAGTAAGTTTCTCCATCATATATTACCTATTTTTTTACGGTAAATTTGAATATTTTATCAAAATATAACAGAAAAAATTTAAAAAAATGGTATGGCCTTAGGTCTTATGAATGTGCTATAATAAAAGCCTGCATTTTCCTGCACCTACCATGAGGTTCTGAGACCCAATAAGATCTAATTGCGGCTTTTAAAGTATTATTATGGTCATAATATATATAATTATACAGCCAATGTGGGGATCTAAAAATGAAAATTATTGACTAAAGTTACATATAGCCTATTTAAGTCATATTTTATGATACAATTTTTTTAAAATTGAAGATTTACGCTTAAATAGGCTATAACTTTTATCAATAATTTTTATTTTAAAACCCCGTCTCATTTATACGCGTATTCGAACCAGCGCATTCATCTCCGTACGGAAAGGAGAATTGTCCCTCCACCCAACATTCATAAAATGAGAGAAATTCTGCGTCTCCTGGTTAAGATAGCGTCCCATCTTCTCCCTCCACGTCCTTTTCCATGGAGTCGTCCGATGTCCCTGGGTTGTCGGAGCGTCTCCCAGCGCTTCATACATACCTTCCTCGGTTGCCCCGTCTAGGTATCGCTTCTTTTGTCGTAGGACCGTCTCGGCGAATTTTGCCTTGGCGGCCGACTTATTCTCGGCGGACAGCATTTCGCCAACGATGATCTCCACGGTGTAGGTCGATCGGGATGATTCCCGCAATAACGAGCACTGAGGATCCCGAGACCGTGCGATAGGCGCTAGTGACTCTCAGAGCTCCTCTACCCTGAACGGAAGTGAATCGAATCCGGTATGAGTCCTTCTCCATTGCATCGGCCCATATTTCAGAACCGTACAATAAGATGTGTTCGCCATGAGACGGCACAACTGTGCAGTCTTTTTTGTCGCTTTATCCACTGCATACACTAGGTGACGAAAGAAAGTAAGCTTAGTATCTAGTTTGAGTCCTAGATACATAGCCTCCGTCCTTGTCGAAATGTACATAAGGTATACTAGTATAAGATATTCAACGACTGATACTAATAAGTTTTAACATAATAGAAATTAACCAGCTCGCCACGTCGTCTGCGGGCTGTGTCCGGCAGGCCGCGCCTTCAATCGCTCGCATGCTCATGATGCAAGGCATGTAAAAACGTTCGATTTTTGCATGAAAGGCACGACCGCCGACGCTCGCGCTTTACGCTCGCCTATCATTTTTATTGATCCTTGTTGGTTTAACATCATAAAAAAACTAATGTATACTGTAAATTTCTAATATTTAAAATAATACATTTAATAATGTAAAAATTAAATGAAAAAGAACAATCTATGCATATAAATACAATTGAAAAAAAAATACAAAGATAATTGATAATATATATTATGATGTAATTAAACCTCCTGACCCGTCCACGTGGAGGATTTCGTTAAGGTAGGGATCTTAAGGAGAATCATTATATTGTTTATTATATTGTTTATTATATATATGTATATATATATATATATATATATATATATATATATATATATATATCGGTTTTGTCTACAAATTTTGTTTAAAATATGTTTTTGTAAAAAATATTAAATACAAAAAAGTTATGTTCTTTCATCTATAATTTTACCGTGAAATTTTTTGCGTTTTATTTTTCGATTTTCTCAACAAACTTTGTTTAATTGACATTTTTATACAAAATATTTCATACAAAAAGTTGTATTTTGCGAGATTTACTACTTTACCGTGGATATTTTTAGCATGTTTAAAAATTCATAACACTCTATTGGGTCACACAGTTGACTATAGGGGCTGAAATTTCTTTTCAGAGCTTCCTTTTATAGGTACTTACATATGAAAGTTCGGCAACAAGTAAGAAAGATTCGAGTGCGCACGGATTTTTAAAATTTGTTTGGAATGACTCATAGGAGCCGTTTGCTCAAAGAACGATCTCAGTCGAGTTAAGTCGTTTTTCCAGATTTGGTTCCAATGCGTAGATATTGATCCTAAAAGTATATCTGTAAAGTATTAAAAGGTTTTGAAGTTTTGACACTTCAATGAACCTTCTAAGCTGCGCACCTGCCGTATTTACATGAATATGCACGACGTGCCGCAAGTCCCCGTGCTAGAACTGATGTTGATACGAGTCCCAGTACGTGTTGTTGTTACTGTCTCGTATATATTAGAAGTTTAGAAGGTTATATTAAAAGATTCCTAAACAAAAAAATACTACTTTTGCTATTGAAAAGTATGCTAAATTAGCATTGAAACCAATAAAATCTATATTTGGTTACAAGCAATGCAATGGTAGCGGTGAAAATTTTAATTTCAAAACTAACGCTACTAATTCGCGAAAATATCAGTTGGTCTAGAAAAACTGTTTCCAGTTAGTAGTAGATAAGCTAGGGGTGTTCACAGCCACCTATGCTTAAGCTAGGAGGGTTCACAACTACCTATATAGGCCAGCTGTATAGGCCAGCAGCATAAGCCAACAGCATAGACCAGCATATGCCCTCTCCGGATGATTGCTAGCTGCGAGCGCGTATCGGGCTATAATTTTCTGACGCAATACGCACGTAGCTTTTCAGATTCCTTTACCCTTACCCAGAACTACGTGTTACTATATAAACCAATAATTTTCGAATTTTTATCTAAGAAAATTAAAATCTCTCTCTTATTTGCATGCATGGAATGAGTCTTGGTGGAATACTTTTAAGTGTATTGTTTCCATTGAGAAATGTTTTTTATTCTAGACCACAACTGTATTACAGAACTTCTTTATGTTTACTTACACCTTCCCTTTGAAAATAAAAAAAGTAACGAAACGTATGAAAAAGTAAGAAAATGTAAGAAAACGTGAGAAAACGAAAGATTCTGTTGGATTTTGGACATTACGTTTCTTTACGGTTTCTTATAAATTGTTGTACTCTATTACGGTTTCGTACGTTTTATTACGTTTCGCAATTACATGAAAAGAATTTAGTTAGAATTTTCCACCGATAGGTAGCGAGGTATAACAAACCAACTAACGAGTACAAAATAGAAAATTTAAGTTACTTAACAAGCATTGGCACATAGAAAATATTCTTCTGGAATATTGGACACTATGGAAGTCTTTATAATGAGCGGAATTTTCAATGTGAAAATGTAATCTAAAGTGATAAAAGGTAAGGAAACGTAAGGAAACATAAAAAGACGTAAAAAAATGTATGAAAACGTAAAATATGTCCGATATCCAAAGTTTCTTACGCTTTGTTACGTTTTCTTACTTTTTATTACGTTTTATTATGATTACCTACACTTTTCTACGTTTTCTTACGTTTCCTTACGTATTATTACATTTTATCATTTCCACAGGGTTTCTTATTTTATAATTACATCAAGGTCCTTTGTTAACTCTAAATTCATACGTATTAATAATATATAATATAAATGTAGGGTTATATATGTCATAATAATAATTAAAATATTTCAATTACTTTTTGTAATTAAATGGAAAATATAGTCAATAATAATAATACAACTCCGAGAATAAAAGAGCTGGAGTCCTAAGATTTGTTGTGAAAAAGTTTGTTTCTAAGCCTTCGACAGACACTATCTTTGGTTTAGAATGTAGAGGCTTACAATGACATATTACCCTAGATATACTATATCAGGTTGTGATATTCGTTGTAATAATTGTTATTAATTGTATATTTTACTCAAATAAGTCATATTATACTTTAGCGTACTCATGTAAAACTATAGAATTCATATTTCACCTGCAATATGTGTTTTCTCCAAATGCAGGGTATAGTCCTCTTCGTACCTTAATCTCACAGCTCATAAGCTATAAGATCTAGAGACCTAAAATTTGTTGTGAAAATTTGATTTATCTTAGGAAAGGAAGAAAAAGTTGGTTTGTAAGCCTTCGACAGGCAATTTCTTTAATTTAGAGTGTATAGGCTTACAATAACATAGCTATAGTATATTAGGTTACATTATTCATTGTAATAATTGTTATTAATGGTTTGTTTTATTCTAAAATATCATTTTATATTCAAGCGTTTTCAGTTAAAACCCTGAAAATCACTTTTATCTTACAATATCGGTTATTTCAAAATTATATGTTTGTTGGCCTATACATAACCGAATAACACAGCTCATAAACTATAAGAGCCAAAGTCCTAAAATTTGTTTTGAAGGTTTCATTTATCTTAGGAAAGGAAGAAAAAGTTGGTTTGTAAACCTTCGACAGGCATTTTCTTTGGTATATAGAGTAGAGGCTTACAATGCCATTTTACCATAGCTATAGTAAATCAGGTTGCATTATTCATTGTAGTAATTGTTATAGATTGTCTATGTTACTCAAATATGTCATATTATACTTGAGCATACTCATATAAAACTCTGGATATAACTTTTAGCTTATAATAACAGATCTTTCAAATTCACGATATTGATCAATTTGTACCTCCTCTGTGTAAACAAAAAAACTAATAAAACGTATGAGAAAGTAAGAAAACGTGAGAAAACGAAAGATTCTGTTGGATTTTGGACATTCTTACGTTTCTTTACGGTTTCTTATAAATTGTTGTACTCTATTACGGTTTCGTACGTTTTATTACGTTTCGCAATTATATGAAAAAAATTTAGTTAGAATTTTCCACCGATAGGTGGCGAGGTATAACAAACCAACTAACGTGTACAAAATAGAAACTTTAAGTTACTTAAGAAGCATTGGCATATAGAAAATATTCTTTTGGAATATTGGATACTATGGAATTCTTTATAATGAGCGGAATATTCAATGTGAAAATGTAATCTAAAGTGATAAAAGATAAAGAAACGTAAGGAAACATAAAAAGATGTAAAAAAATGTATGAAAACGTAAAATATGTCCGATATCCAAAGTTTCTTACGCTTTGTTACGTTTTCTAGTAGATAGGCTATCGGCATACTGGCTCACACGGGTTCTGGAACACCCCCTCACCTCTCAAAGTGATCCAGAATCCGTACGGGTTCCAAATGCCATTGTTAATGAATTTAGCTTTCTCTAGTGCTGTTACATCTGTTTTTTGTAATTTTCCACATACATGTACAGAACTACGTGATGATAAGAGACATAAATCTTGATGTTGAATATAAATACGAATTTTATCAATATTATCAAAGCTTAATGTTGAGTATGGCTGATGTGCGTGAACCTCATAATGAACAATAGACTCATCGAATACGACACCTGATTGAATGCTTAGAATTTCGTCCATTTTTCTGGAAGCAGCAGAGAATTATGCACGTAAATTTTTTCCACGAACTTTTAGATCTTGGCTTTTCAGGAACTGAATGCTCTGCCGTGTTAACGGTTTGAGTTTCTTCGGTGGACTGATGACTGATTGCCATGATGGTTGGCTTATATGCACACTAGGATATAAAACAATCCCCATTATACCGATTTGATGTGAAGTCTAATAGTAATTTCCTCTCCACGGAAATTCACCAAATTTCCATCCTGATCTACGATTCGAATTTGAAGATGATCTATGCACTTGACACTGAGTGGGAGATATATGACATGAAACGGAACTTCTCATGGATTGTGTGAACTTTTTTGTTGTCAATGTAAGCACCTGCAGTAATATTGCACACTACTCTGAGTGCGTTGATTCTCAATATTTTTACAGGTAAACCAGAACGGTGATGAGTTTTTTCTTTGAGAATACAAGGAGACGACCTATTGAATCGTGATGTGTGAGATCTAACGGATAACTACAATTACTTTCACTTCTGAGAGTATTGTTGTTAGCTATCAAGGAAAATTCAATTCCTTTTAATTTCAAAGTTACTTGTAAAAATTGATTAATAGTTGAATGTTAAAAGTTCAACTAAACCCAAAACAAAATTCTTATGTTGAGGTAATTAAATTGAAGGAAAATATTGCACTTCTAAAACAGAAGATTTTCGTGAAAGACTCAAAGTGAAACTATCTTCCATGACTGCTTGAAAGAGAATGATCCCTTACATCAACAATCTCCTCTTTTATAGCCTTTCGGTTAAGAATTGAAGGCAAAGATGGCCACAAATGAATGAGTCAAAATTCTGACATCTCTCATAGTTTTATTTTACTTCTTTCACGTTAAAATATAACATGAGATCAATGGAAGGTTTAAGATCGCCAAAACTGTCAAAATAAATTACTTCGGAACCACGTTTTCTATAACACACCCAGTGAGTGCCTCTATTTTGAAAATCATCCAAGTTGACAATAGCAGATTCATTACTCCATGGACCATCGGAAGGCAGATTATTTCTCATGAAAACACCACGGAAATGTGAGGTTTGCAACATATGAGCATATTTTATAAGATCATAGTCAGTCAGTGGACGATTAGACAAAGTTAAATCGAAGTTTCTTTTTTAGTAACTTGACTATGACCAACATGAGGTTTCATAAATAATCCCATTCCAGTTTTATATGGTTTAAGATCGAGACCTTTTCCTAAAGAAATAGTTTCCATAGCCTTATTATGTCTCTTACTTTCTTCATGACTTTTCTGCGCAGCTTTAGCATCATTTACTGATTTAGCTATTTCAGCAGCTCCTCGTGCCAGAGCACCGGTTGCACTTAATCCTGCGAATAGTGGGATGAGAAAAGGAAGAACTCCACCAATTTTTGATAGAATAGGAAGAACACGTGGAATGATGACATTCCTCTTACCGCCAACGTTTTTGACAGCTTGACGTGCACCTTTCAGGGCGGATTGAATAACCTTGCGGGAATATTTACTTGGTGATATTGATTTTTTAGCAGCCGTCACTAACTTACTAAATTTTAGACCCATTCCAGTTATTCCTTTTAATTTCATAGCATTTGTAACAGCATAAGCATATGCTTTTTCACCAAGACTGGCATCCTTGGCTTTAAGGGGTCTACCCTAATTGCAATTTTCAAATAATCGATTTTTTTTATTCCATTTTTCGAAAGTATAGATATTAGAAAGTATCATATTAAATTTTCATAAAGATCCGAGCAGTCTAAGTGTACTTTTGAGGGACTTTTACTTAGTTACCTGAGCGCGCTAATAGTGACCGTTCGGAGCGGTATCGTGTACCTGCCTTTGTTTACGTGAGCAGCTGAAACCTTTCGTGTATATACTATCCCTACTCAAATCTATTCATTCGTGACCCCTTATTTTTCGAAAGATACCTGTATATTTGAATTTCAAGCAAGTAGCAACCTATATTAGTCGTGTTTAAAATCTGTAAGCGTAAACATCTGTGCTCGTGATTGCCGAGATGGACAAGAAAACTATCCATCAAAAACAAAACTGGAGACATCCAGGTTCGAAAGCGGAAAAACGTAAATTTCATGGAGTTCTTCCAAATGCCCATGAGGGAAACACAAATCATGCTAGTGCATCTGCAGAGAAGCTGAACAAGTCGAAAGATACGAGTTTCGACGTGCCTGTAGATCAAACGTTAGGGTACAGCATCATACATTTTTACCTGGTTTTTTCTTCGTTACAACAGTTTTTGAAATGTAAAGTGTGTAATAACGATGTTACATTTACTAAGTATGGACAGCGAGGACTCGGCTTTAAAATTTGTGTTACTTGTGAGTGTGGAGAAAAATATATTAATTCGTGTCCGATGATTGCGACTGGATACGAAGTCAACCGTCGCCTTGTGTTTGTTATGCGATTGATTGGTATTGGATGGAGTGGTATAAACATGTTTATTGGCCTAATAGAACTTGGATCTGGAATGAGTTCCTCCGTTTATTATCATATTATCTATTCGGTCTCTATCGCTGTGAAAAGTGTTTTCGATATAGTGATGCGATTCGATAAAGGCTGTTAGAGAAGAAAAACTCCTAAATGCTCAGCACGGAGAACCCGAAGATATTTTAACCGTTCCAGGAGACAGTTCCTGGCAAAAAAGAGGATTTTCTTCTCTTGTTGGCATAGTTTCTTTGATATTTAAACACAGTAAAAAAGTTGCGAACGTCGTTATCAAATCAAGCTACTGCAAAGGATGTGAAAGATGAAAAGGAACAGAGGACACGATTGAATATGCAGCATGGTACGAAGTGCACCAAAAAAATTGCAGTGCTAATCACTCAGGTAGTGCCGGAAAAATGGAAGTCGACGCAAAGAAGGACGAGAAAAAAACTCCAGCAAAAAAAGTTGTCACTAAAAAAAGAAAAACCAGCGTAAAAAAAGTTCCTGTTGTTAAAACTCAAGATTTAACGATAAAATTAATGAAAGAACTGTCGAAAAATTACGGTTTAACAATTCAACGGCATCCTGATTCCGTGGAAGAAATGCGCAGGGAGATCTGGGCAGGATTTTATCATAAGATTTCAACCGACAGCAAGCCACAGCATTCATACTGTTCTGAATCCTGGTGTAAATATAAGAAAGCTGTGGAAAACAACATCGTTCGACAATTTAAACATCCTCCTGCTCTCGCTGAAAATGTTCAAGAAGTTCTCAAACCAATCTACGAGGATTTGACAAAACAAGAACTCCTTGAAAGGTGCCTCGGCGGAAACACGCAAAAGAACAACGAGTCTTTCAACAGCTGCGTCTGGTCGATGGTTCCTAAACACATCTTTAGTGGGAAAACAACTGTTGAAATCGCGTGTCAAACAGCTGCGTGTATATTCAATGAAGGATTGAAGCCAATATTGAAAATATTGGATGTGATGGGCGTCAAAAGCTATGTCGCATATCATACGATTTTTGAAATTTTGAGTTTAACTTGGTTTTAAAAAAAAACTGATGAAAAAAAGGCGATTTTTCGTTACTTTTCGAACTATGGCCGCCATTTTGCCAATTTTGAAAAAATCAAAAATCGTATGATATGCGACATAGTCATTACCTTACTGAATCTAAAACCTTTTTTTTTTCGTTTTAGTTAATCCACTCCGGAGATTTCATCAACAGGGCGCACTAATCTTTTTTTTGGATATTTTTTTGGCCTCCATTTTTATACGATAAAAAACAAAAAAATTAATAAAAAAAAATTTTTTTCATGTATTTCAAGATTGTATTTATCAAGCCTCATACTTCACATATTAATATTTCTACTTTAAAACAATGAAAAAAAATCGTGAAAATAGTCATTTTTTGCGCGTCTAATTAGGGTAGACCCCTTAACACACTGCCATGCTTTATCGGCAAGCTTCATGTCAGCAGCTTTACGATCACCATTTTTAACAGAGTACGCTATGTCATGTTCTTTGCATGCCTGATCAAGCGGATTAATTCCAGGATCACCTCTATTTATTCGTTTCTTCAGTTTAGTGCCGAGGCCACAGTATTGATATCCAGGAAGATGCATTTCAATCGGCAAGTTATTGATCACTTTAGCAAGCAATCCATAATTTTTTGCCTTTTTCTGAGATTTGTGTACGATCATTTCTCTTTGAGTGCTGATTTACAACTGATAATCAAAGTATAAAACAAGCGTTTATATTTCTAGAGCTCAATGTCAATCTCGACTTCTTCTCGTGAATATGGATTTTACTGAGCAGAAAGTTAAACTCCCCAGAAAAGAGAAGAGAAAGAAGCGACATGGAGAATTACTACCAGATAGTATACGAGCAGTATTCTGCGATCTATCTAACTGTGGAAAAACAAATAGTTTATTAGCTCTAATTACGCATCCCAACGGCCTTAGATTTGAAAATGTGTATGTATATTCTAAATTCTTGAATCAACCCAAGTATCAATTTCTCAAAAAAGTATTGGAACCTATTCAAGGTATATCATATCTACCGTTTAGTGAGCATGAATCTGTAGCATCTCCAGATGAAGCCCTACCAAATTCAATTATGATTTTTGACAATGTGGCTTGTGAGTAGCAGGATAACATCAGAGCATTTTCCTGTATGGGAAGACATAAAAGTGTAGATAGCTTCTATCTATGTGAGTCGTATGCTCATATACCGAAACATCTCATCAGGAACAATCTCAATATGTTAGTAATTTATCGTCGAAACGATGTTAATCTTAAACCTATCTATGATGATCATGTAAATACTGATTTAACTTTCAATGAATTTCGAAATCTTTGTTCTGAATGTAGGAAGAATGATAAGTATGGATTCATTGTTATTGACAAAGATAGAGCGATAAATGTTGGTAGATACAGAAAAGGACTTGACTGTTTTGCGTTAAAAAGGAATTATGAAACTCAAACTTTCAGTTGAATTGTAGACAGCATCTCAACAACATGACTATCTTCAAGAAAGAAAAATATATTCTCAGCGAGCTGGTGCGAGCACGTGAGGCTATTAAACAAAAATGCTCTGTACTGAAACAGGAGAGAGATGATTTTGATAAAGTTATTGGTGATACATTGAAACCAATCATTTTACCTCTCAAGAAACTTGTTGACTCAAAAACCGAAAACTTTAAGCAACCTTCTGATGACATTTTGGATTCTGGCAGCATCAAAAAATGTAATAAATCAAGAAAACGATTGAGATTTGATCAATCAAGTCATATAGGAAATGATCTAAATCAGTCGATATCTACAAATGAAGATGACAATGATGATGATTTTCCTTCGGCGTACGACACAATAGTCAATTCAACATTCAAATCTACGCATGAAGAAACTGACTTTTTATCATTGCTAAATGAATGATAACATATACGGAGTGCGGAACGTCAATGGAGTCTATATGATTGGCGATTCAGAAATTCAATTTCATGATAAAATGGTAAAACTGAGAGATAAAAGTTATCCTAAAAGTGGGGGTCTAATGGAAGTACTCTTCAAGAAAAAACCATATGACAATCTTATAAGTTCAACAGATCGAAAAAATTATCGCAGCTTCCTGAAAGCATCAAATGCTCATCGGAAAAGATACAGCAAAGATGAGAGTATATGTACTTCGAAGAGTAGAAAATCGTAAAAATAAATCCACCACCGGAAGAGGCCTCATACCTAAATATAAAATAGCAAAGAAAAATTGTTCTATAGATCTAATCTACTGGGATGATCCAAACGAGCTTATCGAGCGACAGCGATTATTAGTTGCGGAACGATCTGCTGAAAATAACAATCACGACAATGAAATACAATCGATCTTTGAGGAACTACGTGAAGCAGGACATATATATTGAAATGCATCTTTTCTTATAAGATCAGTAGCATCATGAGTCTCGACGTGTTCGGAAGAAAACTTGAGGGCACGCAAGAAGTGAGTCGCGGTCCGCCAGGCATTGGTTATAATCATACATTAGATGGTAATTTCGATTTACGAAATAAAAGGTTATGTAACCTTGCTTATCTAAGACAGCCTGATGACGCAGTCAGCTTGGAAGTACTTCTGAAAACTATAAGTAAAGATGTTAGAAATCTAACTAACATAATGGCTGTAATGAAAGGTGACTTAGAGATTCCCATAAACACTGAATTTAATAAAATCAATAATGTTCTTTCCCATCTTAAAATTCGATTAGATAATCTTGAGTCAAAATTGAAAGAATGATTTGAAGAAAATTCTGACTCAATAAAAGTTTCATAATCACGAATTTATCTTAAATCTTAGACATATTATCGAAAAATGGAGCGACAAAAAATAGCTGAAGAGTTGCACAAAGCCGCATCTACAAGCGAAGAAAATATGATATACGTGGAATAGATGAGACTTGGCAAGCTGATCTTGTTGACCTTTGTACCGAATCTTGTCTTAAACTCTTTAAGTGTAGTCACCATGTAGTGGCGATCTTTTTCCAAATCTGTTACTTTCTTCCTCGTCTAGAAGTCACGTTCAGCAATCGTATTGAGTGTAGAAAGATCCATTCTGAAAAAAGTAAAAATAAGCATTTTCTTGACTATCGTGCACATTTGTGAAGTGCTATTCTAGTGCTATTACAGTGAGAAAAAAGCAAATATGGCATCCATCGATCATTTTGAACGCCTTGTTCAAGTTCTTCGTGATACTTTACAAAGTATAAATAATTTAAGTAATAACGTTATTCATTATTGGTTGGACATGTGTAATTCCACCATAAAAGAATTAAATGAAAAAATTGCAAAATCTAATCTTACAAAAAAGAAACAGAAATGTAAAACTTGCATGGCTCATCTTTCGTGTGTGCAAGTTGAATTTGCACAACATTTTCAACGAGGAGGTAATCTACAATCTCAGAAAACAGAAGATAGTGAAGAGTGGTGAGATATGCAGTCGGCTTTCCAAAATCGAATCAAGACTGGCGTAGTTGGAAATATAAAACACATTGACATTCTGACTTTCTTAAGTGATGCACAAAAGCTCTTCAAAGTTAAGGCACAAGAATGCTTAGAAGAATACAATGCTGTGAAAATAAATTCAGATTTTATCTCGGAATTTTCTATGCAGAAAAATGGAGATGATACGACAGATATTAAATATTTCACGAGTGAAAATGCTACAGTATACATGTCAACAAATTTAGAGGAATGGTTTAAAGACTATATCAAAGAGCCCATTCTTACACAACTAGGAGAATTCAAGGAAACGGATTCCGGCTGGATATTGAAGAGTATTAAAAGTTTGTGTATAAATATGAAAAAATATTCTCCATTCAAGGGCAGTTTTTACATTCCTCTCCCAAAGTTTATAGAAAACAAAAAAGCATGTGTTAATGTTCATAACATTGACAATCAGTGTTTCAAGTATGCTATTTTTTCAGCATTATATCCCAGCAAATATAATTCCAACAGAGTTAATCAATATCGTTTACATGAGAACAAGTTGATCTTTAGTGATATACAGTTCCCAGTGAAACTGATAGATATGTCAAAATTCGAAAAATTGAATAATTTTTCAGTAAATGTATACATGCTCAGAAAGTATGGTTCAAAGTTTTAAGTATCGCCTTGTCACATTACGTCAGAAAAGAAGGCTCAACAAGTAAATCAAGCAGAAGAGGAAGATCAATATGTAAATCTACCAGAAGAGGAAGATCAACATGTAAATCTACCAGAAAATAATGATCATCCAGAAAAGAAGGTTAGACATGTAAATCTACTCATCATTCAAGATTTTTACATTGATGAGCATGTAGAAAATAATTTTGCTGATAGTGATGACAGCATGCCTAAATACCATTAGGTTTGGATCAAAAGCATGTCTCGTCTTCTGAGTTCTAACTGTCTAAAACTAATAAAAAATCATACCACAGTGAAAGGTGTATACAAGCTTTCTATAATGAAAAAAGATTAGAAATTCATGAAAATCATTGTAAAAATATGAATAATTGTCGAATCAATCTGCCAGACTCAAAGAATAACATTCTCAAATTCAAAGATTACAATAAGAGAGAAAAAGTTCTTTTCGTTATTTATGCTGATTTTGAATGTTTATTGAAGCCTATTGAGAATGAGAATGCTTTTCAAATTCATGAAGCATACAACATAGGTTACTACACAAAATGCAGCTTTAATGACAGATTATCTGTCTATAAATTTTACAGATAAAAATTTGGAGATCAAGAGACACCTACAGAATGGTCTGTTCGAGAACTGATTGTGATTCCCAAAAAGAAAAATTAATTTTTTTTCTCTTCAGTTTCAGAGGTGCAGCTCACAATTCATGTAATTTGAATTATAAGAACTCAAGATTCATTCTTGTTGTTTTTCGTAACCTCAATTATGATACTCACTTCATTTTGAAAGAGATCGCTACTTCTACATTGATCAAAGGACGAGTTAGTCTAATACCTCATAATAAGGAGAAATATATTTCGTTCACGAAATACATAGATGACTGCGACATCAGCTTTAGATTCATAGATTCTTGGCGTTTTCTACCATCATCATTGGAAAAGCTCGCATAATATCTATAAAACGTGCCGATAGCGGTGAAAGAGTTTCAATCAGATGGATTCACAGATGAAATGATAGATCTTCTCCGACGGAAAGGTATATTTCCATATGATTCTGTAGACACATTTGATAAGCTATCGTCTACAAAATTACCAGAAAAGAATGAGTTTTACAATACACTACCAAATTCCCATATTGCTGAAAAAGACTACAAGCATGCTGTTCGAGTCTGGGATAAGTGCAATATAAAAACATTGGGAGAGTATTCAGATATTTACTTAAAAACAGATGTTCTACTATTGGCTGACGTTTTCGAAAGTTTTCGAGAGACATCTCTTAAAGCTTATGATTTATGTCCTGATCACTTTTACACGACACCAGGGTTGACATTTTTAGCAGCTCTTAAATTGTCTGTACGCGTTCTTGTTTCAGTATTGACTCCATAGCTAGAGTAAGTAAGTAAGTTGCGAAAACCTTTGATTTCGTTGGCGTATGGAATTATTTCTACAAGATCAGCTTGCCAAGTCTCATCTGTTCCACGTATATCATATTTTCTTCGCTTGTAGATGCGGCGAGCTGGTTTGCAAACTCTTCAGCTATTTTTTGTTGCTCCAATTTTCGATAATCTGTTTAAGGGTTAAGAAAAATTCGTGATTATAAAACTTTTATTCAATCAGAATTTTTTTCAAAGCATTCTTTCAATTTTGTCTCAAAATTATCTAATCGAATTTTAAGATGGGAAAGAACGTTACTGATTATATTAAATTCAGTGTTTATGGGAATCTCTAAGTCACCTTTCATTATAGCCATTATGTTAGTTAGATTTCTAACATCTTTACTTATAGTTTTCAGAAGTACTTCCAAGATGACTGCGTCATCAGGCTGACTTGGATAAGTAAGGTTCCATAACCTTTTATTTTGTAAATCAAAATTACCATTTAATGTATGAGTATAACCAATGCCTGGCGGACAGCAACTCACTTCTTGCGTGCCCTCAAGTTTTCTTCCGAACACGTCGAGACTCATGATGCTACTGATCTTATAAGAAAATATGCATTTCAATATATATGTCCTGCTTCACGTAGTTCCTCAATGATCGATTGTATTTCATTGTCATGATTGTTATTTCCAGCAGATCGTTCCGAAACTAATAATCGCAGTCGCTCGATAAGCTCGTTTGGATCATCCCAGTAGATTAGATCTATAGATGATTTCTTCTTTGCTATTTTATATTTAATTATGAGGCCTCTTCCGGTGGTGGATTTATTTTTACGATCGCTGCGGAACATGGGACCTATGATATTCATATATTTTCTACTCTTCGAAGTGCATATACTCTCATCTTTGCTGTATCTTTTCCGATGAGCATTTGATGCTTCCAGCATGCTGCTATAATTTTTTCGATCTGTTGAACTTATAAGATTGTCATCTGGTTGTTTCTTGAAGAGTACTTCCATTAGACTCCCACTTTTAGGATAACTTTTATCTCTCAGTTTTACCATTTTATCATGAAATTGAATTTCTGAATCGCCAATCATATACACTCCATTGACGTTCCGCACTCCGTATATGTTATCGATTTTGCTGCGGCTTTCATTTAACAATGATAAAAAGTCACTTGATTCATTTCCTTCAAGCGCAGATTTGAGTGTTGAATTCATCATTGTGCCATCCATCGAAGAAAAATCTGCATCATCATCATCATATGCGAAACCCGACTCATTTATATCGTTTACTATATAACTTGATCGATTGAATGTCAATCTTTTACTTGGTGTCCTGTTGCTGTCTATATTCAAAATGTGATTAGAAGATGCAGAAGAGCAAGCTTTCGACTTTCGAATCGACGAGCTTCTCGAGTGGTGTAATGACTGGTTTCAATGTATCACCAATAACTTTTTCAAAATTTTCTCTCTCCTATTTCAATAAAGAGTATTTTTGTTTAATAGCCTCACGTGCTCGCAAAAGCTCGCGCAAATTCTTTTCTTTCTTGAATTCTGACATGCTAACGAGATGCTGTCTACAATTGAACTGTAAGTTTTGGATTCATAACTTTTTTTTAGTGCAAATCAGTCAAATCCTTTTCTGTATCTACCATCATCCATCACTTTATATTTGTCGATAACAACAAATCCGTACTTATCATTCTTCATTTCCGAGAAGTTTTTATGAGAAATAATCTGCCTTCCGATGGTACATGGAGTAATAAATCTGCTATTGTTAACTTGGATGGCATGAAAAATAAAGGGTATGGTATCTCACTTTGTGTGTTATCAAAAACATGGTTCCAAAGTAATTTATTTTGACAGTTTTGGTGATCTTAAACCTCCCATAGAGCTCATGTTATATTTCAACGTGCAAGAAGTAGAATATAAATATAAAAGATATCAAAATTTTGACTCATTCATTTGTGGTCATCTTTGTCTTCAATCCTTAACCGGAATACTATAAAAGAGAAGCTTGCAGACGAATGGGAATCATTCTCTTCCAATCAGTTATGGAAGACAGTTTCACTTTGAGTCTTTCAGGAAAATCTTCTGTTCCTGAAGCACAATATTTCCCTTCAATTGAACTACCTCAGTATAAAAATTTTGTTTTGGGTTTAGTTGAACGTTTAACATTCAACTCGATTCCCAATATGGACTATTAGAATAATAAACTTTATTTGAATGGTAATATTATGACTATCCCTACTGGCAGTTACGAAATTAATGCTATTAATAAATTTTTACAAGAAACTTTGAAATCTAAAGGAATTGAATTTTCTTTGAGAGCTAACAACAATACTCTCAGAAGTGAAATTAATTGCAGTCATCCGTTAGATCTCACTCCTCACGGTTCAATACTCCTCCCATTCTAAAGAAAAAATTCATCACAGTTCTCATTTACGTGTGAAAATATTGAAAATCAACGCACTCAGAGTGGAGTGCAATATTACCGCAGGTGCTTACATCAACAACAAAAAAGATTATACAAGCCATGAGTTCTTTCCCAGAGTTCCACCAGGATATATAATCTTGAAAGTTCCATCTCATGTCATATATCTACCACTCAGTGTCAAGTGCATACATCATCTTCAAATTCAAATCGTAGATCAAGATGGAAATTTAGTGAATTTCTGTGAAGAAGAAATTACTATTAGACTCCACATCAAATCTGTATAATGGGTATCGTTTACGATTCTAGAGTGCGTATAAGTCAACCAACATGTCAATAGGTCATCAGTCGACCAAAGAAACTCAAACCGTCAACACGGAAGAGCATTCAGTTCCTCAGAAGCGTAGGTCTAAAAGTTCGTGGAGAAAATTCACGTGTATAATTCTCTGCTGCTTCCAGAAAAATGGACAAAATTCTAAGCATTAAATCAGGTGTCGTATTCGATGAGTCTATTGCTCATTACGAGGTTCACGCACATCAACAATACTCGACACTAAGCTTTGATAATAGTGATGACATTCGTATTCCTATCCAAAATCAAGATCTATGTCTCTTACCGTCGGGTAGTTATATCCATGTATGTGGAAAACTGCAAAAACCAGATGGAACAGCACTAACTAAAACTAAATTCGTGAACAATGGCATTTGCCATCTGTTTGATGAAATTCGTTACGAAATTAATGCTATGAAGATAGATAAAAGTAAAAATGTTGGTTTAAGCAGTCTCATGAAAGGATGGACATCATTCAATCCGAATCAGACTCTCAGGTTAGAAAATGCAGGCTGGCTTGACGTTAGAGAAGAAAGCAAAACTTTGGTAGATGCACACGGCAAGTTTGACGTTTCCATTCGTCTGAGTATGATCTTGGGCTTTGCAGAAGACTATAAAAAAATTATAGTTAATGTGAAGCATCAACTCATTCTCATAATATCAAGAAATGACTTAAATGCAATAATTCAGGAAGGAACTATAAATAGCGTAACTACATATGAAGACTACCAGACAAAAATAATGAAGATAGAGTGGTTAATGCCATATGTTATTTCATCTGATAAACAAAAGATCCAGCTGCTAAATTTCATTGGCAAAGATAATCCTATTTCTACGTGTTATCGATCTTGGGAGTTATTTAAATATCCTCTACTTCCGAGCACGAATAAACATGTCTGGACAGTGAAAACTTCAAATCAATTACAGAAACCTCGTTTTGTCATTCTCGAACTACAAACCAAGAAAAAAAAATTTGAAAACTGAAAATGCCAGTCGATTTGATCATTGTGAGATTAGTAATGTGATACTTTTCTGGAATTCTCAATATTTTCCATATAACAATATGAATCTCGACATATCTAAGAATCAGTTTGCTGTTCTCTATGATATGTATACCAATTTTCAAATCACCTACTATAGAAGAGACCCACAGCCACTGCTGACAAAGTCAGAATTTAATAACCTTGAACCAGTCATAGTTATTGACTGTTCACGGCAAAACGAATCTATAAAGAGTGCTCCTGTCGATGTCCGTCTAGAGTTTGAGTCTAAAAAAGTCTTTCCACCTAACACTTCAGCTTATTGCATGATCTTACACGATCGCATCGTTCAGTACAATTCCATCAGTGGGGATATCAAGAAGCTTGTCTAAACAGCATATTATCCAACACACTTTCGTTTCAACACTCATTCCAAGATGGAGTATGCAATAGACATGATTGGTTTCAAGCAAATGCGAGATGATTATGTTTAAAAAGAAATAGCTATAATTCCTCTGAATGAAAGTGGTGATCCTATCGTTCGTCTGTTCAAGAAACCCTTTTCATGGAAAAGACTCTCTGACAAATTGCAAAGGGAAAACATTTGTCTGGAACATCATTATCATGGAATAGCTTGGAACACGCATGGGCTTGACTACTCACAAATTGGATCATTACTCCGTGGCTCTTTACACGATGCTACCAAAATTGTTGTCATGGGCGAATTTAAACAAAAATGGCTGTCATCAAATCAAAAACCTATATAGTCAAGTGCGTTACAGTATGTACATACCATAATCCCATCTACAAGACTGCCTGCGCACTTCACACCGTCAAACTCATAAAATTATTCTATCACTCCTGTAAACATTTGCAAAGAAAATAAAGAAAAAAAAAGTAGAAAACACTATAGGCATTCTGGTTTACGTGAGAGATGGAAGCTCTCCCACTCTCTCCTTTTCGGAATCTGGATCATTCTGGGTGATATAGAATCCGAACCGGTTCTGGATCGCATTGAGAGGGGAGGGGGTGATACAGAACCCGCATGAGCCAGTATGCCTATAGCCTATCTATAAAAAAGTAAAGCAAAAAAAAACAATAACTTACACACTTCTGCTCTCTCTTGACAAATAACTTCTGTACGCCTTACGTACATATATGTAAAACGTTTTGCAGACGATGATAAGGAATATCTTCAGCGTCCCATGCAATTCCATGATGATAATTTTCCAGCCAGTCAGTCCTACATTTTTCTTCTGCAGAGAGTTCTTCCTATGACATTGGAGGTTTAAAGTGATAGGTAGTTGGTAAAACTGTTTTCTTAAATTTGGAAAACTGACTTCTTCTTGACACTGCACTTTTCGATTTTTGAATAATGTTTCGTAGTCGCTGGCTCTAGCCATCTTGTTTACCAGTTATTTCAATAAGAAGTGAACTTGGAGTATGTGTATGAAAATTCACTCACATCGGATGAATTAAAAAATTCTAAATTCACTCACATCTATTCTAGCCCGTCCGTATTCATACTATGAATCTTTAATTCAATTTTCAAGAACTTTCATTATTAACTCTTTGAGAAAACCTGCGATGGAAAATATGCAACTATAGCGAAATATATAAAACACATTTCAAAAGTCTTCAACGTTTCAAATGGATCTGAAATGGAGAAAGAATAGTGTAAAAAATTTGAATACAGTAACCTGTACATGAAAAAGTATGAAAAAATTATGAAAAACTATGAAAAAAAAATGAAAAAGCATTAAAAAGTATGAAAAAGTATGAAGAAGTACGAAAAAGTATGAAAATGTATGAAAGAGGTATAAAAAAGTATGAAAAAAAGGATGAAATAGTATGAAAAAGCATGAGAAAGTATAAAAAAGTATGAAAAAGCACGAGAAAGTATGAAAATGTATGAAAAAAAGTATGAAAAAGTATGAGAAAAATATGAAAAAGTATATACTCGTAGATGTATGAAAAAAGTATAAAAAAGAATGAAAATATATGAAAAAGTATATAAGTGTATGAAAAAAGTATGAAAAAGAATGAAGAAAGTATGAAAAAGTATGGAAAAGTATAATAAGTCCTCACGATGATAACAGATTCTTAGACATTACAGAATTATGGAGGAACAGATGGCGCAAGCGTCACTTCAAGTAGAGGGGTATTCAAAGGAAAAAATGGATACTGAAAAATAAAAAAGCGAGTTGGGAAAGGAAACGGAGAGGGGATGTGAAGTAACCAATGAAAATAGAGTAATCTCCATGGAAGCATATATAAGCGTTTTAATGGAACGCTAAAAAATGCAATGTGGTGGAGGGAACTATAAATGGCTATTCAAGAAAACATTGAACAATATGAATTGAGCCTAAAAATGTTACTCAGGCAAATGAGAGAGAGGTCAAGAAACATTTTCTCAATGAAAGTTACCTGTGAAAAAACTGAAATTCAAAGTGGGAGATAAAGTGCGAATAAGCAAGATATAACATGTTTTTGAAAAAGGTTATACGCTAAACTGGTCTACTGAAATTTTCACAATAACACGAGTCGTAAAAACCAACCCGGTAACTTATCATGAGAGATTATTATGATAAATACGTCTCTGAAGGCTTTTATGAAACAGAAATTCACAAAACTATGTATTCCAAAATTTATTTACTAGAAAAAGTTGCGAAGAAAAGTGGTAACCGCGTATATGTTAAATGGTTAGGTTTCAGTAACGGGCATAATGGTTGGATAAAGAAAAATGAAATTGTATGAATTATTTAAGGAACAATTAAATAAGAAATCATTTGTATTATATTTAATACTGTATTTATTCATGTATATTATGTACAAGTTTGAAAAAAATAAATAGTTTTAAAAGAATCAATCTTTACATTTCATTATTAGCAAGTACTGAACTTAAAAGAAGATCCACCCAGATAGGTTATAAACAAACTGAGTTTATTTGCACTGTTGCAGAGTCTGTTGAAAAAATCTTCATCTTTCAGGATTCCTGATGAAATCTTCTCTTGCAAGAAGATTTGGAAGGTTTCATCAAGTTCTGCTATGACCTTCGTATCGAATATTGCCGATATAGCTCTTTAAATATATATCAAATAATAATATAAAGGCGATTATATTCTTCTTGGACTGATCAAATTTATTATCTGAAATTTTTTACAGAAGTCTATTATATTACTACTCGAAAAAGGATAACTGATTATTATGTAGATTTCTGATACTACTACACTTTATTTTGGATATAATTTCGTTAATATTCAAATTTATCAAATCTTTAACCCAACCCAACCCCGATGTTGAATTGTAGAATTATTCTATATTTACTAATTCAAATGTTTAAATAGAAATGTAGAAATTAAAAGGTTTCTTTTAGAATAATTTCAGTTTAACGTAAGGAAAATACAATGTAGCGGGATGCAAACATTTTTCATATTAACTTCCAAGTCCTAAAACCTTACTAATAAGGGGGGTGAAGGTAATGCGGCCGCCTTAAGGAACTTTCGATTCTCTATAGATATATATCGGGTTTTGGTGGATATATATACTTTTTAACACACCCAGCCATAAAGTACGTACTTTATCCCCGCCGAGTCGGGAATAAAGCGCTACATTAAATCCCTACCCCCACTCTAGTCCCCGCCGCTACGCGCATGTGTTAATATGTAGCACTATTTTCCCTTTTCGGCGGTGAACGAGTACAAACTTTCTGGTAGATATGTTAAAAAATTGTATATTGCACGCGTGAATAAAGTGAGCCAGCGATTGCCAGCGTGTATGACGCCCTTGTTCCGCCCGGGCGTCAAACCACACGCAGGCATTTACTGGCTCACTTTATTCCCTAGGTGCATAATATACTATTATTCTTGCCTACCTGGGAATAAAGTAAATTTGTACGAAATAATGCAAAATTTGCGGAAAATAAAGTAAATTTGCGGAAAATGATGTAAATTTTGCGAAAAATAAAGTAAATATGCGGGCAATAAAGTACTTCAATCGTCGCCGATTGTGCCGTGCAGTGTGTGCCATGTACCATATACGGTCGACGGTTGCTATCCCCTAGACAGTGCAAATAAGCTTGTGAGATTTTTTTTTATTTGCAAATGAAGTCTATGTTTATTTTTAATAATATTATTTGGAAATGCGTTTATCCTTTAGATGATCCTTGGCCTATTGAAATATTCCTTGTTTTCATATTAACAATTTTTTAAATCCTCGAAATAAATACTAGTATAAGGAAATTTGAATGAATCAGAATTATATGCTTTGTAAACCTCATTCACTAATCGTTCGACATCCTCATTATTCTGTGTACTTATGGTACTGAAGAAATCCATTGAAGAAATCCAAACGAATTCTATTTCATTGTAACTAATTGATTTTCGTCCTTGGTAAATAATACGATATATTAATAGTTGAACGTATACAAAATGAAGATATTAACTGATGAATAATATACCAAAGCTATACTTACAAAATTCTTTTCTCTCTCCAAGAATGACAATTTACCGACAATTTCGTGCTTTAGCAATAAGTGAGCTCACCTATTCCCCCTGACTTTTTGTTCAATTAATTTCGATCAAGCGCATTACCATGTATTAAAATTGTGCAATGATATTTGCGTATATACTTTTAATCTTCTACTCAAGACGTGTAATTTCTCCTACATTGAGACGAGCCTCCTTTTTCATTAATCACGCATGGTGTGCAGACTACGCCAGGCAAAATCACCTATAATTGCCGATGAAATGTAAAAACACATACAGTGTACAGCTTGGCGCACGATGACTCTACGACCGTTTAAATAATTAGAAATCCTCTCTCGAATATAAAGCTTTTGCGAGAGAGACGCTTGTTGTAAAGGTACTGTAGGCGAGCCTGGGGTACAATGGGCCAAAAGTCGTAATTTTTGTTTATAGAGACAAAATTTATTAATTAATTTCTTAATTGATTGCTCACTGTACTGAGAAAAAATTAATCGTTAATATTTTAACATTTATAGGAATCTGTGATCAGAACAAAATTTTAGAACAAAAAATAATGTTAATAATTAAGATTTTTTGTTTTTTGTTGTCTCTACCACTTATGTTGATTTATTGAGTAAATCAGATCCTTTTTTTATAGAATTGTGAAGCTTACTGATATTACTTTTTGTAAATGTATATACCATTATGGACCCTATTGTGAATCAATGCCTTTATTGTAAATCATTTGGTTTTAAATCATTATTATAAAAGTTTTTTATTATTTCATTTTTTACTTTAAAACTTTTTTATTATTTCATTTTTTACTTTAAAACTTTTTATACTGACTTTTCAAAATAAAAAAATGATTATGCAAAAATTGCACAAGGATGATTTGAATCCTATTGATCTACAATAGAGGGACTGATCCACAATAATGTCCATGACAATATACAATAAAAAAAAAAAAAAAATAAATAATAAGGGGCCTGTGGCGGCTCAGTCGGTAGAATGTCGGATTCCCACGCCGGTGACCCGGGTTCGAATCCTAGTCTCTGCCGATTGATACAAGCACCTCTGTAAAAATTACATGTGCTTTGTTTACAAACACACCACAGACCCCCGTCGTCGATTAGCACCACATGGGAGCACAAACATGGCGACGTTAATTAAAAAAAAAAATTATAATTAAAATTGCGTAAGGGGATTCAAAAGTCAATTCAAAGAAGGATTCCCCCTCGACAGAACCTACGAGATCAACAACATTGACTAAAACTCGCTTAGACGGGCATTTAAAAACATAATTTGACCCCTTTAAATAGTATCTATGAATTTATCCGATTGAAAATAATGTACAAAGTATAACTGTACTGGAGAATTTCTACTTCGTTTTTCAAATATTTACCGCATTTTTCTCTAGTTTACATACTCAAGGAAAACAAAATTTTTTTAATTCAAATGATCAAATTCATTGTCTAAAAATGTGTAAAGAGGTCTATCACTACTCAAAGGAAAAATGAGTTTGTGGTTTATTTAAGTTACCAAAATTATAAGTATATATATGAACATCTTAGTCAGTAAAATTCATGGCAGGAACTTTTAATTTTCTATCGACTTTCGGTCCACCTCAAGTCTGAGCGATCGTAGTTTTAGCCCAATGTTTTTGAAAAACACGATTTTCTTATAGATTATCACAATTCGCTACCTGTAAAAAGCGCAAGATTTAGCTAGCCAATGTAACATTCTTTAAGTTGTAAGTAAGAAAATGCAATTCTGTTTTGTTCGATACAGTAACTCACTTGAAATCCCGGCAACCATCCAATTCCGTGCCCCCGCATACCCCACACTCCCCTATACCCTATCGGCATTAAGAATGCGGCAATCACCTGCATATACCAAAGAGTAGAAGAATCCAAGGTCTTCTCTGTACTCAGTTGGTTCCACGCTTCTACCATGAAAATTATTAAAAAATCAAGGATTCCAAAGAATAGCAGAGGATTCTTTCATTTTCAAAGAAGTACGTTTTCTAAATTTAAGGAAAACTACTTTACCAACTGCCTATCACTTTAAACCTCCAATGTCATGGACATAACTCTTTGCAGAAGAAAAATGTATGACTGACTGGCTGGAAAATTATCATCATGGAATTACATGGGACGCTGGAGATATTCCTTATCATCGTCTGCAAAACGTTTTGCATATCTGTACATAAGGCATGTAGAAGTTATTTGTCAAGGGAGAGCAGAAAGCCCATTGGTTAACAAATCTTTTACCCGATGTGTAAGTTATTGTTTTTTTATACTTAAGCTATACTTTATTATACGTTTTTATACTTGAGCTATACTTTTTTATACTTTTGTTATACTTAAGCTATACTTTATTAAATTTTTTTATACTTAAGCTATACTTTATTATACTTTTTTTCATTCTATTTTTTTTGTTTTTTTTTCAGATCTATTTGCAATATTAAAGACTTAGGATGTCCAATTCTAGCACATCTATCATTTGTTGCAAAATATAATTGCTTATATCACACCATGTGCATACGAAAGCAACCTATTTGTGCAGTCTAAAATGTTTTAACTATACGCGCTTGACTGCAAAATTATATTCAAAATACATATAGCGAAGATGAAGTAGATGTAAATGTATACATTGATGAAAATAAATGAAAATATATTAAATCTATGAACCATAATTTTTTCTTATTTATTTAGTTTAAATACATGGGAGATATCTGTCATAAATCCACGGTGATCGATGAAGACTGTGTTGTTGTATTTATTAAATGAAAATATATTAAATCATTAAAATAAAAATTATAAATTACTCACAATATGATATTACATAAAATTATGTTAGCCATGTTGCTTGAATTCTTTTATCACTAATACACCGTGATCTATCAAATGTAAATCTTGAATTATTTTTGGTATCTCCCGCTGTGGTGGTGCTGTCGTGTTCAGTTGAAGAGATAGTCTTTTCTTCTTCTCGTCTTTTTCCTTAAGACTGTTATTGAATCCTTTGACCCAGTCTCATGTGCTTTCGTACCGATTGACCTACTTAAGACGCGATCGGCTATATTTTTTTTCAACTGAAGAAAGAAAAATTATTAATGTTGTCAATTTTATTTTTGCTTCCTCACAGAGATATTAAAACACACGCACACACTTTGTGATATTAAAAAAAAAGTTTTGCTAAAAACATGTTAGAAATATGTTTTGAGACTTAAGAAATCAAAATACACTATTTTTAGAAAATGTCTGTATGGATTTATGTGTGTGTATATGGATGTTTACCAGCATAACTCTGCATACATACGGTGAAACTTAATGTTTCAGGGCTCATTATTTTTGTTTTTCTTAACGGAAGGTGGCACAATAATTTTTTTTTTGTTTTTTGATACTTTGTTTTCAGCGGTTTTTCGATTTTTGAGTTTTAGTTTTTCGGGTTTTTTAATACCTTAGAAATAACATCATTGATCCAATGAAGATGCATTTGAAAGAGCATAGAATTATCTATCTTTTCCTACCCGAAAATTTGAAAAATATATTTTCCTTGTTTTTCTATACACGAAAACGTCATTTCTATTCAAACGGTTTTCCCTTTGCAATTTGTCAGATAATCTTTTCCATGAAAAGGGTTTCTTGAATAGACGAACGATAGGATCACCACTTTCATTGAGAGGAATGATAGCTATTTCTTTCAAAACATAATCATCTCCCATTTGCTTGAAACCAATCATGGCTACTGCATACTCCACCTTGGAATGAGTGTTGAAATGAAAGTATGTTGGATAATATGCTGTTTAGACAGGCTTCTTGATATTCCCACTGATGAGATTGTACTGAACGATGCGATCGTGTAAGATCATGCAATAAGCTGAAGCGATAGCTAGAAAGTCTTTTGTAGACTCAAACTCTAGACGGACATCGACAGGAGCGCTCTTAATAGATTCGTTTTGCCGTGAACAGTCAATAACTATGAGTGGTTCAATGTTGATAAATTCTGACTTTGTCAGCAGTGGCTGTGAATCTCTTCCATAGTAGGTCATTTAAAATTGGTATACGTATCATAGAGAACAGCGATCTGATTCTTAGATATGTCGAGATTCATTTTGTTATATGGATAATATTGAGAATTCAAGAAAAGTCTCAAATTACTAATCTCACAATGGTCAAATTGACTGGCATTTTCAGTTGTCAAATTTTTTTCCTTTGTTTGTAGTCCGAGAATGATTAAACGAGGTTTTTCTAATTGATTTGAAGATTTCACTGTCCAGACAAGTTTACTCGTACTCGGAAGTAGAGGATATTCAAATAACTTCCAAGATTGATAACACATAGAGATACGATTATCTTTGCCAATGAAATTGAGCACTGGATCTTTTGTTTATCAGATGCAATTACATATGGCATTAACCACTCTATCTTCGTTATTTTTACCTAGTAGTCTTCATATGAAGTTACACTATTTGCTACAGTACCTTCCTGAATTATTGCATTCAAGTAATTTCTTGATCTTGTGAGAATGAGTTCATGCTTCACATTAACTATAATTTTTGTATAGTCTTCTGCAAAGCCCTAGATCATACTCAGAGGAATGGAAACGTCAAAGTTGCCGTGTGAATCTTTTGAATATACCAAAGTTTTGCTTTCTTCTCTAACGTCAAGCCAGCCTGCATTTTCTAACATGAGAGTCTGATTCGGATTGAATGATGTCCATCATTTCATGAGACTGCGTAAACCAACATTTTTACTTTTATCTATGTCCACAGCATAAATTTCGTAAAGAATTTCATGAAACAGATGGCGAATGCCATTGTTCACGAATTTAGTTTTAGTTAGTGCTGTTCCATCTGGTTTTTGCAGTTTTCCACATACATGGATATAACTACCCGACGGTAAGAGACATAGATCTTGATTTTGGATAGGAATACGAATGTCATCACTATTATCAAAGCTTAGTGTCGAGTATTGTTGATGTGCGTGAACCTCGTAATGAGCAATAGACTCATCGAATACGACACCTGATTTAATGCTTAGAATTTTGTCCATTTTTCTGGAAGCAGCAGAGAATTATACACGTGAATTTTCTCCACGAACTTTTAGACCTACGCTTCTGAGGAACTGAATGCTCTTCCGTGTTGACGGTTTGAGTTTCTTTGGTCGACTGATGACCTATTGACATGTTGGTTGACTTATATGCACTCTAGAATTGTAAACGATTCACATTATACAGATTTGATGTGGAGTCTAATAGTAATTTCTTCTCCACGGAAATTCACTAAATTTCCATCTTGATCTACGATTTGAATTTGAATATGATCTATGACTTGAATATGATCTATGCACTTGACACTGAGTGGTAAATGTATGACATGGGATGGAACTACCAAGATTTTATATCCTGGTGGAACTCTGGGAAAGAACTCATGGATTGTATGAACTTCTTTGTTGTTGATGTAAACACCTGCGGTAATATTGCACTCCACTCTGAGTGCGTTGATTTTCGAAGCCAAGAAGACGGCCTATTGAATTGTGAGGAGTGAGATCTAACGGATGACTGCAATTAACTTCACTTCTCAGAGTATTGTTGTTAGCTCTCAAAGAAAATTCAATTCCTTTAGATTTCAAGGTTTCTTGTAAAAAATTATTAATAACATTAATCTCGTAACTGCCAGTAGGGATAGTGATAATATTTCCATTCAAATGAAGTTTATTATTCGAATAGTCCACATTAAGAATCGCGTTGAATGTTAAAAGTTCAACTAAACCCAAAACCAAATTTGTATGCTGACGTAGTTCAATTGAAGGAAAATATTGTACTTCTAGAGCAGAAGATATATTGATATGCATCTTTTCTTATAAGATCAGTAGCATCATGAGTCTCGACGTGTTCGGAAGAAAACTTGAGGGCACGCAAGAAGTGAGTCGCGGTCCACCAGGCATTGGTTATAATCATACATTAGATAGTAATTTTGATTTACAAAATAAAAGGTTATGTAACCTTGCTTATCCAAGTCAGCCTGAACACAGTCACTTTGGAAGTACTTCTGAAAATTATAAGTAAAAATGTTAGAAATCTAACTAACATAATGTCTGTAATGAAAGGTGACTTAGAGATTCCCATAAACACTGAATTTAATATAATCAGTAACGTTCTTTCCCATTTTAAAATTCGATTAGATAATCTTGAGACAAAATTGAAAGAATGCTTTGAAGAAAATTCTGATTCAATAAAAGTTTCATAATCACGAATTTTTCTTTAACCTTAAACATGTTATCTAAAAATGGAGCGACAAAAAATAGCTGAAGAGATGCACAAACCAGTACGCCGCAACTACAAGCAAAAAAAATATGATGTACATGGAATAGATAATACTTGGCAAGCTGATCTTGTAGAAATGATTCCATAAGCGAACGAAAACAAAAGTTTTCCCTACTTACTCACTGTCATAGATACATTTTCAAAGTATGCATGGGCTATCCCAAGCAAGTCAAAGAGTGGTAATGATGTTACTCTAGCTATGGAATCAATACTGAAAGAATAACGCGTACCGGCAAATCTACAAACTGACCAAGGAAAAGAATTTTATGATTCAAAAATATTTTTTCATATTTATACACAAACTTTTAATACTCTTCAATGTCCAGCCGGAATCCTTTTCCAGAAATTTTTCTAGTTGTGTAAGAATGGGCTCTTTGATTATAGTCTTTAAACCATTCCTCTAAATCTGTTGACATGTATGCTGTAGCACTTTCACTCGTGAAACATTTAATATCTGTCGTTTCCTCTCCATTTTTCTGCATAGAAAATTCCGAGATAAAATCTGAATTTATTTTGACAGCATTGTATTCTTCTAAGCATTATTGTGCCTTAACTTTGAAGAGCTTTTGTGCATCACTTAAGAAACTCAGAATGTCCATGTGTTTTATATTTGCAACTACACCAGTCTTTATTCGATTTTGGAAAGCCGTCTGCACATCTCGCCACTCTACAATAGCTTCTGTTTTCTCAGATTGTAGATTACCTCCTCGTTGAAGGTGTTGTTCAAATTAAATTTGCACACTCGAAAGATAAGTCATGCAAGTTTGACATTTCTGTTTCTCTCCTCTTGTAAGTTTAGATTTTGCAATTTATTCATATAATTCTTTTATGGTGGAATTACACATGTCCAACCAATAATGAATACTGTTATTACTTAAATCATGTATACTTCGTAAAGTATCACGAAGAACCTGAACAAAGCGTTCAAAATGATCGATGGATGCCATATTTGCTTTTTTCTCACTGTAATAGTACTAGAATAGCACTTCACAAATGTGCACGATAGTCAAGACTAAAACTCGTTGACCGCGATAGACTAAGTGTGCTTGTCCAAGAAACTGCTTCCCTTTTTGTAGGCAATGTCGACGTAATTATAGGTAGAAAATTCAAACATCTGACCAAGGATAAAATGAAGAGGAGGGAGATTTTCTTAGGAAGGGATGCATTTTCTTTCATTTGAACCAACCAAAACAGTTTTTTTTTGGGAAGAGGAGGGAGATTTTCTAAGGGAGGGATGGATTTTCTTCCGTTTGAACCAACCAAAAAGCGACTTTTGGTCCCTCCAATTTATATACTGCGAGAGAAGCGAGCAGGAGGATTTCTGTTGATTGATATTTTGAAATATTGATTGAAAAAGTATTTTAAGATAAATTAAATAATGTATATCAATATGTTTTGTTGTATTTTTTATAAATATAGGTAAAAATCATACGTTTGAACGATATAATTATGTGATTTTAGATGTCGTTGAAATCAAATTCAATGTGAAAATTATTAATTTAAAAAAATAAGGTTACCGAAAACTGCTTAAAACAGATTTAATTTATATAAATGTAAATTAAAATATAAATATAAAATATAAATAAGATTATGGCTACAGCTAGTTTAATTAAATGTTCTGAATTAAACAATCAACGATAAATCAGCACACAGTTTTGAGAACCGAATTAAAAAGAGATATAGCAATTTAAATTAATTTATTAGAACAAAAATTTTTACATTAGAACAATTAATCTATTTTGAGGATAGCTAAGTGCCGATGAATTGGCAGCGATTTTTTTTATTTTATGTAATATGTGCTGATAGTATTAAAAAATAACTTACCAGTTTTCGATTGGTGTGGTGTTTCTTGTTTCGCATTTTCGACATCATTAGTGGACCTTCAAATTTGTGATGCCACTTCTGTTTTCAGCGGCGACGCTTTTTTGTTTTAAGTTCATCTTCATTTGCAAAAAAAAATATAGTATCAATTAAAAAACTAAGAATAATAATCTTAATTAAAAAATAAAGAAAAAAAAAACAATAAGCATTATCGCACCTTCTGCTTTCCTGTTTTTGCTTTTTTTCGCCGTTTGTTGATGAATTTATTTGGGGTATGCGTCCCAAATCCTTAATATATTTATTCAACGTTGCTTTGCGTGACAAGCAGCTTGACAATGTGCTGCTGCTGCTTGAGATAATATTCTCAATATTATCTCCACGTCCTGAAGCCATCTTAGTCCCTTGTTTTACTTCTCTTAAGGTAGCAGAAAAATCGAAGATACTTCTAGAACTGATGGACTGCAATACGCGCCCTGGTATTTATTCACGAAAACTATCCTCCTCTTTCCACCCTTTTTCTGGAAAAGCCCTGCGATTCGTGAAAATATTCATTTCTAACAGAAATTAATAACTAAAAACAATTCAATGCGCGAAAATCTTTATCGCACAGTAAGTCTTTCTCTGTAGGACGTTTATTGCTGGAAAAATATTTTCTTCTTCACCTCTTTTTAAAGCCTCTTTTTGTTCTTGTGCTTTCAGAGCTCTCTTTATTTTTGCAAGGTTTCTTTTAGCTTCTTTACCACGTCTATATATACTCTTGCCTACGTGTAAAACACATGCTATTTTCTTTACTTTAAGAGCCTCACCATACGGTTCAATTTCTTCGAGCCGCTTGAAAGTTTTACTGTCACCGTCGCCGATATAATATTCATACATAACACCGTACTGCTCCACAGACCTCAGAAACATCTCTTCCACTCCTTCAACTTCTATAAGACCGGCACTACCATCATGATCCCTTGTACAATTTCCTGCTTCACAATGCTCGGTGAGCGTATCGGCTTAAAAGAATTTTTGAATACCTGCACACAGTACGCCTTTCTTTAAAGGGCGTTTATTGCTGAAAAGCATTTGCTTTCACCTACGCGCGAGGTTCTTCAACGCCCACGAAACCTTTCTCTAAGATCGTTTACTGCTGAGATTTCTCTGCTATCTGCTCGCATCCACAGCTGTTTCTTGCTGAGATTCTTTTTTCTACCTGCACCCTTTCTATAAGACCGTGATACGCGAGTCTTTTTTCTTTGCGTGTTCAATGCATTGGCTGGTTTTAACTTTTCGGAGATAGCGACCAAGCGTTTACTACTTTAAGATTTATAATCCGTACGTGCCGAGAAAACGCACAAATATCTCGGCAATAAATTCACTCTAGTAGTTCGCTATTTGATGGAAAGAACCTTTTTCAGTACCTGCCTAAGGGCCTGCTGTGCGAGGTTTTGCGTGGTCAATATATCGCCTCGTGTACACTTTTTTCTGAGATAGTGACCAAGCCTATGCTTCTTTCTTAAGATTTATTATCTATTCATCACAGAACGCAAGATTTTTCCCTGACACTCTCACAGTTTCTAAAAGAAAAAAGGAATGCCGCCCCTTTTCCTCTCTTCTCGAAAAAATCGGTCAATAGATTTTCTCTCTAGGAGAAGAGGGCATAAACCCACAGATTTATGGAACATATAGTAAAGGGAAGGTGAGACACGATGGGCTTTTACATACTACGGATTCTGGCTCACCTGGAGAGGGGTGATGCTGGAGGAATGGCAAACCCTGCCACTGATTTTTGGAACACTCAGAGAAGGGAAGGAGAGACATAGATGGGACTTATACACACTACGGATTCTGGCTCAGTTGAGGAAGGGAGGGGGTGAACCAGAATCCGTGTGAACTAGTATGCCTATAGCCTATCAACTAAATTTACTTTTTCTTTTAATTTTTAAAATTCTTTTTATTTTCAATTTTTCATAAAAATACGAAAATTAAAAAAAAATTATGTAAACTTAAATATCTTAAAAATGAAATGTATTCTTTAGTACTAGTATAAGACTTTTAAGAATGTATTTGTTTGTATGAAAGGTATACAATTGCAATTATAAAAATTTGTGATTGACAAATGATATTATTTCTAGTAATCACAATCTTTTATAACTGATTCTATATATATGCTTTACACCTACATGCTTAAACTTTCGACAACTGGCAATCACTTTATCTCCAACTTAAACAACATATAGTTACTTGCTTCAAGTACACTGAAATTGTAGTATTCTCTTTTAGCTATGAATAACACATGGTTTTATTTGATGAGTTAAATGCAAATAATAAATATACAATATATTGTAAATATATGCATTTTCTCGTATTTCAAATATTCGCATCACTCACCATGAAAACAGAATGATTGTGCGATATTGAAGTGAGAGAGTGAACGATGCTTTGTGTGGCACCGTAGGGGATCAACAGTATCGTCAGTCGAGTACGACTTACCGTCGCGGGCTGTTGCCCTACTCCTTGCTGCGCGCACAGTATAATTTGTATTGACTCCGTTTTCTTTTATGAGCAATAAATAGAACTATTCTCTAACTGTGGTCTATACTTAATTATTCCCGGAAGGTTATGGGCCCAGACCACGTAATCAAATAAATACGGAGTGTTGAAAAAATACGCGCGCGAAGCGGCGTATTCCGGGTGTTAAACGGTGCATCCCGCGCACACTTGAAAACGCGAAGGCAACTTTCTTTAGCGAAAAGTCTTCGAATCACACTCGAAGATGACTATAGAAATATCACTTGGTCATGTGGGAAGATTCAACGGTAACAACTTTCAGATATCGAAATTCCAAATGCGGACTGTGATAACCGCATACGGCGTGTACGACATTGTCACGGGCACAAGTACAATACCGGAAGCAGCAGAGACAGTGAAAAGGACTGCATTGATTAAAGACAACGCCAAAGCGATGTGTCTCATTTCCTCAGCGATGAAGTTCGAGCATCTTGAAACTCTGACGAATTGCGAAACCGCTCGTGAAATGTGGACCTTGTAATCAACGGTGTATGAACAAAAATCCGAAAGTAACAAGCCAGCGAATTCTGTGATTCAGCACGTAACAAAGGTCCAAAATTTAGCTCGATCGCTGGACGACTTAGGTGAAAAAATCTCCGATCTGTCTATAATGGCAAAAATCATCTGGACTCTACCATTTAAGTTTGAAGCTTTTGTAACTACCTGGGATAGCGTCGAGACAAAGAAACAGACCTTGAGCAACGATCAAGAGCGCCTGATCAAGGAGGAGATGAGAATATCGCAAAAGGATGAAGAAACATGAAGTGCTCTAGCTGCTACAACGTTCAAGAGGGGGAGGTCAGAGCTAAAAAATTCGATGTAGTCCAAAATGTTTCAAAATATTTTTCAGTGGCCATTTAATGTGTTGTATCGTTAGAAATTGGTTTGCAAAGGAAATTCCAACTTGGAACCTAAATTCTCTCCTAAGCTTCCTAGTGTTCTTTTTGCACTGGCAATCGATCGTGCGGGAAAAACTACTCCTACTTTCTTTTTTTGAACGTTTAAAAATATTGAAACAGCCCCCTTCTTTCAAAAAAATAAATTTATTGAGTCCTAAAACATTAATTTTGAACGTTAATGTTCGGAGTACTCTTCTAAAAATATTGTATCTTAACTCCTAATGTCTCAAAACATGTTTCTAACAAGTACTTAGCAAAAACTTTTTTTACAATCACAAAGCTTCCTCATAGAGGAATAAAAATTATTAATACAATGACATAAATTTAAGAATTTTGGTAGGTGTAAAAAAATTCTACAGCTTCAAATAAATCGAAAAAGAATTAGTTCTCGTATAAAACCTTTTACTTTCGAAAAAAATGGTTAGAAAAGTGATTTACCAGTTAAAAAAATCGATTTTTTTACCAAAAATCGGTAGCCTCTTCCCTTAAGCGCTATATTAATTATATATATAGAATTAAAAAATATTATAAAATAATTAGATTCGAATTCTTAATACCGCATTATGATTTCAAAGTATCTACATGCACGAAAAAATGCACTTATCCGTTAAGGGGAGGTCGGAGCGAACTTTACCATTGTGACCTTCACCTAGCGCTGTATATTTCGTTATACGTCGAAAATTTATATAGCAGCATCAAAATAGAGGGTGATAATGATTTGTTATTCTGTACTGTAACGTTTTTGAATATTAATATCTTCAAAAGTTTTTTTATATAAAATACTATTATTATTGACAATTAGGAAACGGTATAAATGGCGGTCATCTTAACGTTTCTTAACCTAATCGTCGGCTTCACCTCGCATCATATTTTTCGTTATACGTCGAGACTTCATAAAAAACTGTACATAGCGACCTTGATAATCATTTACTATCATGTAAAGAATAGTGGACAACGACTTTTTTGTACTACAAATACCTACAAATTTTTATGTTTGTGATGCTGAATTTTTAAGTTTTGGAGGTTAGGTAAAATTTCCACCAATCAGAATAGCTCCGACATTTCCTTAACTTCCGTACAAATCGTTGACAAAAGATGACATTTCCGTTATCAACCGTGCGTGGCAGTATACAGACTGAGATTCCGTGGAGGTTCCGTAAAATATTCCGTAAAAATTCCCTAGCGGCTTCGTAAGATTCCGTATAGGTTAAGTAAGATTTCATAGTAGTTTCGTAAGATTCCTTAGAGGTTCTGTAAGATTCCATGAAAGTTCTCTAAGATTCCGTAGAGGTTCCGTAAGAATCAGTAAGGCTTCTATAGAAGTTCTTAAGAGGGTTGTAAACATCCGTAGAGGTTCCTCAAGATTTCGTAGAGGTTCTGTAAGATTTCGTAGATATTCCATAAGTGTGCATAGAGGTTCTGTAATATTTTGCGAAGGTTCCATATGATTCCGTCAGGATTTAGCATAGATTCCGTAAGAATTTGTAAAGATTCTGTAGAGGTTCCTTAAGATTTCGTAGAGGTTCTGTAAGATTTCGTAGATATTCCATAAGTGTGCATAGAGGTTCTGTAATATTTTGCGAAGGTTCCATATGATTCCGTAAGGATTTAGCATAGATTCCGTAAGAATTTGTAAAGATTCTGTAGAGGATCCTAACACTGTTGTAAATGTCCGTAAAGGTTCCGCAAAACTCCGTAAGACCTTCTAGTAACATCTGTAAGGTTCCGTAAAGGTTTCATGAAAGTGTGTAGAGGTTCCTTAGGTGCATCTACATACGGAACCTTTACGAAATCTTATGGAACCTTTACGGAATCTTACGCAACCTTTACAGAATCTTACGGAACTTCTACGGAATCTTACGGAACCTTTATGGAATCTTACGGAACCTTTACGGAATGTTACGGAACCTTTACGGAATCTTATGGAACCTTAACGGAACCATTATGGAATCTTATAGAACCTTTACGGAATCTTACGGAATCGCAGTCTATATAGTACACCACATGGAAGATAAAGGAAAAGTCATCTTTTGTTAAGGCTGCGCCCAGAATAAGCTTGTAGTCTCCAGAAACTCATTTCCTCGAAGAACTATCATAGATATGCGTATATATAGGTACGAGGGTAGTTCAATAAGTCTTTAGAATAAAGTATAAAAACAATTTTTTTTGGGTAAATTTTTTTTTATTTTTCAACATAATCTCCTTGGAGCTCTATACACTTGGTCAATCGCTTTTTAAGTTTTTTTAATCCTTCAGAAAAGTGCGTTTTCGGAAGTTCCTCAAAATAAGCACTTACAGAGGCAATGACGTCTTCGTTGTCCGTAAATCTCTGTCCACCGAGCCATTTTTTCAAGTTTGGGAATAAGAAAAAGTCACTGGGGGCTAAATCTGGTGAATACGGTGGGTGTTCGACCAATTCGAATTTTAGTTCTTCAATTTTAGCCATTGAAACGAAGCATGTGTGAACTCGGGCGTTGTCGTGATGAAAGAGAATTTTTTTTCTCGCCAAATGTGGTCGTTTTTTTTTAATTTCTTCTTTCAGCTGCTCTAATAATGATGCATAATACTCACCAGTAATTGTTTTACCCTTTTCCAAGTAGTCAATAAGTATAATTCCACGTGCATCCCAAAAAACTGTAGCCATAACCTTACCAGCTGTCTTTACGGTCTTTGCCTTCTTTGGAGCTGGTTCGCCTGTGGAAATCCACTGTTTGGATTGTTCCTTTGTCTCAGGAGTGTAGTGGTGTATCCATGTTTCATCCACAGTCACAAATCGACGAAAAAATTCCTCAGGATTCCGACTTATGCGCGCCAAAAGAGCCTCAGAGGCGACCACTCTATTGCGTTTATTCTCAGCTGAGAGCAAACGCGGCACCCATCTTGCCGATAGCTTTTTCATGCCTAATTTTTCATGTAGAATTAAAACAACTGCACCTATAGATATCCTTGTGGCCTCAGCTAACTCACGCACTTTTAATCTTCTATCCTTCAACACCATATCGTGGATTTTATTGATGATTTCGGGAGTAGTTGCTTCTACGGGCCTTCCTGAACGTGGTTCGTCACTTATTGATGTACGACCACGCTTAAATTCATTTACCCAGTTATAAACCGTTGCTAAGGCAGGGGCAGATGTGCCATGAACTGAGTCCAATTCATTTTTTATCTCATATGGAGTTAAACCCTTTAAATGAAAATGTTTAATTACCGCTCTGAACTCGTTTTTTTCCATTTTTCTTAACAAGCAATTTTTTTTTTCAATTGGTTATAAAAACACGTAAACTCAGAAGACGTGGACTGTGACTGCACCATATATCTAGTCGGGAGTGGTGCTGACTGAAAACAGATGATTTGGAGCGATTCGCGCGCCATCTGTTGGTCATTCTAAAGACTTATTGAACTACCCTCGTACTATCATAGATATGCTGCGTAGCCATCTTGTCAAAATAAACAACTAATGTGGATCATACCTGCCTCTGTGGAAATTAAAAAAGTAATAAAACGTAAGAAAAAGTAAGAAAACGTAAGATAACGTAAGAAAACGTAAGATTCTGTTGGATTTCTGACATTCTTACGTTTATTTACGGTTTCTTACAAATTGTTGTACTCTATTAATGGTTCGTACGTTTTATTACGTTTCGCAATTACATGAAAAAAATATAGCCATAATTTTCCACCGATAGGTGGCGAGGTATATAAAAAACAATTCACGTGTACAAAATAGAAGCATTAAATTACTTAAGAAGCAATGGTACTTAAAAAATATTTTTCTGGAATATTGAACACTATGGAAGTCTTTTTAATGAGCGGAATTTTCAATGTGAAAATGTAATAAATAATAAAGTAATAAAACGTAAGAAAACGTAAGGGAACGCAAAAAATGTAAGAAAATGTTGAAAACGTAATAAAACAGTTTCTTACGCTCTGTTACGTTTTCTTACTTTTAATTGTGTTTTCTTATGATTACTCACAAATTTCTACGTTTTCTTACGTTTTATTACGTATTATTACACTTTATGATTTCCACAGGGGATGATTATAATCATAAAAAAATCGCGTAGGTAAATGTACACAGAGGCTCAAAAGATTTGTTGTAGAAGACAAGTAAATAGAGAAATCATTTTACAGTTGCTTACACTGTACCTACACGATTATTTAATGGTTAGCTCTGATGTACATTTAATAATTTTTCTTTTGGGATTTTTCTTTGGTTGGTCTTTTTGACAATACGGCTGCGTCTCTCTATGATAGTTTCTCGGGGAAATGAGTTCCTAGGAACTACAAGCTTGTTCTGGTCGCAGCCAACGGATGTACCTAATAACGAGGCTATACTGTAGAAATTTGTTGTCTATTTGGATTCCTCCGAAGTATTACGCATTTAAATTCCTGACTGCAGGTTACGCTTTAAATGAGGCTGCTGTCCCATGGCCTAAACAAAACCGGAATAACAAAGCCGGAATGGCCGACCAATCACAGCTTTTCCGACAAATCGACCATTTCGGTTTCGTTTTAAACCGCCTATTGTCCCATGAAGGATATTTTTCAGTAAAATTTTCAACTGGTGCTACAACAAAGCAATTTTTTATAAAACTTTTTTGCAAAAGCACTTTTTTATATGAAAATATATTTTATAGTAACTTTCTCGCGTAATCTTATGCTAAATTCGATTGAGTTTAATAAAATCTGGATTATTAGCGATCGATAGTGAAATTAGGATGACGATTATTTTCGTAAAAGTTGCTTCATGGGACGGTAGGGGTTTAAAATCGGAACCACAATTCACAAAATTCTCACAACTAATGTTTACTTTAAAATGATTTAATTGTATGCCCCCTTTAAATTGTGATAAATATTACAAGCATGAGATGTCTTATGTATCTCGTATTCATATTTACATAAGAGCCTTTGCATGCTAAAATAATTTGGACATAGACATACGAATAGCATTGATTAGTATATCTATATATACGAGAAATAAGAAAAATAAGCACTTTTTTCTCTGATTTCTCGTATATATAGATATAATAATCAGTATTAATTCTTATATCTATGTCCGTATTTTTTTACAGAGCAAAGGCCCTAACAACTTAAACAAATTTAAAATGAGCGACCGGTGAGCGGTGGCTATCGGCTTGTAAAAGCCGAAACCTTTGACCATATATCGACGCTCCGTACGAAGACTAGCACAGCTCAGAATTCTCAAAAACAGCTAGTTCTTTTCCAAGACCTCTTATAAAACTAGCACTTCTTAGATCCTCTAATAAATACTAATATTTTCTCAGAACTTTTGAAAAGGTGATAGTTTTTGTCTGAGAACCTGAAAACTCCTAGTTTCGTAAGAGGATTTTGATTAAAACTGTTGTTTTTTGAGAATTCTGAGTTATGCTAGTCTTCGTACGGAGCGTCGATATAAGGTCGTATTTTTTTCCGATTTCGGGCTAGAGAGAATCTCCTCTATGCTATCCACTACCTTGTCATGCTGTTTGCATCCTCGTTTATTATCTATTTTTCTTCTAGATCCCGTTTCTTCCTGGGGGTTTCGTTGATATATAAGAACGAGACTCTCAATTGATTCTCCGGGCCATGATCCCAAATGAGTCAATTGTGGACCATTACCTTTTACTCTCTCCCATGGCTGAATCCAAAATAATGATAATTAAGTTAGTCTGGAGATAATGTCTATTTTCTGGTGTTGGTAAAATTACATGTAAGTCGTGCCAAGTATTACAAACTCATGCGATCTGGCGAGACAATTAAAAGAAAGCTGTGATGCGTAGATTGGGTTAAGAAACACTGTTACATGCGGAGGGGAAAAGAATTTCTATTTTAATTTTTTCTTTTAAAGCTAAGTGCGCAATTACATTTTTCGTTGTTACAAATTTATAAGAGTAATATACAATGTTTTGGATAGAGATTCAGAAAAGTTAGAAAAGTCGTGAAGTCGTACATTGAATAAGGACACTGATCGGGTCTTGGTCATGTATTTTTCGCAACTGTTTCTGTTGATGAGCTGGATTGTTCGTATGGTTGATTCCTTGTTGTTAATATATATATTTTTGTTTTTTACATTTTTTTAATAGTTTGTTGATGTGATGTTGACTAAATGTGGTGAGCTAGTAGGGATTTTGAAGGAAAGAGTTAAGTAGACTGTATTGACTGGGTAGGTTTATGTTGTGCCTGTTACAGACAGGGAATGTAAGGGTCTTCATAACACGCAATTATCATTCACGTAAACGTTGCATACAGGTAGAATTTTAAATATTGAGTTTAATTTTAATTTTATTCTTTTACCAAATATCGATGTTGTTTAGACAAAAAAGATACAAAAATGAAGCCAATGTTATCATGAAGTTTGTTTACTATTTTACAAATGTTTTCACCTACCAAAATTTAAATTCCGTGTTTATTCTATTCAGTAATGTGATGTAAGTCCGCATACCATATTAAGTTATAAGAGGGGGAGGGGAGTAGAAGAGCTGTTTTAGCTGCTTCATCAGTTTTTGTGCTACCCATAATACCTGCATGAGAGGGGATCCAGAACATTATTGTTTCAAATCCCCTCTCCTGGAGGTAGTATAGGTAGGTTCTGATTTGAGTTACTATATAGCGCATTTTAGAATTCAGACCATATTGTTTTAAGGATGTGGCTACACTCAACGAATCCGTAAATATGGCAACTATTCTTGGTAGGGTGCCTATGAGGTTCGTAAGAGATTTTAGGATGGTAAATACTTGGCAAGAGAAAATGCTAGATTCTTTATGTAATTGGAATGATAAGGATTGCTGGTTCTCTTCGTAAAAGATTCCCACCCCGCGTGACCCATCTGGACCTTTAGATCCGTCTGTAAAGATAATCGAATGATCCTCTAGAATTGAAGATGAGTAGTTGAGGAAGTCTATTGGAATGTTTTTTGAACTGGATATTAATGATTTTCCGTATGACGTATTAATTTTATCCAAAATAAAGAGGGCCTGATATGGGATTTCAAACGTAGGAATAAGGGAGTACTTAATTAGAGGGTGAATTTCTTGTTGCCGTTTTGCCCAGATGTTATAGGCCAGGAGGATTACAGATTGGCATGGCTCAAACGTGACGTAACTTAGATAACTATTGGAATCGCTCGGGAATGGTATACCTATTGAAAATATCAAGGTGTGCCAGCTTGAAAAGGTGTGCTATTTGCATAAACAACGAAAAAGTGAAAAAAAATGCGAAAATCGCAATTTTTCTCGGAAACAATCGCATATAACTAGGTAAGTATGCATTTTTGAGAAAAAATTTATACTTATAAATTTGTTCGTTATGAAATTTTCTACAAGATAGGTTCCTCCGATATCTGTAGATTTGAAATGTTCGATGTAAAATACTCGAAAGTGCAAAAAAAGTAGGTAAAAAACAAGGTAATTTTAAATTATTTATTTGACATGAAAAAATAACCCAATCACGCCATAAATTTAGACAAAAGTATTTGACTGCAATACAAAACGAGAGCCGCAAGGCCGATTAAGATCGCACTGACAGTTTTTGCATAATGCAATTGTTAAGTAACCTACCTGGAAAAAAGACCTTTTTTTTAATTTTGTTCCAGGCTCAAAGTTATGAATATTTTTTTGCGCCCGCGCTTTTACACCTTCTTGGACACTTAAACTATTATACACAATTGATATCTCAATCATTTTTCACTTTTTAATAACTTTTTGAGCGGTTTTAAAAAGTTTGGAAATTTTGGCTTTTAATCAAATAAGCCTGTGAAGTGGGAAAAAACCCGGACAGTATAGGAAAATAGTACTCGGAAAGACGCTTCTTTTAAAAAAAAATCATCCAATTCGGCACAGTAGATGTTGAGATATTAACTTCCAAAGTCGAGAAGGGTATGCGGCGTAACGGTTAATGATGTAACAATAAATTATATACCAATCGATAGGTTTTCCCAAAATGTTTTCCTATCTGCTTTAAAAAATTACATTGCACATGTGCATCACGCACAAAAATTTACATAAACATTGTGTAGTGCGCGCTCGGAGCCGAAATTCGGAGGGGTGGGGATAGGCTGCGAAACTTGAAATCGTCGCTTCAAAATCGGCGCGTTCGCTTCAGGATGATCTGATATATGTCGGCTTCTACTGCACCGATTTTGACGATTTTTTTTAATTGGGGTGGAAAAACGAGAGGATATCAATTTTCATAGTTACATTTATCAATTTTAAAAAATAAATAATCGGTGGTCGATTTTTATAATCAAGCATTTTTAAATGTTGGTAAAAATTAGTGCTATTCATAATATCCTTGTTCCTGCTTGTAGCTAATAATTAAATTTTGCTAGCAATCAGAAGAACCCGTTTTGTGTTTTGCGGAGGCTCGACATAGGAGAGGAGAGAGAGTGAGATTTAGTACTTCACACTTGTAAATTAGGCCGTTACAATTACTTTATTTTCTAATTTTGTTTAATATTTACAAATGTACATGTATTTAGTGGTGACTTACAATTTGTCTAATTTCGTGCGTATTATGAGCGTGAGTGTGTGTATGCGTGTGTTTCGCGTCATGAGCGTGTAATCGTCAAGAGGTGGCGATTACTCGGAAGCGGCCGGAACAAGAGGCCGAGAGCATTGAGCGGCCTGGTTTTGTTGGCCTTGACCCACGTAAAAAGTGGGGGTATCACGCGGTGTGCTAAAATAGCAGCGCCTTAGAACGCGGCGACGCGTTCAAGTCTTAGGCATTCGGCCTCGCGCAGGACGCGCGCGTATTTGAATGCCCGACAGGCACAAACGGCCTGTTTAATCCTTATTGTGCATATATTGTTCATTGTAAATTAGTATTAAATTGAAAATTTTCAGGCCAAAACTATTTTATTGTTGAGACTATTCGTTGAAGCCATAAACATATATACTTTGGGTTCATTTATGACTTTGTTTTGTTACTTAGTGTTGCAAGACAGTTTAATATTGCTTATATATGAAGTATACTAATTTTTAATAAATTATTCGCACAGCCCCTGTAAAAAATTGAAAAGACATTCATATATCCCGAGGAAGTTTCGGATCAATTCGACTGTCTGCGCTAATACCCACTGGCGTCGGATAATCTGTACGAGTGTCTGTCTGTCTTCTGCATTGTAAATTATAATTGCTTTCAAATTACCTTATCCCTTAATTTATTATCTTATCTATTAACGATGCACCAAGACGCAAGCTTAAAGTAAATTACACGTTGTCTTCAGATGTCTAGACGGACCCTCATTAAGCTTCCCCCTCCCCTTTTCCGAATTAGCCTTACTCTGACACAAACTAACAGTGGTACACAGACCATATATATCGTATACGCCATACGTAAATTAGTTTGCAAGCAGTATCCATCGAAGCAACAACTAAACAGTTGCCGAGAAATTATTGTGGCTACAACTAGAAACGAACATATTTTTCAAATCAGAGTAGATATCTGTGTGTGCTTGTGTACTGAGACTACACCATCTATCTGCCAATCAACACCTGGTCACTTTCTAGAACATCACGCAGCTCCTATTGAAAATTTCGGTCTCCCCACTATTCACCCGCCGCTGTCGAGTCTATTTGTATACATAGGCAGCAGGAATCGTTAGGGATTATTCTGAAAAGGACCGCAGGTAGCAACACGAGGACGCTCGAACAGACGAAGATTCGCAGGAGAAGGTAGTCAGTTTCGAAAGTGTGCTCAATAGTGCAACATCGAGTTCTGTGTCGAGTTTTCAAGCCGAAAAGTATCCAAGATTGTATTCAGTGTGAATTTTTCAACCGAAAATTTTGAAAACTGTAAGTACACAATTTAAGTTACGTTATATACACACTCATATATTTACTTAGCAAACTTTACTTTAACATTTAGATTTTAACAATGGAGCAAGAGGCCGAAACTTGCATTATCTGCGACGACGTTATGAATGGAAAATTACGAACGATTCCAAAAGAAGGCATGAAGAATTACATACAATCAAGTTTCAGAAGACAGGATAAGAAATATTTGACATTAAGAAAGTTTAATTCGATAACTATACACGAGAATTGTGCAAAAACTTATACTAATGAGACAAAAATTGTAGCTTATCTACGTAGATTAGAAAATTTGAATGAAAGTATGCACGACATGCGTTCAACGGAAAATTTCAATTTTGCAAGTCTATATTTTATATGCGGAGAAGATGCGTCCGATAATTTTATTGAAAAACTAAAAAAGTACCCTGCAAGTAGGCGAAAAATCGTTGGATTAGTTCATACAAATTCCACTAGAGACACTCTTATAGAAAATTTTTAAAATCTAGGAACAGAATCTGCATCGATGTTATTAACAGAATAAGCAGTATCAGAGATTTAAAGGCTGTCGGCGCAAGATATCATGACACGTGCAACAAAAATTTGTTTGTAACAAGAAGAGAGTCATCTGAAGGCCTAGATACAGACACTTCTAAAGCTGCCAAATTTATTTGTGAGTACATTCTTTCCAATAAAATGGAATGTCAATTTAATTTAAAAGCTATACTTGCCAATTTCGACGGGGATACGTGGCCCGATATGAGATATTTGAAAAAAAAAATTAACTATAACATTTGGCGATGACGTTATCATACATTCTTCTAAAGAAGGGCCTATTTTATCTTCACTAACATGCGTGGTAAAATTTTAACTGAAAATTGGTATAACAACAAAAACCGTGACGAAAAATTAGAGCGTCTTAGAGTAGTTAAAACAGCTGCAAAAATAATTTTGGAAGATATTCGCTTAAAAGTTTACGACACCAATCAGTATCCTGCACCAGACTGCTTTCTCGAAAATGTGGACTCCGATATACCAGAAACCTTTAAAATATTATTGAATGAAATAATCCTCAAGAACAAATTTTCCGATTCAAATTATGAAACTAAAATAACTTCTGTTGCTCACTGCATAATAGCAGCTACTCGTCCGAGATCTTTTGTATCTTGTCTTCAAGTTGCTTTAGGCAGCATGCTTAACAAAACATATGGATCCAAAGATCTTATACGAATTTTAAATTCTTTAGGATTTTGTTGCTCTTACGACGAAACTCAACTTTTTGAGAGTTCTTTATTAGCTCATCCGCAACAAAATGCAATTTGTTTTTGATAATGCTGACCAATGTCTATACTATTGATGGGCGCAACTCTTAAAATTGATTTAGAAATATTTCACGAATCTAGTCGTTCTGGAATGGAAAATATCATTGTTCTAGATTTAGATAAAATACGCCCTGTATCACTTCACATAAAATTATCTAAAACTGATTTTCTATGGCTCTACGGCAAGCATAGATATTCGACAGATTTTCTGGGGTGGAACGGCTACATGGAATCTATAACCAACCACTTAAGTTATGCAAAAAGCAGAATACTTTTTTTACCGTTTGTCAATGCTCAGCCGAGTAATTATGATACTATTTATACTGTTTTGAATCAGGCTCGCTTAAAAAGTAGTGAAATAGACCAAAAGCATTGCTTTGTCACTTTTGATCAATCGTTGTATTACAAAGCTCGAGAAATAATAGAATGTTGTAAGGACGAGTTATCTTCAGTAATTGTTAGATTAGGTGGATTTCATCTTTTAATGTCGTTTATGGGAACTATTGGATTTATTATGGATGGAAGCGGTCTTAAAGAGCTTTTTTGTACAATTTTTGCCGAAAATTCTGTTCACAAAATTTTAAACGGTCATGCTTATTCAAGAGCTGTCATAGGCCATATTTTGGCTCATTTGGCTTTAGGAAAAATACTGTTATCTTCTTTTGATTTAACGAATGATGAAAACGCACTTATAGATGATAAATTGACTTAAGAAGATAGTACTTTAAAAGCATTGACGAAGAAAATTATTTGAATATTTATAATATATTTTTAACACATGTTGAAACAGCGTGGCCCAATTGCGAAATTATGGCTGCAATACTATGACATGGTAACAGTTTATTCAGGCTGAAAGAATGGGTAATTGGAAGTTACACCTCGAAAGCGTTCGAAAAATGTTGCCATTTTTCCATGCCAGTGTACATTATCTATACGCGAAATCTTGTCAACTGTATTTGCAAGACATGTATGAACTCGAAAAAAAATGGATCCACTAGAATATGAAAAATTTACGACAAAGGGCTTTTTCCCTATTAGAAGATCAGATACATTTTGGAGCGGCATTTGGTCTGATATGTCTATAGAGCAAGTTTTGATGCGTTCAATGTAAAGCAGCGGTGGGTTTACACACGGTCGAGGAATAACTGATTCGGTTCTTGCGAAATGGGTATTGACAATGCCTATCCTTATCGATGTCAGTAATTTAATTCAATTCTTTTGTAATGTAGCTTTTACTACTTCAGAGCAACACGTTGATGCTAGACCTTCACGAATTCAAGAAGACAATCGTGCGTCAGACTTAATGTTAGAATTTTTCACTTCTTATGATTCATTCGTAGTCTCTGATGCAATTGTTTCACTTAGCTCAGGCATTAAAGGTAATGCAAATATTAATTGTAACAATGCTCTGGATATCGGGTTAAAAAGTATGAATAATATTGTCGGAAATAATTTTAACGCGCTTAAATTCCAACGAAAAAATCGAGTAATGCCTCTTCAAACTATTCATTTTATTAAATTAAAAAATGAAAATGTCATTATCAACCCTGCATTAATATTTCAAAGAATTAGTATAGCAATGGAGGATAAAACCGAGTTCAAAGATTGTTTTGGATATGAATTGGCGTCTTATCCACTTTCTATGTTTGACAATGGTATAATGCGTAAAACTGAGAAATCTAAATTGTATGATCATTTTCAACCTATGTACGACGAGCCATCGTTAGATAATTCTTATCATGTAATTGATGGAGGATTTTTATTGCATAAGATTGTGTGTCCACAAAATAAAACTTTTGAAGTCATTCTTGATCGTTCTGTAACTTATGTAACTAAATATTACGCTGCCAATAGCTTTATCATATTTGATGGTTACCCTGAAAATTTTAAAAGTAGTACTAAAGGTGCAGAACGATTACGTCGACAGGTTAGAAATTTATGTGCAGAAATACAATTTCATTTATTCATGACCGCATCAACATCGCAAGAGCAATTTTTATCGAACGATCGCAACAAAAATCGATTTATTTTATATTTACAAGAAAAATTGCAAGCCGCTGGATATCGTACTGAGTAAGCTCAAGAAGACGCTGATACTCTAATTGTTGAAATCGCTATAAATCTAGCCACCGATGAAAAGCCAGCCATTATTGTAGCTGAAGATATAGATGTATTAGTAATTTTAACGCAAAGAGCGCCTGTAGATAAGAAAATTTATTTCTTAAAACCAAGTAGAGGAAAAACAGCTGAAAGGCTTTACAGTTCCACATCTCTTATCGGCGAAAATTTAAAAAATCTTTCTTTTATTCACGATTTCACTGATACTACATCTGCTTTTTTCAACCAAGGAAAAGCTAAAATTATAAAATTATTAGAAAAAAATACAAGCTTAATTGAAGAAGCTTTAATTTTTAATAAAACAAATGCAACTGCACAAGAAATTGAAAACGCCGGCACAAAAATCATTGCAGCTATGTATGGGGGCAGGAAATCTAGTAATTTACAATTAAATGATCTAAGATATTTATGTTTTAAAAGTAGCTCTACAAAGAAAGCTTTTAATTTAGCTATTCTTCTGCCAACTGAATTAGCTGCAAAATAGCATACGTTTAGAGCATATTATCAAGTGCAACAATGGCTCGGTAATTCGTTGGACCCGACGCAATGGGGTTGGAGTGTTAGGGATAATAAATTACAACCAACATATACAACTGATTTACTAGTTCCTGACAATATATTACGAGACATCAGTTGTAAATGTACAAAGGGCTGCACAAAATCTTGTCGTTGTGTAAAACACGGATTAAAATGTTCCAATTAATACGCAGGATGCCGCGGTCAAACTTGTAAAAATTGCGAAGAAAATGTGTTAGACAGTAATATACATGTAGAAGATAGTAGCGAAGTTGATATTGATGGCGACAATGATGTACAATTCCATGTAAATACAGACATATTAACAGCTAACGAATGCGTTTCCGACAACGAAGACAGCGACGACGAAATTCCGTGTAAAAAAAAAAGTATGCCAATTAATGTAATAAATGAACTTGTATTATAAATAAATTCTGTAAATTATGTAAATTTAATGAAATTGTCAATATTTTACGATTATTTATACCTCATCTCCTGTTATTCAATGTACTATATGCATTAAATAACAATTAAATTAATTTATAATATTATTACGCATTAATTCTTCAATTTAATACTAATTTACAATGAAGAATATATGCCCAATAAGGATATTATGATTAGCACTAATTTGTAGCAACATTTAAAAATGCTTGATTATGAAAATCGACCACCGTTGTTTATTTTTTAAAATTGATAAGTGTAACTATGAAAATTGAAATCCTCTCATTTTTCCACCCCAATTTAAAAAAAATCGTCAAAATCGGTGCAGTAGAAGCCCAGATATATATCATCCTGAAGCGAGCGCGACGATTTTGAAGAGCGATTTAAAGTTTCGCAATCTATCCTCCACCCATCCGAATTTCGGCTCCGAGCGCGCACTACACAATGTTTATGCAAATTTTTGTGCGTGATGCACATGTGCAATGTAATTTTTGAAAGCAGATACGAAAATATTTCGGAAAAACCTATCGATTGGTATATAATTTATTGTTACATCATTAACCGTTACGCCGCATACCCTTCCCGACTTTGGAAGTTAATATCTCAACATCTACTGGACCGAATTGGATGATTTTTTTTAAAAGAAGCGTCTTTCCGAGTACTATTTTTCTATACTTTCTGGTTATTTCCCACTCGCAAATCCCGCTTCACAGGCTTATTTATTTAAAAACCAAAATTTTCAAACTTTTTAAAACCGTTAAAAAAGTTATTAAAAATTGAAAAATGGTTGAGATAGCAATTATATATGATAGTTTAAGGGTCCAAGAAGGTGTAAAAGCGCGGGCGCAAAAAAATATTCATAACTTTGAGACTGGAACAAAATTAAATAAAGGTCTTTTTTCCAAGTAGGTTACTTAACAATTGCATTATGCAAAAACTGTCAGTCCGATCTTAATCGGCCTTGCGGCTCTCGTTATGTATTATAGTCAAGTACTTTGTCTAAATTTATGGCGTGATTAGGTTATTTTTTCATTGTTAAATAAATAATTTAAAATTACTTTGTTTTTTACCTACTTTTTTTGCACTTTCGGGCATTTTGCAGCGAACATTTCAAATCTACGGATATCCGACCAACTCTGTCTTGTAGAAAATTTCATAACGAACAAATTTATAAGTATACATTTTTTCTCAAAAATGCATACTTACCGAGTTATATGCGATTGTTTCCGGGAGAAAATGCGATTTTCGCATTTTTTTTCACTTTTTCGTTGTTTATGCAAATAGCACACCTTTTCAAGCTGGCGCACCTCGATATTTTCAATAGGTATACCATTCCCGAGCGATTCCAATAGTTATCTAAGTTACGTCACGTTAGAGCCATATTTGAAAGATTTCGTCGTAATTCTCCTGGCCTATTATAGGATAGCGAGAATCTGTTTTTGTGTGAGTGTCTTATAAATCGTAGGTCGTAGTTTTGTTCTATAAAGTGCCTTTCTTAGCGTAGAGTTTTGCAGTACGTCGAGTTTTTTTAGTAAGTGTGCCTTGGCGTAATGGAACAAGAAACCACTCCAATCGATTTTGAGTCTTAGGATTGTGCGATACAAGATGAGCATAGTTTGGGGGTGAGCATAGATTGTGCTCCCTAGTTGAAATTGCCTAAGGAGGAGATCATATTGATACCTTGTTTGATGTGTTGTGAAGTTTGGTGGTTGTGCTTGGTCCAGCTTAAATCTTGCTCCCATGTGATGCCTAAATATTTGGGTAGTAATTGGTTAGGTAGGATTTGCTCGTTTAACGTTAGGGAGTATTGACCCTTTTGGATAGTGTTGTCTTCAAATATTATGAAAGTGCATTTTGGGAAGGAGAGTTTAAGGTCCAGTGATTTTAGCCAATTTTAAATATTATTTATGTTTAGGTTGAGAATTTGGATGATTTAAGAAATGTTGTTTCTTAACTAATAGATTAGCCGGCAACTCCAAAGTATGATATATCCGGGGAGATAATTCTGGTAAGGTAAATAATGTATATGTTGAATAAAAGTGGGCTGAGTATGCACCCTCTTTTTGTGAAACCTTTTGCGAATTCGAATCCATTAAAGAAACCCCAGATCTCTCTGTCATTAATGAGGTTGTGTATGAAGTTTATGAGTTTTATGGGGATCTTTAAGTCTCTGAGTATTTCAAAGAGTTTTGACAATTTGAATGAGTCATAGTCGCCTTCTAGGTCCAGGGTTAGTGCGCCTAAGTATTCTTTTTCAATTTTTGCGGTAAGGATATTGTTGTGCAGGATATTTAGACAATTATTGCACAATTTATTTCTGCGAAATCCATAGAAGTGAACCGGAAGAATTTGAATTTGTTCTATCCACCATTAGAGACGGTCGTTTATTGTTCTTTCCATTATTTTCAGGATGGTACAGGCTAGAGCAATGGATCTGTAACCCTTGTTTTGGGGTTTGGGTATGAAACATACCTCGAAAGTCGACCATGTTTCGGGGAATTGGTCGGAGTCTAGTATGGTGTTAAATAATTTGCTTAACCAGATACTACAGAATTACTTGGTAATTTTTGGAATATGGTGTAGCAGATCTCATCCATTCCTGGAGCTGAATTAGATTTTGAATTTTGAATTGCATTTGTTACTTCTGTTGGAGTTATGGGGTTATTGAGGGTCGGGTCTGGTGAACTAGAATATGGATCTGGGTTACGTGGTGGATATTCATAGGAGTTTGATATTTTGTTGAAGGCTGCGAGCAGTTTGGGGTTGTGTTCAATTAGGTGTTCGTGACTGGAATTGATTTTGTTTTGGTAGAGCCTATTTCTGTATCTTTTTATGAAGTGAAAGTTTCTCTGTAGGGGGTGAAAGGATTGAGCGTTGATAAGAAGTTTTTGAAGTTTTGAGATTTTGTGTTATGAAGCAATTTAGAGGTTCCTTTGCTGGCTTTTTTATATTGGGAGTGGTTTTCCAAGTTAGGGGTTTCTTTGTATTTTATTAGAGTGGAATTTTTTTCATTCCACCAAAGGCATGATTTGGGGGGTTTCCGTTCCTGGGGTTTGCTTGGTTTGTGCTTGCTTGGTCAATCGATGTTGATGGTTTTTTAGTTGGCTAAATCAATGGAGTTGTGAATGTGGGATATAAATAGGTTATATTGCTCTATTGGGTTTTCGTCTGAGGGATCCGGATATCGTTGGTGGAAAGTTTCCATGTTCTTTTGGAATTTTTCCCAATCAGTCTTGGACGTGCATAATTTGTGATTAGCCATTGACAGATGGAAAGTATGATTAGGTAGGGTGATGCTGATGGGGTAGTGGTCGCTTCCCAATGGCTCATCCAGTACCTTCCATAGTAATTTATGGTTCAAGTTTTCTAGTGGCGGTACCGTTGTTAAGGACGCAAAGATTGTCGATGTCTGCCAGAGAGGCCGCTATATTTCTACCAAGTTGGTTGGTGAAGCCGCTCCCCCATTGATTATTCGTGTGTATTTGTGTATTCGTGTCTCCAGTTATGAAGAGGTCTGGGAATTTTGTGCGGGATTGGAAGAATTTCTTGAAATCTGTGGAACTGATAACATTTTCGGGAGGGTTGTAAATAGAAATGAGATGGATATACTTGTCGTTGACTGAAATTCTCACCTCGAGGCACTCCATGTCCTTTGGCGAGTAGGTATCTATTTTTGAGTATTGGATTTTTTTCCTTAAGTAAATCAAAAGGCCGCCTCCAGACTCCCGTAGCCCATCGGTGCAATCCAACTCGATATGGTTGAACCTCCTGACGGACCTCGTGGGGTCCAAAGCAGTTAGTTCTGTCTGACTCAAGGAGAGAATATCCCAAGGGAGTATGAAGTTCTCCATTTCATTCCATTTATATTTGATGCCTCTGGCGTTCCAGCAGCAGATTTTAGTATGTTTATTCATGGTTCTTGGAGTGCGTTGTGTTTGGTTGAAGGAGGGGGAACGATATGAGGGGTGTCTAGTTTATTGAGGGTTGTTGGGGCGATTTGGTGGAATGGGAAAGGGGGGGGGGGGGGTTCACGATTTTATAGCCGGGAAGCGTATGATTGTTAGGATGTAGTGTTTAAAGATTTGAGGAAGCCTAATTTCTTTGATCTTTGTAAAACTTTGTTAATGGACCATTTATTTTTCATTATTGTTTTCTTGGATTATTTAGGATTTTTAAATTGTTCTGTTGGGTTGTGGGCCAGAATGTTTGTGTTGTCAGTTTTGCAATTGTAGGAAGTCGTGGGGGGTTGGTTTGGGGGAGAGTTTTTTGGAAGGGATGGTGGTGAGTTAGTAAGATCTGGGACAACGTTGGTAAGGTTCCGGGGACGAGTGGTTTGTGGGTGAGAGTAGGATGTAGATTCTAGGACCGGAAGTTCTTGTGAGGAGGTTATCCCAATGATTATATTAATTGATTCTTGGGTATCGTTGTGAGTTGTTTGAATGGAGGGCGTAGGGGAGGATTGGTTTAGGTTAGAGTCATAGGATGTGTTGAAATTTTCATTACTAAACATTGAACCGTTGTTTGAGTTTGAGGGTTCGTAGCTCGAGTTGTGCTCGTCTAGTAGATCTTTTTCAGTGTCCTGGGGTGAGTTACCGGGTGGAGAATAATTGTTGTGGATTTGAATCTGGCTTTTTTCTAGAGGGATGGGGTTAATCTGTGAAGTTGAAGGGTAGTTATTTGTCGGAGGGGGGATTTGTGATTTTAGGTGTGTGTCGAGGGCTTCTCTAGGGTCTACGAATGGGTTTAGCCCTTCCATTAAAATGGAAGGGTTTTCAAGCTTATTCTTGTATCTCTGACGGACAATGAACATCGCCTGGGAACTATTTATTATTAATAATGTGCGGGCGGCGTTAAACTCTTTGTGAAATGAAAAAAAGATGCAACACTTGTCTTGGGCCTGATGTGGACCTTATAACGCGAGTGTAATGTAGCGAGAGTATTATAGATCAGTGTTTGAGGTTCGACTTTTTGACCTATTTCTTATCAACATGTATTTATGTCAAATTTAATGTCTTACAATATTAAATTTGAAAGGTATTATTAATTTTTATACTTCATACTAATTCATAAAAAAATGACATTGATTTACAAATAAAAATATAATACTTGCCAATTTATTAATCGATTTAATTAATTTCTTTAGCGTTTATTTCAGATTATCTGAAGTAGTAAAAAATAGAAATATTTTAAACTATAATATTTTTTAAATAGTTTGTGTACTTCATACTAATTAATAAAAGAAGGAAATTGATATACAAATAAAAATACAATACTTGCCAATATATTAATCGAATTCATTAATTTCTTTAGCGTTCATTTGAGACTATAAGAATTAGTAAAAAAATGGAAATATTTTGAATTATATTATTTTTTAAATATAATATTAGTTTAATTTTACTGTTTTAATTTGAGTTTATGAATAAAATTCATAATTGAACGTCTAATTTTGGTAATAATATATTTCTTTTAATTTATATTGTGGGTAATAATGAAACTTATACTTGCCAAGATTTTACTTTTTAGAAAGGTATTTTTTATTACTTATACAATAAATTAACTATGGTGAGCACGCGGTACGGTGGGAAACGGTAAATGGTCAGGAGGGGAAGAAGCTACTTCTCAGGGACGCGAATTCAAGTAATTTCCGGCGACGAAATACACGTGGGAAATGCGGCGACGCGACGCTCAACACGCACGCGGCGCAAGCTTTATGTATGTATTTATGGGTCTGCACTAAGCACAATAGTAATCCGTACTTACTCTTTTATTTGAATCTGGTGTGGCCTCCTTCGACGATACAGGTTGGTCGGCACACACGGTAAACGGTTTATACAAATATACAGCTATATTCGCGAGCGGAACGAGCGGTTTTTTGTATTCGCATGGAGCTGATACCGAAAAACGAAGCGTCTGTGTACGTGGCTCAGTACGTAGTGGACTCGTTGTCCCTTCGTTCCCGCGGCGCAACCCTCGGGTTTCGGTAGTACGGACCGAGCCTGCCTGAGGGCGCAGCGCATGCTTTGGCGAGGGAGAAAGAGAAGTGAGAAGGAGGAAAGGGGAGCGTCTGCTCGCGGTGACGTCACGCTATGTGGCATGCAGTCGACGGCCTGCAGACGATGTTGGAGAGGACAAGGAAGGACGAGTGGTCAGGACGAGGAAGTGCGACGAGGGATGCAGCAGGAGGGGTATCTGGGCAACGGTGCCGACGAAGGGGCACGAAGACGAGAGCTGCAGGGCCCAGGACGGCGTACTTGCAGCAGGAGCAGTGGGCACGGTTAACCTCGAAGAGGTTATGTTTACATACAGCTTCCTATTGCATTCATCCACTGCCACTATTATCAGGTGAGATTAGTGTTTAGTTTATCACTGTAATCTCCCCTTACTAATGCTGTGTTGTTTCTAGGTGTCTGGCGAGTGCTTCGGAGGCTGTTGCTGCTGCTATTATGGGGGAGCGGGCCACGAGTTTAGCTACATTGCTGTACCTGAGGGACCACCCTGCCTCCGCAAACCCTCCAGACTAGGTAAGAGAGTTCCAATTTGATGTGCATGTCTGCTGTAGACTAACTCTTCTTTATATTTTCGAGGGTGTATGCTGCAGGCCTCCTTCACGTCTAGAGAAGCAGCCGCTCCGCCCAAGGTGGATCTATTCATGCCTTTCAAGGCATAAAATCCGGTAGGTATCATTCTAATACTATTTTACTTCTCTTCCCAGTTTCTAATCTCTTGTGTGTTTCCTTAGGTTGGTTCGAAGGGACAGGAGTAAGGAGAGGAGACGCCAGGACATGCTCAGCGCACCCCAGCCGAAACCAGCCAGCTCCCACCTATACGAGGCTTTATGGGATGGCAGCTGCGCGTCCTCTTCAGCTGCTTCAATGCATGAGAGCTTGCTTGCTCTGTGTCGTCCAGGGGGATAGTGTATGTGTGTGTGTACGTGTATAGTGAGTGAGATGGGTAGGTAATGTGCTGTCGTTCACATTGTGTAACACACACAAAATGTGGTGTTACAAGTTGTTGTTTTTTAGTAGGACAATAACATTTCATAGAGGTATTTGCTAAAAATTGAAAATCAAATGAAAAAAGTGGTTTCTCGTATTTGTCGATGACTGGTGGCTTTAGCATCACCTTAATAGTTAATATATCACAATAAATTTATTCAATTCATTAATTAGTCGTATTAATCTCGATAAATATCTATATCTATAAAGGCGATCCTTATTATAATTTAAAAACCCCGAAATTTAAGTAAATTAATTTAATTAACCACCTCCACACTAATTATTTCTCGACTCTACCGATTTAATTCCGTATTTACGATCGCACACTGGCGGTCCAATGGCCGCTCCCTACCTCTACTCGCACGCACCATGTGCCGACCGCGTTGCCGATATTATCAGTAACCTGTAATACAAATTAACTACCTCTGGAATCCTCGATCTGAAACAAATAATATTCGACGGCGAACACACACAGCAGCTCCGACATCTCCACCAAGCCTTGGACCTCGATCTGAAACAAATTTAACGGAAAAAAGAAAGCTCTGACCAAGTAATTTTTCTTGTCAAAATTACAAAACTCTCTTGAATACTCCTAGGCCGGGAGCTTTGTGGGCAAAGACTCGCCGACCAAAATATATTCACTCACGTTGAATATAGTCCAAATTATCAAAATCTAAAGCCGCATGGCACGCGCCCGCCTAGTCATCAGCTGCTCTCGTCGTTGTCTTTAAGGATGACGCAGCTGAAGCTCCTCGCGCTCCGATCGCTCTCTAGGGCGTCCGCGTACGCGAGTGTGTATGTGTGTGTGAGAGTGTTATCGTCTGCTGCTGCTGTGCTGCTGCTGCTCCGACCCCGCGGCTCCCGGCCGCTTTTATCGACTCTCGCTTCTCTCTCTTTCTCTCTTTCAGGCCGCCGCTACATGAAACATACAAGGACTCGACCTCTTCTCTGTCGTTGCCGCTTCCTCGTGCTGCTTAGCTTTCCTGGGCTATGTCTGCTGAGTCGGCTGTTGCTACTATAGTGTGTTTGTACTAATGGTGTGTGTATGGTGTTGCGCCGTTGATCTTCCCCGTAAAACATACATAATACATAATTAATACGCTTTAAACTAATAACAATTCCAACAGCGTGCGTTCGGTGGTTTGGTGCGTGCGTGATTCCGTTCGTCTATTTGTTTATCCCCCCAATTAATAATAATATAATATCTCTACTACCTAACCCAACCTACCTACTCTAACCTAACCCTACCTACCTACTCTAACCTAACCCTACCTACTTACTCTAACCTAACCCTACCTACCTACTCTAACCTAACCCTACCTACCTACTCTAACCTAACCCTACCTACCTACTCTAACCTAACCCTACCTACCTACTCTAACCTAACCTTATTTCTCTCTCTATCTCTTTCCTTGTGGCATTTTACATGTCACAAGGTTCACATGTTAGTGAGTTTGAAAACGTTAATACTGGTGTCCCTCAAGGGACTATACTTGGGCCTCTACTTTTTATACTTTATGTGAATGACTTGCTAACAAACATGCCAGACAATTCCATCCTGTCCTATACAGATGACACTGCTGTAATAGCAAATGGAAAAACTTGGCCTGAAGTTGAAAACAAAATTAACAAATACTTAGAAGGTGTCTCAACATGGCTTAGACTAAATAAATTAACATTAAATATATAAAAAACTATTTATATAACTTTTAGAAACTATTGTGATAGTGTACCACAGAAAATTGAAATTAAAATCAATAATGAAATACTAAAGTGAGTGAATGAAGCAAAATATTTGGGTACAATTTTCGATGAGAATATGAGATGAACCAAACATATTGAATATCTTATAAATAAGACGAGATACCTAATTTTCATCTTTAGTAAAATTTCTAAATTCATGGAAACTAATACTTTAAAAATTATATACTATGCTTTCTTTCACAGCCTTATTAGTTACGTTAGTTATGTTATATTATCAAACAGTTCAAACAAATATTTTAAAAATTATAAATAAAAATACTTTTCAAAAAATAATTCCACTTGGCCTACAGCAATTATTTGCAAATGAGTCTTCGGTATAACTATGAAAATTTTAAAGATCAGTATATCAACTAGATGAGTAAAACAAGAAACAAGCTATTAATTTTACCAAAATATTACAAAATTGTTAGTACTAAACATAGTTATATTCAAGCAATCAGTATCTTTAATAAATCGCCAAATGAACTAAAAATGTTAGATGTAAAAAAAAACAAATATAAAACAGATACAGGATTGGTTGAGAAATAATGAATGAAATACACACTGTAACGACAATAGATTGCCAACAATTTAAATTATAGCTTTTATCGCTGTCACAGAATGACATACGGAGATATAAACTACCTAGGATCAAACAAGGCGATTTTTTACTTTGACAGAGGAATAAGAGAAAAACAAATTTTCACAAACTCAATGTATCTACTTAAACAACAATCATCTTCTAATGATATTGTAGTTATTGACGATATAGTCTTTATATCAAACTGCAAATGTGATTCAGCTAACCAACACAAAGAGATGTTCCCACATTACAGAGTTACCTGTGCTATTGGACTTACTTGCCCGGCTTGGCTCAACACCATAGAAAGAATATTATATGCAAGAGATAAACACGCGACAACAGAAAAATTTACGACGGCAAGATCCATTTTAGTGAGATATTAGTAATATTATAGTGCTTGGTCACAATGATTAAATTATAAGAATAAAAATATTTATAATATCAAAGAAAAATGTACAAAAATATAGAATCTTAAGCATGTGCAATGGAATCTTAATTAATGCGAATTAATATAATGTAGTCGTCATATTATTACTAACTATATAAAAATATAGCATCTTTAACACGATTTATAATGATAATATTATTTAATAAGGATTTATATGGAAATGTTAAAGAGAGATTATATATCATTGTTAAATTTTTAATAAATTATTAATAATGTTATATAGAGTTGGTCTGAAGAGTAAGAACAGAGATTAGTAGAGAGATTGCTAATGCAACGTTAAAAAAGTGAGGAAAATTTCAGCGTGGCGCTGTCTGGCGGCTGCCGTACTATACACATAATTTCAGACAGAGCGATGGAGGGGGAAGCACGCGTGAAAAGTGGCGGAGGAGAATGTGTGTACGGCCGGCGGAGGCTGGCGGGCGAGGCGGCGCCGCGTTTACAATTCTGTTTTGGCTCGCGCCTACTTGAAAGATTTATTTATTTCTTTGAATTTTATATTATTATTACCTTACAAAATGTTATACTAGCATTTATTATTATTATATTAAAGAGTGTTTCAAAGCTTAGTTTTTGCGATTCTTTAAAGAGCGTAAAAATGTTTGATAAATACTTGCATTATGTTTTAATGCAAAAGATCAGTATGTGTTACATTTTATTGTATGAGATATAATAAAGATTATATTCGTAAAATAACTCAGCAATAACACGTGTTCAATTATTTACTATCAGTGCAATTTTATTTCTTTATTACTTTTATTTTATTTATTCCATACTTCAAATACGACAGTGAAAGATTCGTTATTACCCAAATAACTTTTTTGCAAATAATATCAGCTATTATTAATTTTTAAAGTAATATTGTAATTTTCAACGTTAACTCATATTGGTTGTCAACAAATGTTTTTTATGTATATATATATATATATATATATATATATATATATATATATATATATATATATATATATATATGTATATATATATATATATATATATATATATATATATATATATATATATATATATATATATATATATATATATATATATATATATATATATATATATATATATATATATATATATATATATATATATATATATATATATATATATATATATATATATATATATATATATATGTATATATATATATATATATATATATATATATATGGGTCAATCCATGCCAAAACGCACACGGCTCTGCCCAAAAATGGTAAAGACTTAGAAAAACTTGTATAGGGTCAAAATTTAGGGTTTTTTATGTAGAATCAATAGCTATGTGGCGCATTTCAAAATTTTTAAAATGGCGGTCCCAAAAACCCGATTTTCTGACCAGTTTTCCGAAAATTTTCCGATTAATCGTTCATAAAAATATACATAAAAGACGAAAATTGTGAGGAATCCGAATCCGCTGACCGTTTAATCTTATCACTCCAGGACTTGCTCTAACCTCAAAAAATACCTCAAAAACGCTTAAACAGGCATGATTATGGCTAGATAAAGGTTCGTGACGATGCATTTGTTCGTTTCAAGGGTCGCGTATTTCAAATCCAAGGTCCGTTCAGCTCGTTCAGTCCAAAATTTGCCCCTAGCCTCAAAATATTTTTCAAAAACGCTCAAATAGGCATGATTACGGCCAGATTAAGGATCGTGACCATAAATTTATACGTTTTCGAGATCGCTGATTTTAAGTCTAATGTCCGTTTAGCCCGACAAGCCCAAAATTTGTTGCTAACCTCAAAAAGTACTTCAAGAACGCTCAGCGGGCATGATGACGGGCACATGAAAAATCGTGACCATATATTTATACGTTTTTGGGGTCACTGATTTCAAATCCGAAGTCCGTTTAGTTCCATCAGCTAAAAATTTGTTTTTAACCTCAAAAAATACCTGACAAACGCTTAAATGGACAGGTTCATGGCCAGAAATAGACGGTTATACTTTAAATCTCTACAACAACTTCCTTTTTATCACTTGAAAATTTTCTGATAATAATACTCTTGTTTCGTAGTGGAATAAAACAGTGATTGCTTGAAATTTGTGGGACAGAAGGAGCCTCGTCAAATCGTCTTTTTAATCTTCTTTGAGTGTTGCTATGTGTTACTTTTGAATAATAAAAGAACTTTATATTTTTTATTGAATGGCATGCCCACTCATAAAGCTGCTTAGCTGTTAAAATACTGTTGATTGCTGATGCTTGGAGGCTTGCGTTCCTAGCTCTTATTTTAAGAGTTGCACCAAGGCCATCATGTGGGCCTTTTCCGTGAGCCGTCGTGCAAAAATGCCATTCTGCTTTGATACCAAAATCATTTTCATGATTACATAAATTTTGGATATTAAATCGATTTTTAAAATGTTGTTTTGCTCCATCAGAAAAGTAGATAATCTTTGTAACTTTGTGTTGTTTCTTTAGGTAATCAATTATCATCGAATTACACACATACACCGCTGCAGAGTCATGAGTATTTGATTCAGAAATCATGATTATATTTCCATGTTTTAATTCACCTTCATCTCGATAATACGAGTAATAAACTACAGTATATATATACTGTGGCTTGATTAGTATTATAGAGAAAAGCTTGAGCTGCTTTTTGAACAACGAAAGCAAAATTCTCTGAATAATCTGGTAGCACAAGAATTTCTCCTGGCTTTAAGCTTGCCTTCAATTGCTTAAAATATTCTGATTGTTATTTGTTAATATAATCATGAGGTTTTAATGATTTTAACCGATGACCAAGAAGTTCGAGGAAATTTTCAGTAGTTGTGTTTGATGTAATCATAGTTGTTCTATCTGTCGAATGCCAAGAGCTAAAAGTTATATCCTTTACGTCTGCTTTTTCCAAACCTGATTCAAGCTGGGATCTGAGCTTATCGTAATTAGGGCAGTTTTTGCATTCGTTAAGAAAACATTCTCTATTTGAGTTACGACATACCATGAGATTAAGACAATCGGTATAGTTTTTTAATGGGAAATCCGATTTAGCCATCAAGTCAGATAAATTGATGGCATCGAGCAAAAGCTTGACATTCTCATGAATCACACATACGCAAACAATATGAGTACCATTACTTCCGGGTAAAACACAATTTTGAGGTCGTAATTGGCAACACTTTGAAAGACCTATAGTAGTATCTGGATGCTCTCCACAGAATTTGAAATATATTTCTTTTAAGCTAAACAATGTCAGTCTCTTCTGTTTGAGGACTTTTTCTCCATCAATCTCAACGGATTTTTTATTTCTATATCCTGGGAGAATTCTGCTGTTAGAATCACAGTCATAGAATTGTTTCACTCTATTAACCGTAGTTTGTGGCAGCGATTTACCTATTTTTGGGAGTGGTCTAGAATTACTTCCGGGTAAAACACAATTTAAAGTATAACCGTCTATTTCTGGCCATGAACCTGTCCATTTAAGCGTTTGTCAGGTATTTTGAGGTTAAAAACAAATTTTTAGTTGATGGAACTAAACGGACTTCGGATTTGAAATCAGTGACCCCAAAAACGTATAAATATATGGTCACGATTCTTCATGTGCCCGTCATCATGCCCGCTGAGCGTTCTTGAAGTACTTTTTGAGGTTAGCAACAAATTTTGGGCTTGTCGGGCTAAACGGACATTAGACTTAAAATCAGCGATCTCGAAAACGTATAAATTTATGGTCACGATCCTTAATCTGGCCGTAATCATGCCTATTTGAGCGTTTTTGAAAAATATTTTGAGGCTAGGGGCAAATTTTGGACTGAACGAGCTGAACGGACCTTGGATTTGAAATACGCGACCCTTGAAACGAACAAATGCATCGTCACGAACCTTTATCTAGCCATAATCATGCCTGTTTAAGCGTTTTTGAGGTATTTTTTGAGGTTAGAGCAAGTCCTGGAGTGATAAGATTAAACGGTCAGCGGATTCGGATTCCTCACAATTTTCGTCTTTTATGTATATTTTTATGAACGATTAATCGGAAAATTTTCGGAAAACTGGTCAGAAAATCGGGTTTTTGGGACCGCCATTTTAAAAATTTTGAAATGCGCCACATAGCTATTGATTCTACATAAAAAACCCTAAATTTTGACCCTATACAAGTTTTTCTAAGTCTTTACCATTTTTGGGCAGAGCCGTGTGCGTTTTGGCATGGATTGACCCATATATATATATATATATATATATATATATATATATATATATATATATATATATATATATATATATATATATATATATATACATAAAAAACATTTGTTGACAACCAATATGAGTTAACGTTGAAAATTACAATATTACTTTAAAAATTAATAATAGCTGATATTATTTGCAAAAAAGTTATTTGGGTAATAACGAATCTTTCACTGTCGTATTTGAAGTATGGAATAAATAAAATAAAAGTAATAAAGAAATAAAATTGCACTGATAGTAAATAATTGAACACGTGTTATTGCTGAGTTATTTTACGAATATAATCTTTATTATATCTCATACAATAAAATGTAACACATACTGATCTTTTGCATTAAAACATAATGCAAGTATATATCAAACATTTTTACGCTCTTTAAAGAATCGCAAAAACTAAGCTTTGAAACACTCTTTAATATAATAATAATAAATGCTAGTATAACATTTTGTAAGGTAATAATAATATAAAATTCAAAGAAATAAATAAATCTTTCAAGTAGGCGCGAGCCAAAACAGAATTGTAAACGCGGCGCCGCCTTGCCCGCCAGCCTCCGCCGGCCGTACACACATTCTCCTCCGCCACTTTTCACGCGTGCTTCCCCCTCCATCGCTCTGTCTGAAATTATGTGTATAGTACGGCAGCCGCCAGACAGCGCCACGCTGAAATTTTCCTCACTTTTTTAACGTTGCATTAGCAATCTCTCTACTAATCTGAGCATTAATTTACACGGTCATGTATAGTTATCGTCATGTGACCGTTAAAACGCCATTTCCTGCACTTCAAAAAACTTGCATTTGTTTATTGTCTTGTCCAGTAGCACGTGGAGTTTGCGACAGTACAGAAAGTTTGATAAGGATTGTGAACATCTTCATAATGAAATACCACCGTGTGCTGTTTATCACTTGTATAAGTTTAGATAATTAACGTGTTAATGTGTCATTATTTAATGTATATGGTGATTACTTAAAAGTGTAGGAAATTAGAATTTTTGTTTGTAGGTTATTAACTTTTATAAACGTTGTGTTGTCATAACGTTATTCTTGTCGATTCCACATTTATCTCATTAAATTTAGTCTTATTATATGATTCTTTTTATCTCGTGATTTTTGTTATTGTTTCTTATAACGATTCGTTTTTGTCTATTCGGTAGTTTTATTATAAAAACCGTGAAAATTAAATATTCTGTGCTGCGTTAGAACTGTTTGCTTCTTGTTTTTGAAAATCAACCTAACAAAATGAACAAGCAAACAGTGTATGATCGATGTAAATTTGGAACAATGGATTAACAATTCAGGTAAATAATACACAAGTCTTTTACAAAATTAAGCCCTTTTTAATATTGCATGAATTATGTATTAGTATTTAAAAATTATAAAATATTTTATTATATAGTTTATTTTTTTCACTTTTAGATATGTACATTTTTAAATTATTTTTATTTATTTATTTATTTGTTTGAAAATTATTTAAATACTACAATAATGAGCATTTTTAACGAGACCGCAGATAAAGTTTGCTATTACATTATCGTTTTCATTTATGATGTAGTATATAAAGAATCGAAATAAAGGTGATACCAAAGTTTTATCTTAAAATTGTTTTTCTTCGTCACAGAGAAAAATGTATTTATATATACTTGGAATCAAAATATACGGTTTTTAGAAAATGTCCGTATAAGAACGAGTTCGCATAAATGTACGTATATGACGAAATTCAAAAAAATGAACTTTTTAGGATCCAAAAATAGTAAAAAAAATCTGAATGAACAAATTATGAATAAAAACGCTTTTAAACAATGAAAATTGCCCATGTAACCATGTTTTTTTATCAAATTAGTTATTTTTTATACACGAATAGAAAAAGATAGTAACGATTACTATACACGTACACTAATCTTTACTATCTTTTTCTCTCCGTGAATAAGGTAAAGTACCCAATACTTGGACACTTTTTGAGACAAAAATACAAAATCAGTGTTTGTAGAGCCCAAAATCAAAATATTTCTAATATCTTTAATCTAATCGTTAATTCGGCATGTTCTGCTGTAATTAGTACAAGAAAAAATACGTTTACATACTTTTTGATACTAAATAAGTAAGTTTAAAAATTCAACTAAATGCCGCAGTAGTTGGACATCATATGTCAAGCTGGTCCCAGTACTTGGACATAGTTAGGACCCAGTAGTTGGACGTATGAATTAAATGTGTCCAACTACTGGGTTTAGAATAAAGAAGTGGAGGTAAACTTGGACAATACATTCGGCATATCACAATTCTCGACCTAACCTCAAAATGTTATATCTGTATTTATCACAAATTTAAGAAGTAAACTGACATAATAGTTATTTAATTATATATTTAATATTAAGAACTATGTCAATAAATGCCAATGAGTACATGTTTTTATCATCTTTCACCAGTAATTATAACTTTTGTCACTGTCCAACTACTGGTCCCAATTTTCATTTTGTCCAAGTACTGGGTACTTTACCTTATAGCAAAAAACAAGGGGCTACTATACAGTTAATAACTACCCGTGCAGCAAATCTTAGGTAAACCAGACCCGATTCAGACCAGATTCTCGTAGGTCAGGTTGGAATCGGACAGGAAAACCGCACTCGATCCGGGCTCCGATTTGTATACCATTTTTTATGCGATTCGGCCTAGAAATATAAGCCCGATTCCGACCCGATTTTCGGATGTTAATCATCAGCAAAGAAAAAATTATTTATCTCCTTCTCGTGTACTCTACGTGTATTCCATTCTTTTTAAACTAGCTTTATTTACATTGTAGTTATTATTATGATAATCGGAAACAGAAATATAGAATTAATTATAAATTTAAAAAAATTTTGGTTTATGCTGGAATCGAACTGGCGTCCTCGAGATTCGTAAGCTGATGCTCTATCCACTTGACCACACGGACCTATTACTCGCGTAACTCAAAACATATATTTATGTTACACGTTAAAGTTTATATGCACCCGAAGGTGGAAAACACTTTTTTCGAAAAGATAATAAAAATAGAAGAAAATACCTTTAATTTGATTTTCTGTTCATTGAAAATGGATGTTCCCGGGCAAAGTTATGACCAATAAAGAAGTTACAACAGCATTTATGCAAAAGTTATGTACAATTTTTACATTTTCATAGTTATTAATAACATTGTTATATATTGTAATTTGCAATCTTTACAACCGTTTTTCTGAAAACTACTTTTTTCGCGATTTGCGCAACAGATTTTCATAGAATTACTTACAACTTGGCATGCACGTTCTTTTTTATTTTTACGAAAAAAATAGAGAGCAATTTTTCGTTTATAGACATTATTAGAATTTTTTTAAAAATGCCTAAAAACAAAAAATGTAGTTTTCAGAAAAAAGGCTGTAAAGATTGCAAATTACAATATACATCAATGTTTTTAATAACTATGAAAATGTAAAAATTGTATATAACTTTTGCATAAATGCTGCTGTAACTTTTTTTACGTTTAAAGTGGTAGTCAAGGGACAGTTCTTCCCTTAACAATATCTGCGTTTGTAATACAAAATTTTGATTTTCAATTCTTTTTTCCGTTTATAATAGTATATATATTACGCAACTAGGGGCGAAGTGGAAGTCGAGGGCACCGAAGGCGTACACGAGTGCTCAAAATCATCATCCGAGTCTGAAAAAACCCTTTTGCCCCAAGTTGCATACCGTATTTTTTATAACGAAAGCATAAAGAAGACCATTTTTTGTCGTCTACAAGGTGGATTAAGAATAGAGTTTTCCGAGTGTTAGAAATAAAGGGTACCGAAAATGTTCCACTTTGTAGGCGCCGAAAATGGTCTTTTTTAGGCATGTATTATAAAAAATACTTTTTTTCAACATATATTATTATTTCCATTATATTATCTTAACTAAGTATAACAAGAATTTTTTTTCTAAAAGGTCTATATTTGAGGGGACCTAACCACCTTAAGATTACGAATAAATTTTTTATGTATTTTTAGATTAATATGAATTCTAAATCATATGATACTTATCTTTTTTTCGGTAAATTTGAACATTGTGTAAAAACATAACGCAAAGAATTTTTTATTTTTCTTTTGAAGGACGTTCGATGCCTTTAAATGGCCATAATACAAACTTGTATATTTCTCAACCTACCGCAAGGGTTTGGGAGTCAAAATGATCGGATTGGAGTTTTTGAGATTTTGCTGTATTCAAAATGCATATAATTATACATTGAGTGTGGGATTTTGAAAAATACAATTATTGACAGAAGTTACAGCCTGATGAAATCTGAATTGGTCAATTAAAAAAAAATGTGTATCATAAAATGTGGCTTAAATAGTCTATAATTTCGGTCAATAATTCAATTCTAGAGCTACAAAGGAACAATTCTAGACCTGATAGAGTTATGTGCTCTTACTAGAAGTTGATAAAAATCAAACTTATGTTTAATGAGATAAAACGTGCACAGTACCAAAAATATATATTTTTTGTTGGTACATCGACTGTTGTTAAAAAATGTAGTCGATTTTGCATGTGCTCTATTCTTTAATGTGTTATTGAAGTAATATTCAAACGCAGTAACCGCCCAGTGTTTTTTTTAAGAAAACATGCAAATTTTAAAAATTGAAAAAGAAATTTTAGTTTTGCCAACTGAAAACACATTTTTAATGTAGGATTCTAGGAAAAAAAATCTACAATTTCAATTTTAATTTCATGAAATTTTGATATTTATTTTGACACCACAATATGATCTTACACAAATATTTTGAGCAATTTTTGACCTATATAACCACCACAGTACGCCATTATATGTTTTTTTAACAGTTATTTATACCTATTTTCAAAAAGTCACTTGCGCATCTAGAAAAAATTGGACATACTTACTTCAATGCAACAAATAAAAGTTAGTAACATTTATATTTTTATTAACATATTTAGTAACATTTACATTTTATCAACCGTATACAAAATCCAATGAGTTTATTCATTGTTAAATTGTTTCAAAATTATATTTTGTAAAAAAGTTTTATAATGACACAATAAATTGAGCTCAAAATTCTTGACAAAAGCTGCTAACTTTTATTCTAAACATTCTAATTAATTTACTCTGAAAATTACAGAAAGATTCATTAAAATCTAATGCGCGTACAACTTTTTAAAGTTAGAAAAATAAGTATTATAGGTGTGAATCTATTGTTCCAAGGTACATAAATAAATTATGTAACTCTATTGATCACGCAGAACAATCCTTTATTCGTTTCATAGAAAGTATGCGACGTTTCGGAAGTTTTCTTACACTACTCCCCTCATCAAGGCTACACAGAACATATAAATAAAAAAATTATTAAAACTATTAAAACGGTACAATTACACACTATGCCTCACACTGTCAAAACGAAATACAAAACATACGAAATAACAAAAAATAATAAATAAAACAATTACCATAAACTTAAATAATACAAAACATGGACCGCGTCGTGACCTGCGGAGCCAGCATAATTGTATGCTGTAATGGCACCTCTAAAAAACCAAATTTTTCAATCAAGAACATTAATTTAAATATCAATAAAAAGAATTTATTTTACTCTACGTGCAGAAATTGTAACATCAACGTTAAAACAACACAAAAAACTTACTGGAAACAAATAGAACACACGAATAATGAAATTGGCCCTGAAGGCCGGTAGTACATACCGGCCACGTGAAACACAAGCTGTTACATGGTCGCGAATTCAGAGACAACTAAGTGAAAATTAAGATTCACCGAGTCTCTCGCAGTCTCCAAATTTATACTTTGGAGAAGGGTGTGTGGCTCCCAGCTCACAGAGCGAACGTGCGCAGACCACAGAGCAACATAACACACAAGGAGGTGGCAGCGCGAATCAGAGAAGGAAGGCGAACGGGAAAGCCCCGAACGTCCGTCACCCAACTAGCGCCGCACACACCTCCATGCACGTCTGCGCTCCGGATCCGACTCTGCCAGCTCGGAGCCTCTCGCGAGAGACACGGCAAATCCATTCGTAACACCCGAAGAAGTAAAACATACCTCCTCACTAGTATACTGTCCGGAACTAGGAGTTGAGGACTCAACTAAAATTATTATACAAAAATCGGAGGAGACGTGCAAAAAAGAAAATGAATAAATATAACCAAACAAGAAAAGTTGTGTTAAAAATGTAAAATAGCATAAATTAAAATAACAAAAATCCAAAAGCAAACAGGAGCATTATTCAAAATGTTTTTTAATTAAATTGAGGGCATTTTTATAGACATTTTTTAAAAAACTAACTGTTTTGAATGCCGAACTAATTTTCTTACTGAAATGTAGAACATACGATATTGTTCCGAAACATATTATTAATTTCAACAAGAGTCTTAACAATATTTCGTTCCATAGTAACTCCATACATAGGAAAATCAACCATTTTTTAAAGTCTCTACGAAAGAAAATTTTAAACTTTGAAATTTCTGACTTGAACATTCACATTAAATTTTTGGAAAAAAGCATAGATTCTATTACACATAAAATTACAAACTTAACTTCTCTTGATATTGTCAATAAATTCAAAGTTTATTATGATCCAATTATAAATAGAATTAAGAATAACGTACGAACCAGACATGATCGAAAATTTTACAATTTGTTGTATTTATTTAACTAACATCAACTTTTGAGGTTGTATGAAGAACAATCTTATGTTTTTCACAACGAAGATAGGATTTCCACGTTATCCACTCTCTCTAACAATAATAATAATGACATATGTGTTGTAAATAATACTGTAGGTAACATTAGTACACGCGATAAATGGTTGCTTAACCTTTCGAACACAACTCTCCCTCCTTTTGTTAATGATGTATTGTGCCTTTGTGATAAGTTTAATTTTAATTACAAACTTAACAAAAATACCATGTTTGAATTTTTTAAAGATATTGAAACAACTTTTAAATACAATGACAACATCGATAAAAAAATTAGAGATGAACTCCTGTGTATTCTTAATAATTCAATTAAAAACAAATCACATTTGTCTTTGTTGACTCTTTGCTTGTGAATAAAATTAAAAAAACAGAAAATTTTGTTAAGGGTAATAAAAATTTGATGTTTATGCTAAGGCAGACAAAGGTAATGTTACTGTGGTTATTAATAAAGATTGTTATATTAATAAAGTTGAAGATGCTCTTAATGACACAAAGTATTATAAAATTAAAAAAAAATCCCCCCTTTCCAAAATGATTAAAGATTTTTCAGACATTATTAACAGGTGGAGAAAGAGAAGTGTGTTCGATTGTGATAATGTGTTTGATGGCATTAGAGATAAATTAGATAGTTGCACTTTAGCCCGTGCCTATGCATTAATAAAAATACATAAGCCGGGCAATCCGGTTCGCCTTGTTGTTTCTTCTGTAGGTAACCCATCTTATGATTTTGATAAGTATATTTCTCTTCTTTTTAATGCATATATTCCTAAACCCAAATCAAATTTGAAAAACAGTTATGAACTAAAAAACATTCTTAATGAGATTGTTATTCCTAGCAATTACAGCATTACGTCTCTTGACGTGGTTTCTTTATTCTCTAATTTACCGCACCATTTGATCTTACAAGCACTTGATAAAAAATGGAAATATTTAAAAATTATCATTCCTCTTTCAAAAACTGAATTCTTTTAGGGGATAAAGCTTTTGCTAGAATCGACTTACCTGCAGTTCAATAACAAGTTTTATAAACGAATACTTGGTACTCCCATGGGCTTTTGCACAAGTCCTTGGTTTGCAGATATTACATTAGAAGTGTTAGAAACAAATAGGCTAAATAAACTTAAGAGTAGTATTTTATTGTATAAAAGATATGTTGACCACTGCTTTCTTATTAACGTAACGAATGACACAAATGTCATTTTGAATACTTTCAATAGTTTTAATGAACAAATTCAATTTGCACTAGAAAATGAAAAAGACAATAAAATTACTTTTTTAGATATTGAAATTAGTAGATTAGACAACAGAAAAGCAACTACTAATTGGTACAGAAAGCCGACAGCTTCAGGTTGGCATATAAACTTTTGTTCTGACCACCCCCTTTCTCAAAAAATGAAGATAATTTATAACTTGGTTGACAAGTGTTTCAAGTTGTCAGAACCCAGTTTCCATAAAGATAACCTAAAAATTGCAGAATAATATCTTTTAGATAATAATTTCCCTCTTCTGTTTATTAATAAATAATAATTCCCTCAATTTAATTAAAAAACAAGTAGATTGGCTATAGGCATACTGGTTCATACGGGTTTTGGATCACTCCCTCCCCTCTCAAAGTGATCCAGAACCCGATCGGATTCTAAATCACCCGGAATGATCCAGAATCCGAAATCGAGAGAGTGGGAGAGCTTCCATTTCTTTCACGTGAACCAGAATGCCTATAGTGTTGTCTACTTTTTTTTTTTTTTTTCTTTGCAAATGTTTACAGGAGTGATAGAATAATTTTATGAGTTTGATGATGTGAAGTGCGCAGGCAGTCTTGTAGATGGGATTATGGTTTATACATACTGTAACGCACTTGACTATATAGGTTTTTGACGGATAGCCTTATTGCTGAATGTTATGAACTGCAGAAAAATTGAATCGTTGCAGCCATTTCTGTTTAAATTCACCCATGACAAAAATTTTGGTAGCATCGTGTAAAGAGTCACGGAGTAATAATCCAATTTGTGAGTAGTCAAGCCCATCCGTGTTCCAGGCTATTCCATGATAATGATGTTTCAGCCAAATGTTCTCTCTTTGCAATATGTCAGAGAGTCTGTTCCATGAAAAGGGTTTCTTGAATAGACGAACGATAGGATCACCACTTTCATTGAGAGGAATGATAGCTATTTCTTTTACAACATAATCATCTCCCTTTTGCTTGAAACCAATCATGTCTACTGCATACTCAATGTTGGAATGAGTGTTCAAACGAAAGTGTGTTGGATAATATCTTTTAGGTGAGTTTTTTGACATCCCCAATGATGGGATTGTACTGAACGATGCGATCGTGTAAGATCATGCAATAAGCTGAAGTATTAGCTGGAAAGTCTTTTTTAGCTACAAATTCTAGACGTACATCAACAGGAGCGCTCTTTAGAGATTCGTTTTGTCGTGAACAGTCAATAACTATAAGTGGTTCAAAGTTGATAAACTCAGACTTTGTCAGCAGTGGCTGTGGATCTCTTCCATAGTAGGTTTTTTGAAAGTTAGCATACATATCATAGAGAACTGCAAACTGATTCTGAGATATGTTGAGGTTCAAATTGTTGTATGGATAATATTGAGAATTCAAGAAAAGTCTCGCATTACTAATCTTACAATGATCAAATCGACTGGCATTTGCATTTCTCACTGCTTTTTCTTCGATTGCAGTCCAATAATCACAAAACGAGGTTTCAATTGATTAGAAGTATTCACAGTCCAGACATGTTTATTCGTGCTCAGAAGGAGAGGATATTCAAATAACTTCCATGAACGATAACACATAGAGATTGGATTATCTTTGCCAATGAAATTCAACAGCTGGATTTTTTGTTTATAAGATGCAATGACATATGGCATTAACCACTCTATCTTCGATATTTTTACTCGATACTCTTCATAAGTAGTTATATTATTTGCTACAGTACCTTCCAGGATTATTGCATTCAAATCATTTCTGGATCTTGTGAGAATGAGTTCATGTTTCATATTAACTACAATTTTTTATAGTCTTCCACAAAGCCCAAGATCATACTCAGAGGGATGGAAACGTCAAAGTTACCATTTTCATCTACTAAAGTTTTGGTTACTTCATTAACGCCAAGCCAGCCTGCATTTTCTAACATGCGAGTCTGATTCGGATTGAATGAAGTCCAACCTTTCATGAGACTGCTCATACCAACATTTTTACTTTTATCTATCTCCACAGCATTAATTTCGTAATGAATTTTGTCAAACAGATGGCAACTGCCATTGTTAACGAATTTAGTTTTCTCTAGTGCTGTTCCATCTGCATTTTGTAATTTTCCACATACATGTATAGAACTACGTGATAGAAAGAGACATAAATTTTGATGTTGAATAGAAATACGAATTTCATCACTATTATCAAAGCTTAATGTTGAGTATGGCTGATGTGCATGAACCTCATAATGGACTATAGACTCATCGAATACGACACCTGATTGAATGCTTAGAATTCGTCCATTTTTCTGGAAGCAGCAGAGAATTATGGACGTAAATTTTTTCCACGAACTTTTAGACCTTGGCTTTTCAGGAACTGAATGCTCTGCCGTGCTAACGGTTTGAGTTTCTTCGGTGGACTGATGTCTGATTGCCATTATGGTTAGCTTATATGCACACTAGGACAGAAAACGATGCCCATTATACCTATTTGATGTAAAGTCTAATAGTAATTTCCTCTCCTCGGAAATTCACCAAATCTCCATCCTGATCTACGATTCGAATATGTAGATGATCTATGCACTTGACTGCTCCTCTTGCCAGAGCACCGGTTGCACTTAATCCTGCGAATAGTGGGATGAGAAAAGGAAGAAATCCACCAATTTTTGATGGAATAGGGAGAACACGTGGAATGATGACTTTCCTCTTACCACCAACCTTGCGGGAACATTTACTTGGTGACATTGATTTTTTAGCAGCCGTCACTAACTTACCAAATTTTAGACCCATTCCAGTTATTCCTTTTAATTTCGTAGCATTTGTAACAGCATAAGCATATGCTTTTTCACCAAGACTGGCATCCTTGGCTTTAACACGCTGCCATGCTTTATCAGCAAGCTTCATGTCAGCAGCTTAACGATCACCATTTTTATCAGAGTACGCTATGTCATGATCTTTGCATGCCTGATCAAGTGGATTAATTCCAGGATCACCTCTTTTTATTCGTTTCTTCAGTTTAGTGCCGGGCCACAGTATTGATATCCAGGAAGATGCATTTCAATCGGCAAGTTATTAATCACTTTAGCAAGCAATCCATAACCTTTTGCCTTTTTCTGAGATTTGTATACGATCATTTCTCTTTGAGTGCTGCTTTACAACTGATAATCAAAGTATAAAACGATTTTACTGAGCAGAAAGTTAAACCCCCCATCGCGAACTTCGATTTTGGAAAAGAGAAACGAAAGAAGCGACATGGAGAATTACTACCAGATAGTATACGAGCAGTATTCTGCGATCTATCTAACTGTGGAAGAACAAATAGTTTATTAGCTCTAATTACGCATCCCAACGGCCTTAGATTTGAAAATGTGTATGTATATTCTAAATTCTTGAATCAATCCAAGTATCAATTTCTCAAAAAAGTTTTGGAACCTATTCAAGGTATATCATATCTACCGTTTAGTGAGCATGAATCTGTAGTATGTCCAGATGAAGCCCTACCAAATTCAATTATGATTTTTGACGATGTGGCTTGTGAGAAGCAGGATAACATTAGAGCATTTTTCTGTATGGGAAGACATAAAAGTGTAGACAGATTCTATCTATGTCAGTCGTATGCTCATATACTGAAACATCTCATCAGGGACAATATCAATATGTTAGTAATTTATCGTCGAGACGATGTTAATCTTAAACCTATCTATGATGATCATGTAAATACTGATTTAACTTTCAATGAATTTCGAAATCTTTGTTCTGAATGCAGGAAGAATGATAAGTATGGATTCATTGTTATTGACAAAGATAGAGCGATAAATGATGGTAGATACAGAAAAGGATTTGACTGTTTTGCAATAAAAAGTGAATTATGAAACTCAAACTTTCAGTTGAATTGTAGACAGCATCTCATCAACATGACTGCCTTCAAGAAAGAAAAAATATTCTCAGCGAGCTCGTGCGAGCTCGTGAGGCTATTAAACAAAAATGCTCTTTATTGAAACAGGAGAGAGATGATTTTGATAAAGTTATTGGTGATACATTGAAACCAGTCATTTTACCTCTCGAGAAACTTGTTGACTCAAAAACCGAAAGCTTTAAGCAACCTTCTAATGACATTTTGGATTCTAGCAGCATCCAAAAATCTAATAAATCAAGAAATCGATTGAGATTTGATCAATCAAGTCATATAGGAAACGATCTAAATCAGTCGATATCTACAAATGAAGATGACGATGATGATGATTTTCCTTCGGCGTATGCCACAATATTCAATTCAACATTCAGATCTACGCATGAAGAAACTGACTTTTTATCATTGCTAAATGAAAGCCGTAGCAAAATCGACAACATATACGCAGTGCGGAACGTCAATAGAGTGTATATGATTGGCGATTCAGAAATTCAATTTGATGATAAAATGGTAAAATTGAAAGATGCAAGTTATCCTAAAAGTGGGGGTCTAATGGAATTACTCTTCAAGAAACAACCAGATGACAATCTTATAAGTTCAACATATCGAAAAAATTATCGCAGCATCCTGGAAGCATCAAATGCTCATCGGAAAAAATACAGCAAAGATGAGAGTATACGCACTTCGAAGCGTAGAAAATATATGAATATCATAGGACCCATGTTCCGCAGCGATCGTAAAAATAAATCCACCACCGTAAGATAGCCTCATAGCTAAATATAAAATAGCAAAGAAAAATTGTTTTATAGATCTAATCTACTGGGATGATCCAAACGAGCTTATCGAGCGACTGCGATTATTAGTTGCGGAACGATCTGCTGGAAATAACAATCAGGACAATGAAATACAATCGATCATTGAGGAACTACGAGAAGCAGGACATATATATTGAAATGCATCTTTTTTTATAAGATCAGTAGCATCATGAGTCTCGATGTGTTCGGTAGAAAACTTGAGGGCACGCAAGAAGTGAGTCGCAGTCCACCAGGCATTAGTTATAATCTTACATTAGATGGTAATTTTGATTTACAAAATAAAAGGTTATGTAACCTGGCTTATCCAAGTCAGCCTAATGATGCAGTCACCTTGGAAGTGCTTCTGAAAACTATAAGTAAAGAAGTTAGAAATCTAACTAGCATAATGGCTGTAATGAAAGTTGACTTAGAGAATCCCATAAACACTGAATTTAATAAAATCAATAATATTCTTTCCCATCTTAAAATTCGATTAGATAATCTTGAGTAAAATTTAAAGAATGCTTTGAAAATAAAATTCTGATTCAAAAAAAGTTTCCTAATCACGAATTTTTCTTAAATCTTAAGCATATTATCGAAAAATGGAGCGACAAAAAATAGCTGAAGAGATGCACAAACCAGCACGCCACATCTACAAGCGAAGAAAATATGATATACGTGGAATAGATGAGACTTGGTAAGCTGTAGAAATGATTCCATATGCCAACGAAAACAAAGATTTTCGCTACTTATTTACTGTCACAGATGCATTTTCAAAGTATGCATGGGCCATCCCAATCAAGTCAAAGAGTGGTAATGATGTTACTCTAGCTATGGAGTCAATACTGAAACAAGAACGCATACCAACAAATCTACAAACTGACCAAGGAAAAGAATTTTACCATTCAAACTTTCATAAACCTATACTCTTCACATAGTAATCTTCATGCAAGCATATGTTAGCGTTTTAATAGAATATTAAAAAATGCAATGTGGATAGAGTTCAGCAAACAAGGGAGCTATAAATGGTGGGATATCCTGCCTGACTTGGTGAAAGCTTACAATTCAAAAAAACATCGGACAATAGGAATTGAGCCTAAAAATGTTACGCAGGCAAATGAAAGAGAGGTCAAGAAGCATTTTCCAAATCAAAAGTTACCTGTGAAAAAACCGAAATTTAAAGTAGGAGATAAAGTACGGATAAGTAAGATTAAACATGTTTTTGAAAAAGGTTATACGCCAAACTGGTCTACTGAAATTTTCACAATATCACGGTTGTAAAAACCAATCCGGTAACTGATCATGTGAAAGATTATTATGGTAAAACCCATCTCTGGCGGCGTTTATGAAACAAAAATTGAGAAAACTATGTATCCTGAAATTTATATGCCGAAACCGTGCATATGTTAAATGGTTAGGCTTTAATAATGAGCATAATAGTTGGATAGATAAAAAGAAAATTATTTGATTTAACCAAGATTTAACGAAAAATATTAATGTAAACGCAATAATGTAGGTACTAGTAAATAAGAAAGCAATCATATTGTGTTATTGTATTTATTTATGTATTATTATGTACAAGTTTTAATCTGAATAAAATAAGTATTATAATCAAAGCAAGCTGCGTATTTCATTCAAACTTAAAGGACGATCCACCCTGATATGTCACAAATAAATTCATTTTATTTGCAGTATTGGAGAGTCTGTCAAAAAACTCTTGATCTCTTAGGATGGCTGATGAAACCTTCTCTGGTAAAAAGATTTGAAAACTTTCGTCGAGTTCGGCTACGACCTTCGTACCGAATCTCGTCTTCACCTCCTTAAGTGCTGATACCATGTACTTATGATCTTTTCCCAAGTCTGTTACTTTCTTCCTTTGCAAGAAGTCGCGTTCAGCAATCTTATTAAGTGTAGATAAATCTATTCTGGAAAAAGTAAAAAATAAGAACTTCTAATAGAGAAAAGATTTCTTAGAGAAAACAAAAATTGGTGAGAATTAACTGTGAACTTACTTAGAAATTTAGTTGAGTCTTGGTTTCTTCCCGCAAGGATGATAATTCTCGATCTCTTCGATTGCTCGAATGTGCTCCTCGTCGTGGTCTGTCTGTTGATATAGCCTATTTCCCACCAAAATTTCTGCCCCCTTCCATTGCCTCCTGTAATATATCCCTTCTCTCTCCTCCCTCAGAACGTTTCCCCTCCATTGATAGATCCCAGTCATGCATAAATTCCTCTAACACATCATATTCAATTCTGATTTGTTCACCTTCATTATCATAAAGTGTCATCCCCTCTCGCGTTACACCATTTTCATTGGCTGCTTCACCCCCACCTCGTATTTCCCGCTCTCTTTCATCTTCTGTAACATCTATCCCCACTCGCGTTGACCCACTTTCTTTGGATACTTCATACCCCCTCTCCACTTCCATCCCTACCACTATTTCTTGTTTTTCAACATCCTCCTCTATTCGAAGTGCAGCTTGCGCCATCTGCTCATCCATGATTCGGAAATGATCCCAAGGTAAAGTGTCTGTACTCTCCTCCATCAACTAAATACTGTACATTTTGCTTCGTAAACCTATAAATTCCATCATGATCTTGCCACAGCATTCGTCTTTCATTAATCCTGGAACTTTTTATTGACACGTGGAATGTTAAACTGATTATTTTCATCATAATCAGAAGTATCAAACCTGTGAATGTCTTCTTTCATTATTTTATACATATCAATGTCCTCAACTTCATATATCAAACTATCATATCAGTATCTGTATAAAAAAGTTTACATTTTTCTCCTACTCGCTGTTTCATATACGAGTAATGAAAATCATAAACTAATGTCTTGGATAAATCAAGGATACAAAGACCAACGTATATCGGTGTCTTGATTGTGATACTTGTTCGCTTCAGCTGAATAGCAACTAAATTTTCATCAAAGATTGCACAGCTGTGAAAATTTGGTTGAGCTATGCGTGCTTCTGCCCCATATCTACTCGTGAACTTATTTACTAATCGTACATCAACACGAGACCGCTCTCGCTCGATACACTTTCCATAGACAGCGTTAATTAATAATTTATAGAAGAGTTTTTCAAACTCATTCTTCGCTTGCTTTCTCTTCTCAGTATTTAATTCGACACAAGGTTTAAGCCATGCCTTCTGCTCGAAACTCAGAATTCTATGCATCTTTTTCAAACGAAGTCCATTATCCAGCGCCTGTTTAAGTGTTCGATAGTGAATCACATACTTTTTCTTATCGTTCAGAGTAGTGAGAAGTTTGTTCTGCTTTGAGCCAGGTGGTGCACGGTGCTCTGCGCAGAAAGGGAAGTCTCGATGTTCATCATGTATTACCTCGGGATACTCCAAGTCTACTTCAGCAATGTAACCTATATTTGAATTTGGTGGTGTATTGAAGAAGCTTGGATTCGCCTCAAAGTCAATCCATTTGAATTTTCCAATCGGTAAATGCTGTACCATCGCTTACCCATACAGATTATTTATATCAAAATATAAGAGTGTCTTCGTTTTCTGTTTCCCATCATATGAAGAACCCATATATGGATTGTTTGCCTTAGCATATCGATTACAACACTGGCTTATTCCTCTCCGAATGCCTGCTTCAATAAACATTAGCATGTCAATATCTGTAAGAAGCTCTAATTCTACCTTTGTCATTTTAAGAGCTGCTGAAAATTTCAACCCTGGTGTCGTGTAAAAGTAAGCAGGACATAAATCATAAGCTTTAAGAGATGTCTCTCGAAAACTTTGAAAACGTCAGCCAATAGTAGAACATCTGTTTTTAAGTAAAGATCTGAATACTCTCCCAATGTTCTTATATTGAACTTATCACAGACTCGAACAGCATGCTTGTAGTCTTCTTCAGCAATATGGGGATCTGTTAGTTTCTATAAAACTCATTCTTTTCTAGCAATTTTGTAGACGATAGCTTATCAAATGTGTCTACATAATCATATGGAAATATACCTTTCCGTCTGAGAAAATCTATCTTTTCGTCTGTGAATCCATTTGCTCGAAATTCCTTTACTGCTATCGGCACGTTTTCTAGATATGTTGCAAGCTTCTCCAATGATGATGGTAGAAATCGCCAAGAATCTATGAATGTATTTTGTGAAAGAAATATATTTCTCCTTATTATGAGGTATCACAGTGATTCGTCCTTTCATCAATGTAGAAGTACCGATCTCTTTCAAAATAAAATGTGTGTCATAATTGAGGTTATGAAAAATAACGGGAATGAATTTTGAATACTTATAATTCAAATTTCATGAATTATGAGCTGCTCCTCTGAAACTAAAGTGACAAATTATTTTCTTATTCTACTAATGTAATAACTTACCGTCCTGTGAGATGACAATGGTCTCGCACTGCGAGTTCATCGCGATTGATTGGCTTTCGACATATATGGCAAAAGGTTGACCTCCAGAAAGATAATTCTTCTAGATCTGTAAGTTTCATTGGTTTCAATTTCTTGTAAAGTTTATCAATCTTCTCACCAATTGATTTCAATTCTTGAACAAACCATTCTGCAGGTGGTCTCTTCATCTCCGTTTATTTGTCTGTATGATTTATATCCAGATAATCTGTCATCAATGCTGCATTTTATATAGTACCCTATGCTGTATGCTTCATGCAGCTGAAAAGCATTCTCATTCGCAATAGGCTTCAACAAACATTCAAAATCAGCATAAATAACAAAAGGAACTTTCTCACTCTTTTTGTAATCTTCGAAATTGAGAATGTTATTTTTAGAGTCGGGAAGATTGATTCGACAATCATTCATATTTTCACAATCATTTTCATGAATTTCCAACCTTTTTTCACTATAAAAAATTTGTAAACACCTTTCACAGTGGTAACATTTTATATTGGTTTTAGACAGTTGAGAGCACAGAAGTCGGGACATGTTTCTGATTCAAATGTAGTGGTATTTAGGTAAGATCCCGTCATCATCACGATTATTTTCTTCACGCTGCTTATTTTCTTGATGCTCCTCTATGTAAAAATCCTGAATAATGAGTAAATTTACATGGATTTGCTTCTTTTGATTTTCATGTTTTTCCTTCTTTTGATTTTCATTTTTTTCCTTGTTTTGATTTTTATTTGTTTCCTTCTTTTGATTTTCATGTATTTTCTTCTTTTCTGACGAAATGTGACAAGGCAATACTTCAAACTTTGGATCATACTTCCTAAGCATGTATACATTTACCGAAATATTATTTAGTTTTTCGAATTTCGGAACATTTTTAAGTTTTACAGGAAATTCTATTTCACCAAAGCTCAGCTTATTCTCATGTAAATGATATTGATTTACTCTATTGGAATTAGTTTCACTAGGATATAATGCTGAAAGAATAGCATACTTGAAACACTGATTGTCATTGTTACGAACGTTGTCATTAACACACGCTTTTTTATTTTCTATAAACTTTGGGAGAGGAATATAAGAACTGCCCTTGAATGGAGACTATTTTTTCATATTTATACACAAACTTTTAATACTCTTCAATATCCAGCCGGAATCCGTTTCCTTGAATTCTCCTAGTTGTGTAAGAATTGGCTCTTTAATATTCACTTTGAACCATTCTTCTAGATCTGTTGACATGAATAGTGTGGTACTTTCACTGGTGAAATATTTAATATCTGTCTTTTCCTCTCCATTCTTCATCATAGAAAATTCTGAGATGAAATCTGAATTTACTTTTACAGCATTGTATTCTTCTAAGCATGCCTGTGCTTTATCCTTGAAGAGCTTTTGTGCATCTTTCAAGAAACTCAGAATGTCCACATGTTTTATATTTACACCTACACCAGTCCTGATTCTATTTTGGAAAGCTGACTACAGATCCCGCCACTCAACTCTAACTTCTGTTTCCTCAGATTGTAAACTACCTCCTTGTTGAAGATGTTATTCAAATTCAACTTGCACACACGATAGATGTATCATACACGTTTGACATTTCTGTTTCTCTCCTCTTGTAAGTTTAGATTTTGCAATTTTTACATTTAATTCTTTTATGGTGGAATTACACTTGTCCAACCAATAATGAATATCCTTATTACTTAAATCATTTATACTTTGTAAAGTATCACGAAGAACCTGAACAAGGCGTTCAAAAAGATCGATGGATGCCATATTTGCTTTTTTCTCACTGTAATAGCACTAGAATAGCACTTCACAAATGTGCACGATAGTCAAGACTAAAACTCGTTGACCGCGATAGACGAACTGTGGTTGTCCAAGAACCTGCTTCCCTTTTTGTAGGCATTGTCGACGTAAGTAGAGGTAGAAAATTCAAACATCTGAACAAGGATAAAATGAAGAGGAGGGAGATTTTCTTAGGTAGGGACGAATTTTCTTTCATTTTAACCAACTAAAATAGTTCTTTTTGGGAAAAGGAGGGAGATTTTCTAAGGGAGGAATGAATTTTCTTCCGTTTGAACCAATCAAAAAGCGGCTTTTCGTCCCTCCAATCAAGAGTATACTTTCTTTTTTGAACGTCCAATCCTAAAAGAGCATGAGGCGGAGTTTCTTGTTATAAAAATCAGGATGAGAAAATTTACCTATTCATTCTCCGAGTTTAATTCTTACTGAACTAACAACTACAGAACTGTAAGATGGCTAGAACACGTGACTACGATTTGATGTTCAGAAATGCCATACTGCAATTTCAAGAAGAGAATGTTTATATTTGTGACATTCAAGGATTCCAAAGATAGCAGAGGATTCTTTCATTTTCAAAGAAGTACGTTTTCTCAATTTAAAGAAAACTGCTTTACCGACTGCATACCTCTTTAAACCTCCTATGACATTAGAAGAAAAATGTATGACTCACTGGGTGGAAAAGTATCATCATGGAATTGCATGGGACGCTGGAGATATTCCTTATCATCGTCTTCAACCAATTTTCCAAATTTGCTCGCAAGGGATTGAGAAAGTATACGTTAAGGGAGAGCAGAAAGTTCAATGGCTAAGAAATCTTATACCAAATGTGTAAGTGATATATAATATGACTCTACTTGCATACTTTTTCATACTTTTTTCATACTTTTTTCATACTTTTTCATACTTTTTCATACTTTTTCATACTTTTTTCATACTTTTTCATATTTTTTCATACTTTTTCATACTTTTTCATACTTTTTCATACATTTTCATAGTTTTTCATACTATCCCATACTTTTTCATACTTTTCCTTTTACTTTTCTATGCTCGTATTTCTTACGTTTTTTTCTTTTTTATTTACAGATCAATTTCAAACGTTGAAGACTTTGGATGTCCATCACTAGAAACGATATCGAGTGATAAGCATTACGTATGTTTTAATCACATTCTCTGCATTAGAAGGAAACCTATATGCGCTGTACTTATGTACTTTTTTCATACTTTTTCATATTTTTTCATACTTTTTCATACTTTTTCATACTTTTTCATACATTTTCATAGTTTTTCATACTATCCCATACTTTTTCATACTTTTCCTTTTACTTTTCTATGCTCGTATTTCTTACGTTTTTTTCTTTTTTATTTACAGATCAATTTCAAACGTTGAAGACTTTGGATGTCCATCACTAGAAACGATATCGAGTGATAAGCATTACGTATGTTTTAATCACATTCTCTGCATTAGAAGGAAACCTATATGCGCTGTACATAACGTTATCTCAATACGAGCATGGCTACTGGATTTTTTGGATGCTAAATTTGGCCAAGATGAAGTAGATATCATTTCTAAAAGGAATATATGCTCATGTGTATATTGGAAATAAATTTTTATTAAATATTCTGTAAAAAAAGAGAAGCTTGATGATTGAATAAAAAAAATGTGGGTGTTACTTCGGATATTTTATATTAATTAGAATAAAGTATTGTTCATCAGATAGACAATATACAATATCAATGTGCAAAACACTATTTTTCTTAGACTATTGTATTTAACTTTTAAAAGGGTTTTTCATTAAATATATGAGCCGTATTTCATTTAGAAAAAGAAAAGAAAAAAGAACATTTGTTATAATTACAAAGATTTACATTGCTTTGAGATTTACTTACATTTACCTTATAAGGAAAACGAAGGAAAATGGAAGAAATGACAAGGAAAATAAAAGAAAACAAGTTGAAAAAATATTTTTTCATTATATTCAGAAAAAACTTATTACATTAAAATTAATACATATATAATAAAATAATTATTTTTTACATATATATTATATAATAACTAATCGATGAATGTCACATCTTCTAAGATGCGAAGTTTTACTAATGATGGTCGCAGTGGTGATGGTGGAGGAGGTGATGGTGGTGATGGTGGTGGTGCTGTTGCTGCTACTGCTGCTGCTATCTTCGGTTGAGCTTTATCCTGCACTCGGCTGTGCATTCGCAGCCAATCTCGCTTCGCTTGCTTAATTTGAAGCGAACCTTTGTCATCCTTCACTTTATCTGAAAAAATGAAAATTACAAAAAAAGTTTTAAAATATAATATAATATAAATATTAAAATATAATGAAATTTTGAATTTTTGTATTTCTTACCAATCTTTGTCGACCTGGAAGATGGCTTCATCGTACGCAAATGGGGTGGCGTGTTTATTATTATTTAATAAATCGCTGCTCGGCGATGAAATTTTTGGTATACAACCAACATCGTGTGTACTTTTTTCTTTCACCGCCTTTAAGCTGGCCCTTGAGCTCGAGCTGGAGCTGGAACTAGAGCTCGAGCTGGAACTCGAGCTGGAACTCGAACTGGATCTCGAGCTCGACCTCGATCTCGGCGAGCGAGCAACCGGTGCGATCCCTTGAGGTCTTATTCCCTCGTACAACTGTTGCATAGCAGCAACAGGGGGTAGTAAGATGGATTGTGGTGATACTGAAAATATATAATACGTAAAATACCCATTTTTTTTACCTAATATCCTCAAACAAAAAAAAATTAATATACTTACATGATTCCACAGCTTGCATTGCCTATGATACGTGTTCCAACATCATGAGCAAAGTGGGCCCGTTAGAAACCAGCCATCTTATGCGCTCTTGCACATTTCTTAGACTATTCCGTTCACTGTTTCTTGAAGCCATTCTTAAAAGTGCAGATGATCCACAAACTGACGTACCATAGTATACGTCGTGGTATTTATTTTGGAAACATAGCTTTCCCTTTCCACTACAAAATCACTACAATCAAAATCACCTCCCACTACTTTTTGGAAGAATCCTACGATTCGTACAAAAAAAGTTGCCCTCCTCTAACTTTAAAAAAACACCTCCTTTACGGAAATTTTGTCCGCGCCTACGTTATGATTTGCCCCCCCCCCCCCCCCTGATAATAACTATGCCGCACCCACACAGCTAGAAAGCATTTACTGCTGGAAATGCAGTTTCCTTATATGAATGCAGCCGGCCGATTTTCCCTTCACAGTAAAAAGTGCCCACAACTTTATCAAACGAACGCATTTCCTACTCTAAGTCGACTTATCAGTTCGAACGAGCGAATAGCTCGGTCGAATGCATTTCCTTTCATACAGTCAGCATATCGGTTCTTACACCCAAAAACAGCGCAGAGAAAAAAATCACATTCAAGCAGTCGCGTATCGGTTTGTGTACATCCGCTAATGTGCATCTGCTCATCCTGATTTTCCCTTCACCGGAAAAAGTTACCACGACTTTATCTATCAAACGCATTCCTTGCCCTCAGTCGGCTTATCTGGTCGTATACAGCTCATCCCGACTTTCCTTTTACCGTGACAGTGTGCACGAATTTATCTAAGTGGCGCCTTCCTTTAAAAGATAAAAAATAGTGGGCAGCATCTGCTTATCCCGATTTCCCATTCAACGGAAAAAGTGACCACGACTTTATCTAACGAACGCATTCCTTGCGCTCAGTCGACTTATCTGGTCGTATACAGCTCATCCCGACCTTCCTTTTACCATGAAAGTGACCACGATTTTATCTAAGAGTCGCCTTCCTTTAAAAGATAAAAAATAGTGGGCAGCATCTGCTCATCCCGATTTTCTATTCAACGGAAAAAGTGTCCACGACTTTATCTAACGAACGCATTTCTTGCGCTCATTCGACTTATCAGTTCGTGTACACTACATCCCGACCTTCCTTTTACCATGACAGTGACCACGAATTTATCTAAGAGTCGCCTTCCTTTAAAACATAAAAAATAGTGGGCAGCATCTGCTCATCACGATTTTCTATTCAACGGAAAAAGTGTCCACGACTTTATCTAACGAACCCATTTCTTGCGCTCATTCGACTTATCAGTTCGTGTACACCACTTCCCGACCTTCCTTTTACGATGACAGTGACCACGAATTTATCTAAGAGTCGCCTTCCTTTAAAAGATAAAAGATAGTAGGCAGCATTCGTATACTTTATACCATCATGCATTTCATCTCTTTTTAAAAATAAGAGAGGGGGGCATTCCTTTCCTTCTTTTCTCAAATCAAAAACAACCTTGAGTAGGGATAAAACACGAAACGGTTACTGAATCATTGAAAGAAGGGGTAATGCAAGAGAAGGGGCAAACCCACTCCAGATTTTTTTAATGCATGCGAAGGGAAGGGGGTATATAGATAGACTTAAACACACTACAGGTTCTGGATCACTTGGGGTAGGGGCAAGTCAGTGGAGGGGCTTAAAACATACAATAGAAATTCTGAAAAAATTGGAGAAGGGACAATACTGGGTAGGGCTTACACACTCTACAGATTCTGGATCACTTTGAGATGGGAGGGAGTGATCCAAAACCCGTGTGAGCCAGTATGCCTATAGCCTATCTACTAAAACGTTTTGAATAATACTCCTGTTTGCTTTTGGATTTTTGTTATTTTATATTTATGCTATTTTACATTTTTAATACAACTTTTCTTGTTTGGTTATATTTATTCATTTTCTTTTTTGCACGTCTCCTCCGATTTTTATATAGTAATTTTAGTTGAGTCCTCAAATCCTAGTTCGGGACAGTATACTAGTGAGGAGGTATGTTTCACTTGCCGTGTCTCTCGCGAGAGGCTCCGAGCTGGCAGAGTCGGATCCGGAGCGCAGACGTGCATGGAGGTGTGTGCGGCGCTAGTTGGGTGACGGACGTTCGGGGCTTTCCCGTTCGCCTTCCTTCTCTGATTCGCGCTGCCACCTACTTGTGTGTTATGTTGCTCTGTGGTCTGCGTACGTTCGCTCTGTTAGCTGGGAGCCACACACCCTTCTCCAAAGTATAAATTTGGAGACTGCGAGAGACTCGGTGAATCTTAATTTTCACTTAGTTGTCTCTGAATTCGCGACCATGTAACAGCTTGTGTTTCACGTGGCCGGTATGTACTACCGGCCTTCAGGGCCAATTTCATTATTCGTGTGTTCTATTTGTTTCCAGTAAGTTTTTTGTGTTGTTTTAACGTTGATGTTACAATTTCTGCACGTAGAGTAAAATAAATTCTTTTTATTGATATTTAAGTTAATGTTCTTGATTGAAAAATGTGGTTTTTTAGAGGTGCCATTACAGCATACAATTATGCTGGCTCCGCAGGTCACGACGCGGTCCATGTTTTGTATTATTTAAGTTTATGGTAATTGTTTTATTTATTATTTTTTGTTATTTCGTATGTTTTGTATTTCGTTTTGACAGTGTGAGGCATAGTGTGTAATTGTACCGTTTTAATAGTTTAAATAATTTTTTTATATATATGTTCTGTGTAGCCTTGATGAGGGGAGTAGTGTAAGAAAACTTCCGAAACGTCGCATACTTTCTATGAAACGAATAAAGGATTGTTCTGCGTGATCAATAGAGTCACATAATTTATTTAGAAAAATAAGTTTCGAAAAAAAAAACGTTTAAAGATACAACTTTGTATGTTATCTAATGTAAATTGTTTTACTTGAAAGCGTATAACCTTGTTTAAAAAAACGAGTTATGGCATCAGACAACTTTTAAAACCTTATTACAATTACAAACATTAAGCAAATAAAAATTTTTTTTTTTTATATTTTCGTCGAAAAAACACCAGAATCCTACCTTAAAGTTAATAAAAATTTTCTAATTTGAGTACCTGCTGCTCTCCTTCGTAGACGATGTCTGGTCAACCTGAAGGTCAACCGGAAATTTGGACATCATCTACCGGAAGTGTGTAGTACCTTGCAATGGTTTTAGTAAATACCTGGCCCTCTCCTTCGTAGACGATGTCTCGTCAACCTGAAGGTCACCCTGACAGCTATACATCGTCGGCATGGAGTGTTTGTTATCTTGCGATGATTTTAGTAACAAATGTTAAAAAAAATATTAAAAAATATTAAAAAATAATAAAAAATTATCATTTCATACTTTAAATATTATGTTAAAAATATATACGTTTCATATAGTACACGTAAATACCTTTAACCTCTTCATTAATTTAGCTTTTTTTCACCGCAGAAGATATAATTAGAAAGAAAAAGTGCAAATAAAGTAATTGAAACCCTTTGGCTAAATTTATGATTCCAGCAAAACAAAACATCTTTGAAAGTAATTAATCACTTATTACGCACGACCGCTATGCGGGAGAGCCTTTATAAGGTTGGTTGTTGGTTCTGCAGGTAGCCAGTATCAAAACAAAATGAAAAATACTTGAAAATGTTCCTCAAATATAAAATATCGAGGTAATTTCATGTATTTCAATTTCTGTAAAATGAAAGTAACTATTAATAAATATATATAGTTTTGGTTTCCACTTGAAGCCTGATCTGCGGCAACATTGTTAATGTATTTAAAAAAATTGAATGTAAATAGTACTTTTCGACAAGGGTGCGGAAGTAGACGTTTTTCGAAAAGTCACATGAAGTAAATAATCTACTTACGCCCTAGTCTCGAGCATTATTTTATACCACGAGAGCGGAAAAATCATATCAAAGTTGTAATTTTGAGGTTTGAGTGGTATAAATTATTTTTTTTAACATTATATAACACATAATTTAATAAAGGAATATAATATTTTTGCATAAATAAACAGGTATTAACGTAATTATAACTATTTTAAAATATTATTTTATAATATAACATATAATATATATGTATAAAATATGTATGTATATAATAATAAAATAAAAAATGGTTTACATATATCATAAAATATAACTCACATTTTTCAAATACATATATTTATTATATGATAAAAGTGGGTCGAGTTTGATCTGAAGATCAACCCAATAACTCAATTAGGATGTTGCATAAAAATAAAAAGTTGATCTTTTACACGAAATGGGTAGAATAGCGAAAAATAATTAGGTCATATTTTTTCTTCTGTCATAAAAATGAAAAATTTAAAAGTTACAGACCTTTAAAGTTTCCAAATTTTTGGTATATATAGATATACACTAATGCTACGTGACGTTATGAAAATATACAATCGTGATGTCACGCAAATTTGAAACAGCTGTAATTACTTAAATTTTCGTTAAATTGAACAAATAAAAAATACAAACTAATTATTTTAGCATACCTATTTGAATATGAAATAATAAAAAATCATGCAACAACCGAATTGAACATACGCTTTATACAGGGTGTCAATTAAGTCCCGGGACGGCTGAATATTTTCTAAAGTACTGCTTTTCTGGAAGAGGTCAAGGTCATTCCTTAAGTAACTTTGAACAAGGAACCCAACGGTGACCTTGGATTTGACCTTGAACTGTTCGTATAAAGCTGCAGTGAGATTACCGTCGATAAAGAAAGGGCCTACGAGAGTATCGTTAAAGATACCAGCCCACACATTCGCCTTTTGTGGATATTGTGTGTGGTTTTCCAACATCCATGCAGGATTTGAGTCAGACAAATATCTGCAATTTTGTCTATTAATTAACCTCACCATTCAAAGTGAAAGTAGCCTCATCCGAAAAAACTATATTGTATAAAAAATTAGGCTCTGCGTTTATTCTATTCATCATCGTTTCGCAAAACTCGAGCCGACGATCCGGATCATCTTCATTAAGCTCCTGTACCAAATGGATTTTATAAGGATGAAAATGAATGCTTTTCAGAATTTTTCGTACGCATTCATGAGAAACGTCATGCTCATGCCCAGCTCTATGTAAACTGAGATGCGGATTTTCAATAAACGCTTGAGCAATTTCAATCTGCTTCTCCTCAGTTGCAACAGATGTTGGGCGACCAGTTCTCTGAAGATCACTAATAGTCCCAAATTCTGCGAAGCGCCGTACAAGTCCTTTCGACTGTAGATTTTGAAATAGGCGTTTGTCCATCTTGATTACGGAAATTGTTATTGAACAGTGTGCGCACTTCAAGGTAAGATCGAACTCGATCTCCCCAACCATGCATCATCAACAAACTTATCCGTTCTCGCTCCGAAAGTTTAGCATACGCCATTTTTTTAATTAGATAAGAATAGTACACAAATTGAAACCAAAAGAAAAACTTATCAGTTGCAAAGGAAAACGAGTTTTTCCAAAAGGAATTTTTAGATAAAATAAATTGTGAGTACTTAAATACCTACGAATTTGAACTACAAATTTGAACACTAAAACTTATTTTGTTCGAAAACTATCAGCCGGAAGTACAATCCAGGAACAACGTAAAATATCTAATAAATTCTGTTTTTTTTTAAATGCTTAATTAGCAAGAGTCCTTAAATTCAGGAACCGCTAACTCATAAACTGTAATGATAAATTCCTGACATCAATCTTTGTTTTTACCTATTTACAAACTTGAAATGAGTTTGGAAACAATTTTAACAAACGTTTATTTTATCTAACAATCATTTTCTTTTGTAAACATTCCTTTTAAGTGACTATTCTGTCTTGAAATATTTTACTTGGGGGTTTTTGGGGTCGCTGAGTTAGAATCTACTACTAAAATTTCGATTATTCCAAATCCAAAATGGCGAATTCAAGATGACGGATGAAAATCTTGGGAACAGCACATTTTTGTCTGGAAATGAGTACTCGGGGATTTTTGGGGTCTCTGAGTTAGGATCTACTACCGAAATTTCATTTTCTTCAAATCCAAGATGTTATTGCCATTAAACTTTGGACCTCTAAGGGAGAGGCAAGGGGACTCACGTTAATCAAGCACCCCAAAGGAAACAGATCTTACTACGTCCACGTCGTTGTTTCTGGGTAACGCTAAAAGTGAGAATAAGGACTGAATGTAAAATTTCTCGCTCTATCGGTTTCCGGTATTATTACTGGGATTTCCGATTAAAAAAACCAGTTGACCTTCAAATGACCTTCAAGGTCAAGTCCAAAGTCAAATTGAAGGTCACAATTACATCCCTTGTTCAACACATCCATACTTGAAATTTCTCGCTCCTTCCGAATCCGGTATCAAAAATAAGGGTTTCCATTTGAAAATATGAGGTCGACCTCGAAACAACCTTGAAAATGAGGTTCAAGGTCAAATCCAAGGTCACCGTTGGGTTCCTTGTTCAAAGTTACTTAAGGAATGACCTTGACCTCTTCCAGAAAAGCAGTACTTTAGAAAATATTCAGCCGTCCCGGGACTTAATTGACACTATAATACACTATTCTACCTTAAATTAAAATACTTTTCGAAATACTATATTTAAATCGGTATTTTCTGCAAACTTAAAAAAATGTTCATTTAAATGGATAGAAGGAACTTTGTTGAAATTACAAAAACGCGTTTAAAATTCGTATGTGATATGCTATTAAACGTTAATTGTTTCACTTGCTCGGCTAGAGTTTTGTTAAAACATTTACATTTGACATGTTCTGAAATGTTCTTAAAGTATATGATAAACATTAAAAAAATGTTAAGGAATTTTCGATATAATGGGCAAGATTAATCGTGGAGTTCCCATTAAAAAATATACATTGCAATAAAAAAATATTACACGTTAAAAAGATTATTATTGTAAAATAAAAATTATTCAACAAAAAAGATGATGATAATAATATTGTAAAACGTATTTTTAAATACAATGCTGTATACCTTTTATGTGATAACAAAAAACAATGAACGCATTTCATAAAAAATAATTAAATAAGTCGGTTTAAATAACCCGGGGCCAAACATTCAGACGCGAAAGAACACGACCTGCGACCATCAATAGGGAACTTGCATGGAAAAATGTATTACGTCCGTCAGATAGATTATTAAAAAATAATTATATTTTATCAAAATAATACGGAAAAAATACTTTTCTGAAATTAAGAGTCATTAGGTCCCTTTGAATGATAATAATGGAAACCTGTATATTTCTTGCGCTACGGCAAGGTTTCGAAAGTCAGGACGGTCAGATTATGCACATATGAATGTGGGAATTTGAACATACAAATTATCGACTTAGTTATAGTCTTTAAAAATCATATTTCGTGATAAAATTTAAAACAATACATGAATTATGACTTTGATAGACTATACCTTTGGTTAATAATTTTTATTTTCAAATTCTACATACGTAACAAAACTATGTGTATTTTTATCACAATAAAGCCTTCCAAATCTAATCCAGTATTGTCATTCAAAGATACCTAATGACCCTTAATTAAAAAGAAGGATTCTTTTAATAATATTTTAATAAAATATATTCAATTTATTATCAATATATAGTTTTATTTAAATAAAAGAGCTCGATGCCCCGTCTTTTACCGTCTATGTATCTTGGTTTTATGTACAATATAAAGTCGCTATATGGGTAAATCTCTAGAACTTTTAACCTATGTGACATAAACTTTACATTACTTTTTTTACATGTTTAAGTAAATTGTAACTGTTACATGCATGCTTATACTGTTGTTTAAGATTTAAATTTATTATTTTTCATATTTCTATATTCACTTTCTGTCATAAATTAATTATACTTATTAATTAAAAACTTGAAATATCATATTTTGTGTACGTCAAATGCCTGATTTAAAATATATTTTCGTTAATCCTCACTATAAATTACTATTTAAAAATATAAAAAAATTACCTTAACACTTAAAAAATATTCAGGAATCAAATGATCTGAATAATAATTACATTTTTCGCATAAAACCGAAATTAAGTGGATTTGAATATTGTCATAGATTTTGTACATCGCAACGCAAAAAGTAGCTTAATGATATACAATTAAATTACTTTAAAAACTATTTTTAGTACATAGAACATAAAAAGAGTATTATTTTAAACAAGATGCAGCTTTATTTTTATTTTTAAAATAATCCTGAAAGATTTAAAAGACTTTTAAATGAGCTGATTCAAAAACGAACGAAAAAAATGTCGCGTCTAAAACGCTTGTTTATGTAGTGAATATTAATTAAAATGAATAAAATAAGTGATTAAAATGTAATATTTTCTGTACTTTTCATATACAATTTTTTATGATATCCAAAATCCTTATATTTATCAGGAAAATTGTAAAAGTACATCGATTTGTCGCGTCTGCAATATTTATCCGCAACGCGCGTTTGTTTAAGGGGACAGATACACCTTAAAATTTTAAATTAATTGATAATACATTTTACGGTAGAAGTAAGGCACTTATCATATATTACCTGATTTTTTTCGGTAAATTTGAACATTTTATCAAAATATAACTATACAAATATTTTTAAAAAATTTTGAGGGTCGTTAGGTCCATTTGATTGGCTATAATGAAAACCTCTATATTTATTCGGCTACCACAAGGTTTATATGTTCAAAATACGTGTAGTTAGGGTATGGGTGTAGGAATTTGTATATAAAAATTATTGACCAAAGTTGTAGTCAAATTAAGCCTTTTTCATAATAAAATTTTAAAAAATTGAAGAATTTTCGCTTAAATAGACTATAACTTTGGTCAATAATTTTTATATACAAATTCCCACACCCATATCCTAGCTACACATATTTTGAATATAATAAAACCTTGAAAGCGTCAATTCGATCACATTGGCTCTCTAAACCTTGCGGTAGCCAAAGAAATATAGAGGTTTCCAAATTTTATAAAAATTTTTATAGTTATATTTTGATAAAATGTTCAAATTTACCGAAAAAAATCAGATAATATATGATAAGTGCCTTAGTTTTACCGTAAAATGTATTATCAATTAATTTAAAATTTTAAGGTGTATTTGTCCTCTTAAACGCCGCAAATTTGAATCACAACCTCTATTCATAACTAATAAAATTTCATAATAACAATACTAGACGTGATATGTTAATATTTTATAGTCATGTAATCTATTTCGAGCGACTTGAAAGTGAAGATAAAGAGAGAATATTAGTAGCACAAGCGAAATACAGATTGACACGAACACAAAGAAAGGATTAAGCAGAAAAATAAATACAATAAAAATAAAATTTTATTGTATTCTCAAAGATACTATTAATAATATTTTAAGCATTTAAATTATTAATAAATACGTTTATAATCATTTTAAATATTTAAAGAAGTACAATTTATAGTTTTTAAATCATTAAAATTATAAATCTCTGACATATTTTCGAAATTAGGCACTTGTTTTCGGCTTGTTCGTGATTATATTTTAGTAGTTTATACACTTAAGAAATTGTGTAAAAAAATTAGAACTGTCATCCTAAATTAAGTTTACCTGATTGTTAATGTGAACAAGTCAAAGATTCTAGAGATTTACCTATATGCACGCGAGAGTATTAAGCGAACGCGCGCTTTCAACCGGCATCCGTTGCTTTCGATCTATACACACTTCTCCTCTTCTCCTTCAAGCGCGCACACACACTTCACCTTCCGCGCTATGATTAAATTATCTGTATAGTTCGGGCGCTCAGCCGCTAAGTTCGCTAGCTCACGACTGACAAGAATCGCCCCGAATCCGCCCATGCACACTGGCAATCTCTCTACTAATCTCTGGCTAGGCTTAGGCTGGAATTTATAGTCGACACCAGGGTTGTATATTCTACGCCGATGAGAGGTTTCATACATGACAGCGTAAGATACATGTATCATATGCATTGAAAGTAAGAAAGTAAGTATCATACATCTAATTAAAAACAATTTTTTTGTACTGCAAGAACTACTAGATAGAAAATTTTATTGACCGTTTCATTTGCAGCAAGGACAATAATTAGTATTCTAAGTGTAAATAATTCATATTAATATTGAACCAATTTCAATTAACCTGTGAAAATCATAATTTATTCCCATAATATAAAAAGTAAGGTTACTATAATTTGTATCCATTTCTAGATTCATTGTAAATAAATATTCAGTGCAATTATTATTTAAGTCATAAATAAAGTTAAAATTATATTAATATTCTTTGCAGAAATTATTTGTTGAATTTTTTAAATCGGTGCAGATGGGATTTATAATATTGTACATAATTTAGTTATTTAATGATAAAAAGATGAATCCTGCAAATAGAAACTCAAATCCTAATTCAGTAATAAATGACGTAAGTATTTTCTTGAAATATTTATTTAGTATTTGTTATATCCATGATTACAAGTGAAATAATGTACAATAATATAAACATTTAAGTACGATTGTGTAATTGTGAATAGAGTGCTTGCTACACTTAGACTTCAAGTTCATTTCACATTAACTTTTGGTATCAATAACTTTTGTTCTGTTTATATGTAAAAAAAATCTTTTAAGAAAAATACTCGATTAGTTATTTTTCAATTGGTCTAACTGTTATGGCATTAATGATATTCAGCATTTAAAGTTAAAGCGAGATAAACTTATAATAGTGCTTACTGTTTTAGGTACAAAATTAATTTAATAATGTTTACGTTTCAGGATCTGTCTAAAAAAAGGGAGGAAGAAAAAAAGAAAGTGCCAAAATAGATGAAGCATTGGGCAAATTTTTCTTTGGATGCAATATATCATTCAATACTATTGAGTCTGTACATTTTAGAAATTTCGTACATGCTTTAAATCCAGATTATAAAGTTCCATGTCGACAATATATATCCTCAACATTGTTAGATAAGTTGCATGAGCAGATGTTAGAGGAGAGAAAGGAACAATTGTGTGAAAAGGACAGCTGTATGTTGATCGATGGTTGGAAAAATTCTTCGTCAAATAAAAAAAATGTTGTTGTAACCGTTCACAATGCTGATGATGGCAAGCAGCATTTCATTGAATCATATGATTTTACTCAAGAAAACGAAACAGCCTTGGAGTGGACCAAGATAGTGAATAAAGCAGTGCTAACGGCAAAAGAAAAATATAATACAACTATTTTTGCTACGGTTTCAGATAATGCTTCTAACATGATAAGTATGGGACGCTCAAACAATTTATGGCACTCAACTTGCTACAGCCATAGTGGTAATCTACTAGCAAAATCACTTATTAATAAATATTTTGCAAATTCAGTTAATAGCTTACTAAAAGAATTTAAAAATCCAGCGCTGCAACAAGAACTGTTGAAATTGAACGGAAGCAGAGTCGTGCTAGCTGGTGACACTCGTTGGTGTAGTTATCGAGACAGTTCTGCAAATACTTTAAAAAACTTACCATTAATGAGACAAATAGCTGATGAACAAAAATTTACTATAAAAGATGAACTTGTACTTTTACTTCATGATGATGAATTTGAAAGAAATTTAAGAGAAACTATAAACCTATTGGATCCTGTCTGTATTCTCATTAACAAATGTCAGGCTTCTAATTGCAAATTGGCAGATGCTACAGAACTATGGTTGACATTAGATATGAAAACGAACGATTAAGATATTCTGGCTATTGTTGATGCTCGTAAACAAAAATGTTTGAAGCCTATAGGATATGCAGCAAATTTATTGCATCCTGAATATCGAGGACAACATTTGTCAGTTGAACAAATTGAACAAGGATATGAATTCATAAATCAACATTTAAATGAACAAGGAAGAAGAGAATTCGCATCGTTCACTGATAAATCAAGCACATTTTCATTACTTTATGAGAAAGAAGTAATGGATCCTACTGTCTTTTGGTTCATGGTCAAACCTAAAACACCCAATTTGGCAAAGTTGGCTGTGAAGCTGCATAGAATTCCAGCTGCATCGGCACAAATTGAGAAATTATTTTCTAATTGGTCATATGTGCATTCGATACTGCGAAATCGACTTAACAACGATAAGTCTAAGAAGCTAGTTGATTTATATTATTCACTTTGCAATGAAGATATTTATTTCACAAAATTAACATTTCATGATCCATTTTCTGACGATGAGTAAATTAACATGGTTTTATTCTATTTTGTAAGATAACATTTTTGTGTATATAAGTAAAATAATAATATAAATAATATATGTAATAAACAAAAACTTTGTTAATAATTCTAAGAGTTGTATTTACTTAACTTAAATAACTAATTGGACAAACATGAATGATCGTATAGAAGTTTTTTTCACGGAAAATTATTGGTATTTAGTGCAACATATTTTTTATGGTAAATTGTTAAATAACTAATATCAACATTTTTTATATAATGGTACTTTATCAGTTTTAAAATGAAATTTAATGAATTAAAATGAGTTAAATAAAAAACGAGGAATGGCTAACATTTGGACCCAAGATTTGAAATCATAAAAAAATATTCGTTGTGTTTATTTACAAAATTGTAAAACATTATAAAAATTGATAAAAATTGATAAATACCGATAAATATTAATAAATACCGATACTAAATGCTGAATAGTGATAAAAAATTATAAATATCGATAATAAGAAATTAAAACTAATAAAAAGTAATAATTACTCAGAATTTTAATAGTTTTTATTGATATTTATCAGTTCCTATTACTTTTTATTGATATTTATCGGTTTTTATTAGTTTTTATCGCTACTTATCCGTTTTTATTACATTTTATCCGCCAGAAAAAAAAAAGAAAAAACTGTACCAAACGCTGTAAAAAGGCGAATGATGAAACAAAAAACCAATAGCATAAAATCCTTTTTTGTTTCCATTTCTTGTTTCATATAAATAGGCGCATTATGCCTAGAAAAGACAAACATACTATTTTAAGCCTTTATTTTACTCCCAAGAAATCAATCATTTTAAATAGGGTTTAGAAGGGGGCTGGAGACAGAAATAAAAACCAGTCAGTTTAATTCTATCTATGAAATTTTTAGTGTAATATGTTCAAAACATACATGCAAAAAAATCACAGCTATTAATTCTTTGTCCATACCCTCAGGGTAGGGGTTGGATGAGGGCTGAAACAGGAAAAAAATTCTATCTCGTCAGCATATCATTTAACTTGTCAAATTTTCTATGTAAGACATTAATTACCCCCGAAATATACCTACAAAAAATCTACAGCCAAATCGTATGTTCGCTACCCCCATGGCAGGGGTTTAAGGGATTGGAAAAGGTCGGCCCACGTGAAAAGTCCCACATAGCTACCACATGGAAATCATATGGATTCCACATGATTCCCATATGGTACCAATTATGGAAACCACGTAGGAACCACGTGGGTTTTTGGAAAGATTTCCCAGTCGAAAACACATGGTTTCCATATAGATTTTACATGGTTTCCACATGATTACTAAAAAATATAAATATTTAATCAAATAAGCTAGATGGTATTTACGTGGAAACCATGTGGTAACCACTATAACTACAAAAAAGTTACAGCCAAATCGTACGTCCGCTACCCCCTGTCGGGGGTTGGAAGGGAGTTGGATTTAGAAAAAAAAATCTAACTTGTCAGAGATCCTTTTCATCTGGTAAATTCTGTATGCAACATGTTCGTAATCCACTAAATATACCTACAAAAAAGTTACAGTCAAATCGCATGTCCGCTACCCCCTGGCGGTGGTTGGAAGTGGGTTAGATTTAGAAAAAAAATGTAACTCTTCAGAGATTCATTTCATTTGGAACATTCTGTATGAAATATGTTCCTAACCCTCCAAATGTACCTACAAAAAAAGTTACGGCCAAATCGCACAATCACTACCCCCTGGATGGGGGTTGGAAGGGACTTGGAATTAGAAATAAAAAATCGAACTCGTCAGGGATTCAATTTATCCGTGAAATTCTTTATGAAATATGTTCGTTACCCTCTAATTATAATTACAAAAAGTGTTGCAGACAAATCTTATATCCGCTATCCCCTAACCGGGGGTTGAAGGGGTTGAAATCAGAAAAAAATGTAACTTGTCAGAGATTCATTTCATCTGGGAAATTCTGTATGGAACTTGTTCGTAATCCAATAAATATACCTACAAAAAAGTTACAGCCAAATCGTATGTCCGCTACCCCCTGGCGGAGGATGGAAAAGGGTTGGAAACAGAAAAAATCTAACTCATCATAGTTTCGATTTATCTTAAAATTCTTTATGGAATATTTTCCCAACCGCCAAAATGTACCTACAAAATACTACAAACTTGATCCCTAAACCTTGTATATATAAACCATTTTTCTAGATACTTGCAGCATAATTCATTAGACCCTTAACCCTTAAATTCAATAAACCATTACACCCTGCATCGATACACTTTAAACCTATAAACCACATTACCGTTAAAATTAAACTCTCAGGTGCTACACATTTAAATCCTAAATCTTCAATCCATGAATTTTTAAACTTTATATCCTCACAACCTAAACACGTAAACATTAATCTCTAAATCCTTATATATTTAGACCCTTACACTCTACACCCTTGAACCTAAAGTTAAGTTACTGTCTTTGTCATTAAATCATAAGTTAACAAAGTCTAAGACCTTCTGAGTCTTATCATCTGTGGCTATAAACACTAAAACCGTATACTTGACAGATTTACTCATTAAAAATGTTCAGTTAAAAACCTTTTAAAATCTAAACACGTAAAAATTAAATTCTTTAATCGTTATCCCTACTTAAAACTTATACTTATAGCCTAATCTAAAATCTCGTATTCATTAAAGACTGAAACCTCAAGCTCTACGCCCATATATCCTAATCCCATTTTAAACCCTAACAGTCATTAACCCAAAACCAGAATCTCTAATCTCATGAACTTTAAACTCATAAACTTTGAACCTATAAACCCTACACCCATAAATCCCATAAGTCCTAACTCCTAATCCCTCAAATAATAAATTGGATAACCGTTGAACCAAAAAACTCCAATTTTATGAACTTTAAGCTCATACGCCATACAACCTATATTTCTAACTTCTTAAATAAGTTACTGAGTAGGAAAGTGTAAGGAGAAGTAAGTTAAAAATTGATTAATTTTTTTTAGCGAGTTCATACGAGAGTTAGTATGTAAGTAAGTAATAACTGCATCTATAAAGATGCAATAGTGAATGCGTGAGTTCGTGTGTGATCGAGTGAATGAGTGCAAATCGTGCATAATACATCCGTGAGTGTGTGAATGAGTAGCGATATGAGCAAATGAGTTCGTGAGCAACAGCATAAGTGAGTGCGAATCGTGCTAAGTACGTCTGTGATTGCATAAATGAGTGAAGATGTGAGAAAGTGAGCGCAGAGTGTGTGAACAAGAAAGTGCATATTTAAGTGCATGAATAAGTACGCAAGTGAGAATATATGTAAATGTGGGCGTGTATGAGTGTGTGATTGAGTATATTAGAGCGTGCATGAGTAAGTGCATAGTGAGTGGTGGGAGTGAGCAGAGAGTATGCAACTGACTACGCAGGTGAGTGAATAATTGAGTGAATATGTAAGTGAGTGAGTAAGTGTGTGAATTAGCGAGTGAGTTAGTGAGGAGGTTAGTGCAAGAATTACTAAGTGAATGAGTTCGTTAGTTAGTCGCAGATAATTGAGTATACGAGTATGCTGTTAGTACATGAGTGACTATCTTAATAAGAAAGAAAGTGTGTGAAGGAGAGAGGAAGTGAGTACCGATGTATGAAAATATGATAGTGAGTGAGTGCGTGTATTAATATTTTTGAGTGGGCAAGTGAGTAAAGTGTGTTGTGTAAGTATGTGAGTATGTAAGTGAGTGCATAAAGTGAGAAAGTGAGAAAGGGTGATTGTAAGAGCGTGAGTGAGTGAGTGAGTGAGCACCTACGTACAAAAGTGTCATAGTGGTTGGATGCAATAACAAGTAAGTGAGTGAGAGAGTTAGTGCAATAGTGAGGGAGTGAGTTCGTGTAATAGCGAGTAAGTGAGTTAGTTCGAGAGTAAGAAGGCAAAAGAGTAATTAAGTACATACTTATGATAAAGCGAATGTGTGCGTGTAGGCGTGAGTATGTTAGAGCGTGCACGGGTAAGCGCGTACGTGAGTGTGTGAGTAGTCAGTTTGGGAGTGAGGTTTGGGAGTGACGGTAGAGAGGCTTAACTCGTTGGCCAAGAGAACTAAAGCTCGGCCCTGTGGGGAGTGAACTGGTTCCTAATTCACTGGACTCTATAGATGGGTCTCGAGTGCGGCGGGTTGAGGATTGAGCATCTCGGCGGGCGGGGTGGCGCGGGCGAGGATCGACGAGAGTGGTAAAGCCGTTCTCGGATGGCCTGAGCCTGCAAGATTCTACCCTAGGCAAGGTCGAACCTCACCTGGGATCTCTCTGCAGGTCGGGGCTCTCTAGTCTGCTGAACAGGAGCCAGGAAACCACTCTGGTGCCTGCTTGACGAAGTATAGAAGCTCAGCTGACCCCGAAGAAACAACGAAGAAACATCCCCCCAAATCGGGCTTGGAGAGGCCCGTTTTTGGGTCTTCAATCACCGACCTAAGCCAGGTGGTGTGAGCTTCCGTGCCCGTATTGGCTTTCTTGGCACCGGGGTTAGGATGGTGTCGCAAGCGGAGCCTCGGGGACACCGGGCGACCTCCCCGAGTAAGCAGCCTTACCCCCGTAAGATGCTCTGCGGGGGTGGACCTTCATTCCTCACCACTCGTGGGAACAAAATGAATATAAACAATAATCAAAATCAAAACCAAAAAAAAAAACAAAAAAATATAAATAAAATAGAAAATTTGACTGGGGAAACGGAGCTTGGCAATATGGAGGTCGATGAGGCTCTAGAAGCCACATTGCCCCATTATTCTCCGAATCTGTCGCCAGTCATAGACCAGGGAGGAGCAGAGGCCGCATCTCAGGTTGTAACAGCCGGAGAGTTGATGACCCAGAGCCCCCTGGTCCAAGCCGATCCTAAAGAAAGCAGTTCTGGGTGGTCCCACAAAAGACTATGTGAGGCTGCCAGGAAAAGGCTCAGAAGAGAAAAGTTGGCTCATGAGACCGCCAATTCTGGTGGCGCTGCAACTGCGGGTAATTTCGGGGGGGGGGGGGGGGGCACCGAAGAGACGACCGGAGTCCACGGACACCCCTCCTTCGGCTTACCGCCAAATGGAAAAACCCAAGGGAGCGACCGATCGGGGACCTTCGGCCGCCCACCCGGCTCCTCCTAGGAGGAGTTGGTTGATTGGGAGAGGGTTCCTGACGGATCCTCAGAGGGCCAACCCGTTGACAATCTTGGTGGTGGACGAAAACTACCCCGAAAGCCCGCTCACCCCGGAGATGTTCACACAGTTCCGGGGGCGGTCAGGAAAGGGTATTTGGAATTGCCACCCCAAGATTGGCCTAGATTTGACAGCTCATTCTGCAAAGAAGGCAAAAAAACCCGAGGCAAAAAAGTGGTTAATAGAACAATTACCCACTTTTGACTTACCCTGAGAGGGCCGCAAATTAAAAGCGGGAGGGATTGAGCTCCTCCGGGGCCAGGTAAAAGCCGTCGCATGGTTCCCAATGCCAATTGAGAAGCCAGAGACGATCCTGAAGATCCTGCACGGGTTCAATCTGACCCTTAACACGAGCACATGGCGCGTTATCAGTGCCCCGACAGTGGAGGATGGAGCGAGGCGGGAGGGAGATAAACAACTCCTGGTTCTGTCGGCCCCAGAATCACAGACGGAGGCGCTGGCCACTTTGGAAGACAGGCCTTGGTATGACCTTGGACGTGCCACCTATAAGGTGACGCGCCGAAGGCCGCAGGGGCCTGTAGGTAACAACGAGGAGAAGCAGCCGATGATGTCGTAAAATGGCACCACCAAACCTTCCCATCATTCAAATTAACTTGCACCACAGTAAAGACACCTCAGCTGCAATGCTTAGGAGTATGACTGTGGTGCACACAGGCATCGCGCTAATCCAAGAACCTTGGGTTTTGAACGGTGCTATTAATAGGTTAGGGAACTTTATTTGTTTCAGTGATCCAGAGTCGAAGAGGCCCAGGACCTGCATACTGGTCAAGGAACCAACGCTATACCACTACTCGACCTTAGCACAGGGGATCTGATGGTGATTTCTACAACGTTAGAGGGAGTAGGCAGGATAATACTTGTCTCAGCCTACTTCCCGTATGATAACAATGACGACCCACCCAGGGAAGTCTGCAGATTCGTGGAATTCTGCACAGAACAGGATATACCACTGATTTTAGAGTGCAATGCTAACACCCATCATACGATATGGGGGAGCACGAACATCAATACGAGGGGCACCACACTTCTGAATTACTTGGTTGACAGAAACCTAGACATTCTGAACGTCGGTAACACTCCTACTTTTCGCAATGCAAACAGAGCCGAGGTGATTGACATAACCATCTGCTCCAACAACATCACGCACATGGTTAGAAACTGGAGAGTCAGGGATGAGCCATCGTTATCTGAACACCTTCAGATAACGTACGAGGTGGGTAATGCAGGGCGGAAGCAACCTAGATGGTTTCGCGACCCTAGGCTCACCCTCTGGAAGATTGCAATATTGAACTGGAGGCCATTTTAAAGAAAGTACCAGTCGACATTAGGGACAGGGAAACTCTAGAAGAGGCAGCCCGCATTTTCACAGACGGTATCAGTTTGGCCTTTCAGAGGAATGGCGACGTCAAAAGGACCAAAAACAAAGGTGAAGTTATCTGGTGGAGTAAAAAACTGGAAGCACTCAAGGAGAAAACGAAAAGACTTCTCAAGGCAGTCAGGAAAGCACACAGCACAACGCTGTGGAATTCTTACAAAGCGGTAAGGAATGAATACAAATCCACGGTAAAGGAGGCACGCAAAAGAAACTGGGCCACTTTCTGCGAGAACATCAATGCAGGAAAAGAGGTGGCAAGACTGGACAGGATTCTATCCAAGAATCCGGAAGCCATTCTGGGCATGTTAAAACTCCCTAACGGCAGTTATGTCACAGCTGATGAGGAGACTCTCTCCCTCCCGACTCCGCGGAGTTCGGGGTTGGCTGCAGGAGGTTGTTCACCGAATAAGGAGAACGACGCCGGCTGGCCAATAAAATCGTCACGCCGATCAGGGTCAGGTGGGCAGTAGGGTCTTTTAGTCCTTATAAGTCACCGGGACCCGATCGTATATATCCGGCCTTGCTACAAAAAGCGGAGGACGTTATCATTGGCCCGCTTACAAGATTAATACGGGCGAGTATTGCACTTGGGTTTGTCCCCACCAAATGGTGGGGTACAAGAGTAGTGTTTATACCGAAACCAGGTAAATGCGGATACACCTCCCCAAAAGACTTCCGCCCCATCAGCCTGACTTCATTCATACTCAAGACTGTCGAAAGGCTGATAGACAGATACATACTGAACCCTTTCCTGTAAAAAGAACAGCTCCACAAGGACCAACACGCCTACAGGGCTGGAAGGTCAACAGAGACCGCACTTTTTAGCGCGATCTCTTTCATCAAAACACAGGTGGAGGCCAAAGAACATGCCATTAGTGCTCTTATGGACTTAGAGGGGGCCTTCAACCACACATCAAGGGACGTAATAAAAGAGGCCTTGAGCAGTCACAAGGTTCCCCCTTGCTTAATCGACTGGATCGACCACATGGGTAACAGACATCTCGAGACCACCAAGGGCGACACAACGCTACGAGGAAAGGTGGGGACTGGGTGCCCAGAAGGAGGCGTACTATCTCCCCTTATCTGATGTTTGGTGGTAAACGAGTTGTTGAAACAGCTCAGCGAAATGGGGTGCAAAGTAATCGGTTACGCTGATGACATCAAAGTTATCATCCGTGGATCATTCCTGGACCCCTTGATGGGCATTATCAATAAAGCATCTTAACGCCTGGTGCACATGTACGGGACTATCCGTCAATCTAGCAAAGACGTAAATAGTAGTCTTCACCAGGAAATATAAGTGGAACAGACAATGCAATCTTGTACTCAGTGGACAGAAACTGCCCTCAAGAACAAGGTAAAATACGAGTACCTAGGTGTAATCCTGGATAGTAAACTATCATGGAAAGAGCACCTATAGTATGCAACCGAAAAACTCACAGCATGCCTGTAGCAACTGAGAAGGACCGTAGGAAGCAACTGGGCTTTGAGACCAGAAATAATGAAATGGATGTATGAGGCGGTCCTTAAACTGTGACTTACTTACGCGGTCATAGTCTGGTGGAACAGAACTGCCCTGTTAACAGCAAACATCATACTAGAGAGAACAATAATCTTGATTCTCAGGTCCATCTCTGGAGCGACTAGGACTACTCCTACTGCAGCTCTGGGAATGGTCCTGAACATTATGCCTTTCAGACCAACCTTGGAGGCAGAGGCTGCAAAAGCCCTGCACAGAGTGAGAAGAGTACTCGTAGAGGAGAGAATTGGGGAATCCATAAGATACGCCAAGGAACTGGATGGAAGGGACGTTCTGAGGTTGACCCTGGACACCACGAACACGCGTTTTCTCTTCGATAAGAAATACAGAATCAGTTTATCATCCAAAAAAGACTGGGTGACAGGTAAAAGCAGCCTAGCAAGCGGGAGAAATCTGTATTACACAGACGGATCCAAAAGTACGGTAGGTACTGGAGCGGGCATATACTGTAGGCGGAACGGTAAAGGCACTATCGTGCCCTTGGGCCAGTACGCCACGGTCTTCCAAGCCAAGTTGGTAGCTATAACACGTTGTGCTGGGTTGGTTGCAGAAGCGGTCTCAGAGGGACGGGTGTACATCTGCTCGGATAGCAAGAGCGCTCTACAGGCACTCAACAGTTATACAACAAAATCCAGATTAGTATGGGGATGCTATGAAGCCCTCAATGATCTGGCAGGAACCGGGAAGGTCACGCTATTATGGACCCCAAGACACAGCGGTATCAAGGGTAACATGATAGTTCGTGCATAAAGGGGTGAATGCGTATGTATCTCAGTAAGTTCGAAAGTGTGTCAGTAGGTGCGTGAGTGATTAAACAACTGAGTACCTTAGTATAAAAGTGCGATAAGGAGTGAGTGCGTATGTAAGCCAATGAGTTAGCGAGCAAGCGAGTGAGTGAGTACATAAGTGCGTGAACGAGGAAATAAGTGCGCAAATGAGCAAATTTGTCAAAAAATGAGTGAATACGTGAGTAAGATTAAGCTCTTACTCTAAGTAAGTAAGAATCTAGTCAAGTGAGTATATAAGTAAATGAGTGTAATAGCGAGTGAGTGAGTGGAATAACGAGCGAATGAGTATGTGGGTTCGTACATAAGTAAATTAACCGTAAGTGTGTAAATAAGTGAGTATGTAAACTAGTAAATATGTTGGCAAGTGAGTGAGAGAGCGTGAGCAAATAAGAGCATGGGAGACAAAGCAAGTGAGTACGTGAGTATAAAACAGCGATAGTGAATGCATACTTGTGTGAGTGAATAAGCGTCCGAGTGAGTGTGTGAATCAGAGCGTGAAAGTGAAAGTGAGCGAATTTGTGAGCAAATGAGTGAGCATGTGAATAAGTGATTCAGAATGTGGCCAAGTGAGTATCTAAGTAAATGAGTGCAAGATCAAGTAAGTGAGTGCAGTAACGAAGTGACTGCGTGAGTCAGTGATTGATTATGTCGGATCGTAGATAAGTAAATTTATCCGTGAGTGCGTAAGTGAGTATGCGAGCAAGTGAGTGAACGAGTGTGCGAACAAAAAAATGCATGTGTAAGTGTTTGAGTAAGAAGGCAAGTGAGTACGTAAGTAAATGATTATGACGGCCAGTGAATAGGCGCGTATGAGGGAGTAAATATGTTAAATCTTACAAGGACAATTACATAGGTAAAAGCGTAAGTGAGTGTGTATGTAAGTAATTAGTGTGTTTAGTAGAGGTGAATGTGAGCGAGTATATCAGTAAGTAAAAAAGTGTGTTAGTAAGTGCGTGAATGAGTGAGTAAGTGAGTACCCAAGTACAAAGGTGTGGTGGTGAGTGAAGGCGTGTGAGAGTGGGTGAGTGATCGAGTGAGTGAGCGAGTGAGGAAGAGAGAGAGAGAGTTAATAAGTGAACTAAAGAGTAAGTATAGATTCGTAAGTGCGATCAAGTAAGTGCTTGAGTAAGAGCGTGAGTGAGTAAGTAAGTGAGAAAATAAGAAAATGAGTGTGATAGCGACATAATGTGTCAGATAGTGAGTGCATGAATCAGACAGTCTGTCGGATCGTACATAAGAAAGTGCATACGTGAGTGAATAGTGATTACGTATGTAAGTAAATATGTATATAGATACGTACGTACGTAAGTAAGGATGTAAGTGAGTATTTGAACGAGTGAGTGCGCAAGTGAGTGAGTGTGTGTAACTACATGGGTAAGCGCAGAAGTATATGATTACGCTAAAGAGAGAAAGGGTGCATGTATAATTACATGAGTGAGTGAGTGTGTTAGAGTGCGAATGAGTAAGTGCGTTCGTGAGTGCGTAGGTGAGTAAATAGTCATTGAGTAAATTAATGAGTAGGTGAGTGCGACAACAACTGAGCCAGTGCGTGAGTTACTGAGTGCGTAATTGAGTGTGTATATGAGTAAGTGAAAAAGTGCGTTAGTAAATACATGTTTGAGTTAGCAAGTGAGAAGCTTGGTACAAAGGTGCGATGGTAAGTGAAAGCGTGTGTGAGTGGGTAAATGAGTCTATAAGTAAATGAGCGAGGTACCGACTGGGTTAATAATGCGCCTGATTCTGCATGAGTAAGTGCTACGCATGCAAGTTCTTGGGTAATTGCGTACGTATGGGCGCGATTAAGTGCATACACGTAGTAAGAACATAAGTAAGTAGGTATGACAGCAAATAGGTGAGCACATGAGCCAGAGCATAAGTGAGTGAGAATGTTAGCAAATAGATACGATTTTGGCTCTGTGTGCAAGTGAGTACATAAGTAAATGAAAGAAAGTTAACAATCATCTTTATAATATAAGGAATATATATTTCATATGCGAAAAATATATTATAATATCTAATGCCTGTAATTCATATGGGTATTGAAATAGCCGTTGTTTGAAATTGTGCTTTTAAAATCTAAAGCCTATTTTTTTTTTATTAACTCAAGTGAGTTAATGTAAGTACATAACAGGTGAGAAATCCGTTAAACATTATCTGACATTTCGATGTTTGCCAACGGATTTTTATTGATGTTACTTTTGAACGTATTTCTTACCTAAATTAACACTTTTTCGGGAATTTCTCGTGCTTTAACACTCTTTTTTACAGATGTGTAACAGTTTTTTACATTACAAAATTTCTAGTAAAACACGTTACTTCAAGAAATCGTAAATATTTTAAATCAAGGTTATTAATTTCTTAATTACAATTAAATAAAATATCCTACTAAATAAATTACAAAGAAATACTGAGATACTACTTCGAATATAAAACAATTTCTAACGTAATCACCCATTTCTCACGAAATTTCCAATTTATCACGTGATTTCTAACGCGACATGTATGTTAGCACGCGATTCCAATGTTACACTATAGTACAAGTATACTATACAGTATACTATAGCAATGTCATGCTATCACAACAAAAGCAAAAAATCATATGACAATTACATGAAAAAATAGAATTTAGGGGGTAGCGAACATACGATTTCAATGTAATTTTTCTCATACACAGATGAAATTAAACCCTGACGAGTTAGATTTTTTCTGTTTCCAACCCCTTTCCATCCCCCGCCAGGCGGTAGCGGACATATGCATTGATTGTAATTTTTTTGTAGGTATATTTCGGGGGTTGTAAACATATTGCATACAGAATTAGAAAGATGAAATGAATCTCTGACGATTAGATTTTTTTTATGTTTCCAACCCCATTTCAATCCCTGTCAGAGGGTTAGCAGACATGCGATTTGGATGTAATTTTTATTATAGGTATATTTTGGAATAAAATACATATTCTAAAAAAAATTTTAGAGATAAAATGAAACCTTGACGAGTTAGGATATTTTTGCTGTATCCCACCCAATTCCAACTCCTGACACGAGGGTAGCGGACATACGAGTTGGCTGTAACTTTTTAATAGATTTCACAAAAAATTTCAGAGATAGAATGAAACCCTGACGAGTAAGAATATTCTTTTTGTTTCCAATCCCATTCCAACCCCTGTCAGGGGTGTAGCGGACATATGATTTGACTGTAGTTTATTTTACTGGCATATTTTGGAGTAATAGACATATTTTAAGAAAACTTTCTGAGATAAAATGAAACCTTGACGAGTTAGGATATTTTTTATGTATCCCACCCCATTCCAACCTCTACCATGGGGGTAGCAGACATACGAGTTGGCTGTAACTTTTTTATATAGATCTTTAGGGGTAGTTAATAGATTTCACAAAAAATTTCAGAGATAGAATGAAATCCTGACGAGTAAGAATATTTTTTCCGTTTCCAACCCCATTCCAACTCCTGTCAGGGGTGTAGCGGACATACGATTTGGCTGTAATTTATTTTACAGGCATATTTTGAAGTAATAGACATATTTCAAGAAAACTTTCTGAAATAAAATGAAACTTTGATGAGTTAGAATATTTTTCTGTTTCCAACCCCATTCCAACCCCTGCCACAGCGGCAGCGGACATACGAGTTGGCTGTAACTTTTTTATAGGGATCTTTAGGGGTAATTAGTATATTTCACAAAAAATTTCAGAAATAAAATGAAATCCTGACGAGTAAGAATATTTATTCCGTTTCCAAACCCATTCCAACCCCTGTCAGGGGTGTAGCGGACATATGATTTGGCTGTAATTTATTTTACAGGCATATATTTGAATAATAGACATATTTCAAGAAAACTTTCTGAGATGAAATAAAATCTTGACGTGAGAATATTTTTTCTGTATCTCACCCCATTCCAACCCCTGCCACGGGGGTATCGGACATACGATTTGGCAGTAATTTTTTTTTATAGGTACCTTTTGGGCTAAAAGACATATTCCGGGAAAAATGTCTGAGTTAATATGAAACTCTGACGATTTAGAATTTTTTCTGTATCCAACCCCGTTCCAACCCCTATTTAAAAGGGTTGATGACTTGGGGATGAAAGAAGGGCTCAAAATAGTTTATTGAATTTTCTAGGCATAATGCATCCATCGATACCCATAAGATTTTTTCGTTTTCCTTCTAGAAAAACTTTCTAAAGTTCCGACTCATTTTATCATAATTTAAATACGAGGCGAACCAGCTCCAAAGAAGGCAAAGACCGTAAAGTCAGCTGGTAAGGTTATGGCTACAGTTTTTTGGGATGCACGTGGAATTATACTTATTGACTACTTGGAAAAGGGTAAAACAATTACTGGTGAGTATTATGCATCATTATTAGAGCAGCTGAAAGAAGAAATTAAAAAAAAACGACCACATTTGGCGAGAACAAAAATTCTCTTTCATCACGACAACGCCCGAGTTCACACATGCTTCGTTTCAATGGCTAAAATTGAAGAACTAAAATTCGAATTGGTCGAACACCCACCGTATTCACCAGATTTAGCCCCCAGTGACTTTTCTTATTTCCAAACTTGAAAAAATGGCTCGGTGGACAGAGATTTACGGACAACGAAGACGTCATTGCCTCTGTAAGTGCTTATTTTGAGGAACTTCCGAAAACGCACTTTTCTGAAGGATTAAAAAAACTTAAAAAGCGATTGACCAAGTGTATAGAGCTCCAAGGAGATTATGTTGAAAAATAAAAAAAAATTTACCCAAAAAAAATTGTTTTTATACTTTATTCTAAAGACTTATTGAACTACCCTCGTACTAGGTGAAAAAATATCAAATAATAATTTAAATAATTTAATTTATGACAGAAATTACGTGGTGAAAAACAAGCAATGTGGTTAAAGGTAACTTAAGAACATAGGAAATGCGTAAAAAATCGTGTCATAATCTCACGTGATTGCTCACGTGATTTTTTAGCAGAGTAGATAAATAACATAAATATGCCTACTTAGTTATTGTATGATAATGTCGTGAATAAAATAACAATTTCACAGATACATGTTTAAAAACTAAATTAACTTTTTACAAAGTTAATGTTTAATTAACTTTGACAACGTAACAGTGAATTATAATAAATGAATTGGTAACTTCGTAAAATAATCTTTACTTTTTAAGTTTCATAACTGTTTATTTTATTCCAATCTTATCGTATTACAGTGTTGTACATTAAAACAGAACAATATTTAAAGTTTATTTTATATTGACTCACCCCCACATTAATTTAATAATTGTTCAATTTTAACATCTACAGAACAATGTTATTTGAGACAGCCGTCATCTTACAATGAATATGGTTATAGTAATAATATGTTTAACATAGGTTGTTCTTACATAGGAACATTGTTACAGTAACAGTTTCAAACTTTTTAAAGTAAACTTAACATCATATTTTTATATAATATATATTAAAGCATTTTTCTCTCAATACTAAAACAATACTTCTCTCAATACTTTTACTCTTTCTAGTATAAGTCTTTTCATTGTATTTCTTGTGATATTGTAGTCACTTTTAATAAATATGCTTTTCAAAGTTAATATTTTCAAATCTACGTTTTAATACATTGCGTATAACTCTTTTTAAAGTTTCTTTAAATAAATAGACCATTACATTTTAATATAATATATATCAAGTTACTCTTTTCATTAAGGCTAGTGTGTAAGTCTTCACAGTATAATGTTTGAGATCACGCAATCACTTACAATGAATATTTATTTAATAATATTAATATCTTTTAATCATTGAAGAAACATATCGTATATCAAACATTTGTATACATGTATTCAGGTACTTTTCTTTCGATTATATATATAGATTGCCTTGCCTTCGCAGAATGTTATTTATCTTAAAATTCTAGATATTACATATTTATACCATAAAGCAAAATTTCAATCTTTGTAGGAATACATTGCGCATACATTTTTTAAAATCTCCTTAAGCAAATAGATCGTTACATTTTAATATAATATATTAAGTTACTTTTTTGATTAAATTTTTGTGATATCGCAGCCACTTAGAATGAGTATTCATTTTTAAATATTAATATATTTAAATCGTAGAAGAAACATATCACATATGAAACATTTTTATACATATATATAGGTACTTTTCTTTCAAATATATATGTTTCATTCGATTATATATATATATATATAGATTGCCTTTCCTTCGCAGAATATTCTTTGTCTCGAAATTCTACATATTACAGATCTATAAAATAATCTCAAAATAATTATTTTTACTATATCGATCTATTACGTACTATTGCTAATTTTTCTTAAGACTATAATTTAATTATGAAAATTTTTTTCATTGCATCACGTCATTTAGACAGAATATTATAATAGTTTCATTTGGTAAGTATATCATTACGTATTATTTTCAACATAGAAACATATTTTATATATTAATTTTATAAAGCTAAGTATAAATGCTCGCAAATTATTTGCTCAATCATTAGTTGTTAATCTAATGATTAAAAACAATGTATATACATTAAAAATTTAGGTTAAGCTGCTTCACTCGCTTCACTAAGTTTCAGTGTATAAAACAGATTTATAATTTTGTCTGTTTGTTCTTTACTAAAATTATCTCCTATAGATAAATTTGATCTGCCTATACAAGGTACAGAAACAGGTATTTGCAACAGCTGTACAGCCAAATTTGATAATTCAGGATGTTGTGCAGAAGCAAATTTCCAAAAAACTAACGGATCTTCAAAATCTTTGTTGAAAAGTTTTGAGAATAAATCTTTGTTGAAAAGTTTTGAGAATAAATCTTTGTTGAAAAGTTTTGAGAATAAATCTTTGTTGAAAAGTTTTGAGAATAAATCTTTGTTGAAAAGGTTTGAGAATAAATCTTTGTTGAAAAGTTTTGAGAATAAATCTTTGTTGAAAAGTTTTAAGAATAAATCTTTGTTGAACAGTTTTGAGAATAAATCTTTTTTATCGCTGTATGAAGTATATGAAGTCATTCCAGGATTCAATAAAAAATCTGCCAAGCAGTCATTTACCATGATGTGAAAGTCATTGACTCTTAAAACAGCTTTACCTCTATAACGAGGATGTAAACAGTTGCACACTATATTAATTGGCGTAAAAATACTGTGTATTGCATCTTTGATTACGTTTTCATACTCATCATTCTCTTCTATATTATAACACTCAATACAGTATTCAATAACATCTGCAATAGTGCAACGAGGTGCTTGAAACTTTTTTTTAGACTTTTAATTCTTTCATGAAAGGCGAGCATTTCTTCACTTTTTTTCTCGAAATTCACATCAAGTAATAAATTCCTAGTTTCCAGTGTAAATGAGCAAAGGTTCTGAGTCATTATCTATCTCATAAATGGTAAATTTTTATTAAATGCCGAGAGTAATGGTATAAAATTCTCAGCTGTTTTAGAATTACATAATAAACTAGCGTAACTAGCACAACCTCCTAAATTAACTATTTCTTTTTCAAATACCTTAAATTCTTTCAAGACTGTGTTCAATTTTTCTTCGAAATCTGAATCAATAGCAGCTTTTTCTAATTCACAAAGTTTAGTAAAATTACATTTTATTATCCAGTATAAGACTTCAATATCTTCTATAAAAATAATTCTTTTCTCTGGTAAATTTAAATTTGAATTAGTAACGACAGCATAGATTTTCAATTTGAATCTTAAATAAACTTCAGTAATACTGTTCTTGATAAAATCAGTTAAGCACATGTTCTTTTCGAATTCATCATCTCCTGTGTAATCATCTGACTTGATAAAAATACACTTATCAACTTTGGTACATACTACTGGAATAATCTTAGCTTCATTGGCTATCGCAACTAATAATACTCCAACTACATCACTGCTTTCTTTATCAACTATCAGTTTCTCATAAGCGAAGTTTAATACTTCAGTGGACATTTCAATAGCCTTAGGTACTTCATACGCAGGTCGTACTCGCTTCATAAATTTTATAAAAGATTGAGACTGTATACTGTTCAACCGAATGTTATTTTCAATACAGTATGACAATAAATCTACGTTCATCAGTTTAGTTTCTTCATCACTGATATTATCAATAAATGATTTAGCTTTAGGCTGAAATAATCTTTTACGAAGTTTTGAATGTGATGGATCTGACTAAAAAGATAGAAATAAATAAATTAAGAAATAAAATTACAACAATTTTAAAAGATTTTCCATAATATATATATATATATATATATATATATATATATATATATATATATATATATATATATATATATATATATATATATATATATATATATATATATAAAATAAATGATTTACATGTCTGTTTTCTTTGCTATTTGATTTTTTTTCAATAGCAATTTTATCTGCACTGGTTTTGAGAGGCATGGAGTCCTGCTTTAACTTTTTAGGTTGCGATGCTTCATTGTCAGTTGAGTTATATTCAGAATTATTATTTGATTTTGAAGTGGTTGGACATCGTCTCCTGTAAATGGAAGATTCTTTCTATAACTTTTGTGAACAAATTTCTAATAAACAGAACTAGACAACCAGCAATATACTATGATTATTGTATACTTGATAGTTAAAATAATAAATATACAACTAGATAAATCTGACACATCAACTTAAAAAATAGATTCATATAATTATTATATTTACTTCAATTACCTATGAGCTTTTAACCGTTTTACAAAAAATTTAATCCTTTTTCTCTCCGTTCGTCAAATCCTCCTTCCTCCCAATAATCATGGAAAGGCTTTCCACCCCTACTCATTATTGACTGTTTGCTAATAAAACTACTATTATTTATTAAATGTCGAATTTTTATTTAACTTCGTACACCATGCGATAGAGAAACTTTAAGGTTAAGTCTGTACAGTGCACTCTCTTTGATTTGAAGTATGATATTTTGCGTATAAATTCGTACATGTAATATACGAGTATGATACAGGTATGAATATAAGTATGGTACCTTGAGTATCATACTTCTACAACCCTGGTCGACACTTGGCACTTAATACTCAAACTCTAACTCTAAGTCCGCACGATTTCTAATGTTTGCATACTCTGTGCCCAGCGTTGGGCACAGTCGGATTTCAGATGGCAGAATCCAACCGTGCCCAACGCTGTCTGTGCCCATACCTTCAAAGCAGGCATAGATTATGTAAACATTAGAAAGCGTACGTTCTTAGAGCTTGAGTATGAGAACTGAGCATCAAGCATTGAGTATTGAGTGCCAAGTGTCGACTATAAATTCCAGCCTTAGGGACAAAGTACAATAGAGTACCGCCCGACCCGACCCGACCCTGGGTTGCCCCGTTCCGATCCGCTCCGTGCACATACCAAAACTGCAAGCGTGTTTACTATCTTTGAACGCTGGTAAGTAATGACGTAAGAATGCTCCAACCTCCAACAGAACATGCGTAGTGAAAAATCTGCTCCGTAAGTATTCAGCTCTGTAATTTTTTTGAAGTTGATTGCTCCGAAAGTTTGTTTAAAATAAAGTAAAGCATTATATTACACTGAAATTAAAACGAGTAATGCACTTTTAAGACTAGGTTCCAAAATAATGCCCAAGAGTCCAAAATCGTTTAAATTTAAGAAAAACATTGTTCAGGTATGATTCTTTTTATGTTGCAGTGTTTAATTTTTTTCTGCATTTATTAATACAATCTTGTTATTTTATTCCTGTATAGTAATCCTGCAAAACATCAGGCACGATAATAGCTCAATCTAGAAGCCTTATCACTCAAATAAGCGTCACTACATCGTATAAAGACTGATGTCATTAGCAAATCTGATACTGCTGTGGAACATGGAAAGCAGGTAGTAAAAATCTGTCATGTTATTGTTAATTATTCAAGTTTGAGTCTTATGTATGAAACACAAGATAAATACAATGAGCAGCATATGAACACGATAAATAAAATACAAAGATTGAAAGACGAGTTTGGTTTTAATTGGTGTAGTCGTTTAATCGAGGCTTTATTTGATTATGTAGGTTCTCTGCATTAGATTGATATTACTGGTAATAATTTTACATGTGTTTCTTTCAGTTGTTATTTAAAAACAGCAAGATTCGGATTGTACAGTTCAGAAGGAATCGGCTAGCCCAGTTAATTTTGGCTGCTGGAAGTTACAATTTTCATTTTTTATCTTATATTGACACATCGTAGCAGATCAGGGGATAGCGGCGGTTTTCATTCATACTTGAAGGATTTCCTGAGAGAACAAAAAGTTAGTATGTACTGTAAAAAGTTTTTTGTGATACACATGAAAATTATCCTTATAAATTAACATTTTAGGTGCACGCTCCTGAGTTTACAAACAGATTGGGTAATTTTGAATTAGAACTTCAGCATAGGACTGGACCAGGAGAAGAGGGTAAACCTTATATAGTGCGAGATGATCAACAGAATGATATGCAAGAGTCAGAGACAGTCTATGGGAAGATTATTTTATGAATATTATGTGCTTTGATGATATATTCTTAGATTGATCAGTAGCGGATACACGGCCAGATGAGTCGGTCTTTTAAAATGCACTTTAGCTGATTTTTAGAAGATAAGTAAACTAATATTAATGTTGTTTCAGTTGCAAGCACTCTAAAGATTTGCCCAAAACAAGTGTAGTCATAGTTTCCCACAATGAGAATTGGTCAGTTCTGATGAGGATTGTTCATATTGTTCTTAACAGCACCCTACCACAATACCTTGAAAAGATTCTTCTGCTCGCTGATTTTTCCAATAAAGGTAAAGTTTAATTGTTATTTTGTTACTTTCATTCTACTTATATTCTTGAAATTGAAAAATTTATTACGTTTTTAATATTTATTAATTTTGTTTCTTTAAGAAAACTTGACGGGTGAATTAAAGTCTTATATTGAACAATGGGGATCAAAAGTGAGATTGTGGAGAAATAAAGAAAGAGAAGGCATAAGATTTAATTTGATTCGCAAGGTACAAGATTTGATTCGTACAAGATCTGGTGGTGCTAGAGAAGCCAAAGTAGAAGTTATTGTATATTCTTACATGTTCACTGTGAAGTAAATGTCAACTGGCTGCCACCATTTCTTTTTACAATAGCTGAAGACAAGTAAGACAGTCACTGTATTTCATAGATCTGTGTCATATAAAAAATTGGAATAAATTACACATTAATATTGCTATTATAATTTCCTTTAGCAAAGTAATGACAGTTCCTATAATTGGTGGAATTGATCACAAAACTTTTGAATATAGACCAGCTTAACAAGAATATCACTTATATCGAGGTATTTTTGAATGAGGTATGCTTTACAAGGAAAATGAGTTACAGCAGAGAGAAGCCAAGACGACAAAACATAATAGCGAATCATATAGGTATATGCATATGCATTACGTAACAAATTCTTGTGATAAGATAATTATGATATAAAAAGTCAATAAAGACTTAATTTTCTGATATATAAAAAATATATGTTTGTTGTTGATAAAATTGTTAGTTGCTCAATAAAAATTGTACGTGTTTTAGATCTTCAACGCTTGCAGGTGGTTTATTCGCTATAAGCCGAGAATACTTCTTGTCTCTTGGAAGATATGATGAAGGCTTGCTAGTACGGGAGGTGATAATTTCAAATTGTCATTTAAAATTTGGCAATGTTGGAGGCAGCATACTTTGGGTACCTTGTTCCAACGTAGGTCATGTTTACCGTAGTTTCATGCCTTACAACTTCGAAGTTACAAAGATTGGAAGAAAAATCAAGCTGCCGGTATGTAAATCTATTATAAAGTATAGTATGATTATGGAGCTAAATAAGTAATATAAAATTTTTTGAAAGGTCAAGAGTGACAACTTTGAAGACACGCAAACTATAAGAATAAAATTTATAAACCCATTATTCATGAACAGCTTTATATGAAGCATACGATTAAAGTATTCAGTGTTAGTGATTAAGGTAAATTTTCTGAAAATTCTTTAATTAATATAATTTTTCATTTAAAAACTGAATACATTCATTGTAGAAATCCACATATTTCTCAAATTCTTTTTTATTTTTTTTTAATTACTTTCGTATTTTGCTTTTGTTTCTGTTAATGTATTTAACTTGCTTATAACTTTTTCTTTAATTTGGTTTGCTAAATTAAACTTTGGTTCGCATGAGATTCTGTAGATATCATCTTGTACCTCATACCAGTTATCTATTTTTTGTCTATTGTTGCAATCATTCAAATCCTCTATTATAAAAAGTATTGGATATTCTGTTTTATTGAATTCTTCTCTAGTAAGTACGATTCCACATTAAATGAGTAATAAATAATCATCTTCAGACAGTGTTCCCACAAGAAAATCTTCAAAAACTTTTCCATTTATATAAAATAGCATCCAAGTTAATTTTTTAAAACAATATACTGGTTCCCATTCTAATCGCGTTACCCAAACCTTCAAAAACTTGGAGCTTAAGCTTCCATACATTCGCATAGTGTATGTCATTTTTTCATTTAGTTTTTTGCTTTGAAATCTCTTCAATGAATTGAAAAAACTTGAACAGACGTTATCTTTTATACCATACTGCCTTTCAATAAAATATTTGGTAATATTTCTGTTCGACGGTGTATCAAAGCAATTCCTTCATACAAAAACTATTATTAGATATTTTTATTTGTATATTTAAAATGAAATGAAAAATATTTTTTGATCATATGTAAAGAAATTTTATACATAAATGACATAGTAACATAATGATCATATAAACAGTAACGGTTGAAACCCATTGTAACTTTTAATAAAAAATTGAGTTTTTTGTACAATATACAGTTAATCGTTTAAACACACATCTATTTTTAATATATTTATCCATTCTTTTTATTTGTTTTACGCTTAAAGATGTTAGAAGACGTTGGGAAAATATGAAAAGATCACATTTGAAAGCTTCGCAAACAGGAAAAAATTATTATTTATCACTTGACTTGGATTTTTTGAAAGACTTCATTCCTACTGAAAAAAACAGCGGTACAGAGGATGGTGAAGCCAATGCTGACGATGAACAATTAACATTTGCTGATGTACTGTCAACTCAATCAAATGTTAGTGCTAACAAAAAATTCAAAGGCACAGATTCTACTGCCGAAGCATCAAAACCAAAACAACCACAAAAAGGAACAAATATTTTTCACAATTACAAATTACCAGCTCCAGTTCCATCAACATCAAAAACTGTACCCCCTATTGATAATTTTGCAAAGAAAAACCAAGATAGCATAACCAAATTGGAAAAAGAGATATGCGCAGTTGTTAAAACTAATCTTCAGGCTGTTAATAAAGCAACGGAAGACGGCTATGAATTAGCTATCAAGCAAAGTTTACGGGTGTTACCAGAAGATAAAGTTCTGGACTGTATACAAAGAATTTTAGAAATTATATTAAAGTATAAAAAAAAGAAATAAAATTTTCTAAAAATTTGTGTAAAGTTGATGTTTTCTGTACAATTATTTCATAAAAAAATTAATAAAACAAAACAAGAAAATAAGGCGAGATAAATATACATAATAAATGATGTCATAGAAACAAGATTTATACTTAAATCACTTTTGTGTCACTTTAAAAAATATATCGTTCCGTATTTTATTTTCAATAAAGTTTCTAATTTGAAGTATTTCCCGAGTTTTATCATTATTGTACTGTTACGTTATCAAAATTTATATTACAAATACTTATTATTGAGATAGAGGGTAATATAATGGAATTTTAATTTGTCCACTTTAATACAGAAAAAAATTACAGTAATTATCCAATTTCATTATTATTTAATTAAATATAAACAATACACAATGATTTCAATAAACGATTTTTAATTATATATAAAAATTTTGCCATGGTACTGCTCCCACAGATGCAGAGAAATAATCCTTTAACATATTTCTTTGAACTATCGGACTTACTCTGTGTTGATGAATATTCGCATTGACATTTTCTTTTGGTTCATTACCGGGTTGTAATTGTAAGTTGGAGTAAATAAGCATATTATGAAGACATATAGTAGCTCCTGCAATCATTTTTGATGTAACCAAATCAAATTTTAAACTATTTCTCAAAATCCTCCATTTTTATACTAATATGCCAAATGCACATTCTATAGTTAGTCTTGCTCTCTTTAGTCGATAATTAAATAACCTCTCTTCAATGGTTAGTTCTCTTCTATATGGCTTCATGATATTATTATCAATTGGAAAAATATCACCAGCCACGTATGCAAATGGCAGTTCCTCACCAGTATTTGGCAAAGCTTGGGTAAAAGAAACGTCCAATTCCTTACGAAAAATTTTTATGCGTAGATCTGTATGTGAAAAATACTTGCATCGCTGCATGAACCTGCACAAATAAGTTAAAATACAATTAATCTAAAGAAATACGTAATAAATACCTAAATGTATAATAAAGGACCCCGGAGGAATCATATGGGATTCTGATTCCCGGTGAAATTGGCTGAAATTTTGATATGTTGTAGTTTGTAGTCTCCTGATCAAAAGTCGTAATGGGCACAAGTCCCAAAAATAAGCCGTTTTTGAGAAAATAACGATTTAATGTGCCGATTTCGACGGAGGTTATTAGAAACACCAAGCGCGCAACTTCAGACGGTCATCGAGCGCAACAAGTTATTGTTTACATAACCCAATTTTACATTACCATTATTTTACGTTGGCAACGAAGAACTCGTGGAGACGTCCGGAGAGCAAAAATTCCCGTCGACAACAACGACAATGGTAATTCACAGTATGTTTCCCCGGACTCGTGCAACCGCGTCGTTAGAATGCTACGACGGCAATAGCGACAATACAAAAAAGTAAGACACACATACAGAGTTTGTATTCCTTTTCACGGTGTTTGCCGAACGTGAATTTTTGCCTAAGCTATAAGTTTGAGAGTCTGCTAGGCTATTGACATCGCGTGTTTGAGCGGAGTCATATCTACGGCACATGAGTCGCCGTTGTGTTTGCCATCTTAGAGGTGCTGACTAGTATATGCAGAAAAGAGCTTACACGTAATCAACGACGGCAGGAGTATGGTACGATTCAGATTCTGCTCTAAATCACAAATTCTTTTAAACAGATCCCGCAATAAAAATCCGTACACGCAGATTGTACTCGAGTATCTTGCTGTTTCTAGAAAGCGCGACATACCCGGAAATGAAGCGAAACCCAGCTCAAGTACGGTGCATGACCCCTCGGACAGTGTTTGTCGATGATCAAGAATCAATCCGGCAAACCTCGCAGGTCGAGCATCTACCCCCTACTATATCTCGACGATCGAATATAACTTCGAGGGTCGTGTCTCGCCGATCAAGTATCGCTCCCAGTGTATGTCTCGGCGACCAAAAATCAATCCTAGAGTATTTCTTGACCTATAATTCAGGTTATTGTATACATCGGTTAGAAAAAACCGTTTATTCCTTTTATACACTTCGTAATCCCACTTATTTAGCCGTCTTGTCTAATAGCAATAAGGTGATTCATAAAACAAAACAATATTGGTATACTGCCGCAATCAGCGTGTTTTTTTCTCATAAGAGAAAGTAAATAACTTTTACAATTATAACGTTTTTTATTTTCCGGTCCCTCAAAACTCAAGCACGTGTCGTTACGCTAAAATAAATCAACATTTAATTCCTAATGAACTGCCATTATATCGCACATTAGATAACTATATTTAAGTCAACTTGTATATGTATACAATGTGTATTGAACATTTTTAGACAATATAATTTATGACCTTAGTATCATTTCAAAGAAATCTCTTTTTCCGTCAACAATGTCAAAGCCAGTGTCGGTGCAGCAAATGCAAGATTTATCAGGATCGAGTATTTAGCATAATGAATGTCAAACCCACAGCAGCACAATTACTAAGGATAGTATTTCTCGACAATCGAAGATATCTCCGAGACTATTTCTCCATAATCCACAATCTCTCCGAGAGTATTTCTCGACGATCGAGAATTCCTCCCAGAGTATTTCTCAAAGATGGGGATCCCTCCGACAGTATTTCTCGACGATCGAGAAATCCTCCGAGAGTATTTCTCGACGATTGAGAATCCCTCCGAGAGTATTTCTCAAAGATCGGGGAGCCCTCCGAGTGTATTTCTCGACGATCGAGAAATCCTCCGAGAGTATTTCTTGACGATCGAGAATCCTTCCGAGAGTATTTCTCGACGATCGAGAATCCCTCCGACAGTATTTCTCGACGATCGAGAATCCCTCCGACAGTATTTCTAAATACTCTCGGAGGGATTCTCGATCGTCGAGAAATACTATCGGAGGGATTCTGGATCGTCGAGAAATACTCTCGGTGTTGTACTCCATCGTCGAGAAATACTCTCGGAGGGATTCTCGATCGTCGAGAATTACTCTCGGAGGATTTCTCGATCGTGGAGAAATACTCTCGGAGGATTTCTCGAGCGTGGAGAAATACTGTCGGAGGGATCCCCGATCTTTGAGAAATACTCTGGGAGGAATTCTCGATCGTCGAGAAATACTCTCGGAGAGATTGTGGATTATGGAGAAATAGTCTCGGAGATATCTTCGATTGTCGAGAAATACTATCCTTAGTAATTGTGCTGCTGTGGGTTTGACATTCATTATGCTAAATACTCGATCCTGATAAATCTTGCTTTTGCTGCACCGAAACTGGCTTTGACATTGTTGACGGAAAAAGAGATTTCTTTGAAATGATACTAAGGTCATAAATTATATTGTCTAAAAATGTTCAATACACATTGTATACATATACAAGTTGACTTAAATATAGTTATCTAATGTGCGATATAATGGCAGTTCATTAGGAATTAAATGTTGATTTATTTTAGCGTAACGACACCTGCTTGAGTTTTGAGGGACCGGAAAATAAAAAACGTTAAAATTGTAAAAGTTATTTACTTTCTCTTATGAGAAAAAAACACGCTGATTGCGGCAGTATACCAATATTGTTTTGTTTTATGAATCACCTTATTGCTATTAGACAAGAAGGCTAAATAAGTGGGATTACGAAGAGTATAAATGGAATAAACGTTTTTTTCTAACCGATGTATACAATAACCTGATTTATAGGTCAAGAAATACTCTAGGATTGATTTTTGGTCGCCGAGACATACACTGTGAGCGATACTTGATCGGCGAGACACGACCCTCGAAGTTATATTCGATCGTCGAGATATAGTAGGGGGTAGATGCTCGACCTGCGTGGTCTGCCGGATTGATTCTTGATCATCGACAAACACTGTCCGAGGGGTCATGCACCGTACTTGAGCTGGGTTTCGCTTCATTTCCAGGTATGTCGCGCTTTCTAGAAACAGCAAGATACTCGAGTACAATCTGCGTGTACGGATTTTTATTGCGGGATCTGTTTAAAAGAATTTGTGATTTAGAGCAGAATCTGAATCGTACCATACTCCTGCCGTCGTTGATTACGTGTAAGCTCTTTTCTGCATATACCAGTCAGCACCTCTAAGATGGCAAACACAACGGCGACTCATGTGCCGTAGATATGACTCCGCTTATTACACGGATTGACTGTTGGTAATCTTCATAGTTGTTCAGACGATGTCAGGTGCTCAGTGCTGTTTTCTAATAATTATTAATCATTGTACGCGCTGAGACTTAAGGGCTTATGCAAGATGTAACTGCTATTGACTGAAAGATATATCAACGCGGAAAATTCAGCATAATGAGTAAAAGACACTCAAACACGCGATGTCAATAGCCTAGCAGACTCTTAAACTTATAGCTTAGGTAAAAATTCACGTTCGGCAAACACCGAGAAAAGCAATACAAACACTGTATGTGTGTCTTACTTTTTTGTATTGTCGCTATTGCCGCCGTAGCATTCTAACGACGCGGTTGCACGAGTCCGGGGAAACATACTGTGAATTACCATTGTCGTTGTTGTCGACGGGAATTTTTGCTTTCCGGACGTCTCCACGAGTTCTTCGTTGCCAACGTAAAATAATGGTAATGTAAAATTGGGTTATGTAAACAATAACTTGTTGCGCTCGACGACCGTCTGAACTTGCGCGCTTGGTGTTTCTAATAACCTCCGTCGAAATCGGCACATTAAATCGTTATTTTCTCAAAAACGGCTTATTTTTGGGACTTGTGCCCATTACGACTTTTGATCAGGAGACTACAAACTACAACATATCAAAATTTCAGCCAATTTCACCGGGAATCAGAATCCCATATGATTCCACCGGGGTCCTTTGTAATACATACCATAATCTCCAAGATTAATCCAGGTAAAGATATTATTAGAGTCACACAAAGCCAAAAGTACAAAGCTATGAAATTTTCTGTAATTGTAAAACAAACTTCCACCTCTTGGTGGTAATTGTATTTCAAAATGTTTGCCATCGAGAGCGCCAACACAATTTGGAAACTGCCATTTATCCCAGTAACCCTGTGCTATTTGTTGCCATTTTCTTCTATTTGGAAACTGAAGATATATCCGAACTAATACTTCATCAATGGCTGTGCAAACTTCTGGAATCATTTGATACATTACTTCTTGAAATAACCAAGATACAGTTGAAACATCACTTCCATGAGCAAGCAAACTAATAAAAAGAGTGTGTATGTAGAATAAGATTAATTTGATTATGTATATATAATAACGATAATATACTAGATAATATATGTAATAATAATGTTATACCATATAACTGCAGCTAATCGTAAAGCAGATGGCAAAGCAGCTCTTCGACTTCTTTTTGTTAATCGTTCTTCAACAACCCCATTAGCCAGCTGTATTGCAAATTGTTAGCAATTTGACATACACGTTTTGCAATCGATTTCCTTAAGTTTGACATAAAACTGCGTCCGTATATGCTGGAAATTTTGTATCAAGTATTGAAGTGAATTATGAGGGCATAGTGAAGGCAAAATTACAGCAACTATTGCTCATGATGTACAGGCGTATCATAGGCATAAATTGCCGTCATATTGTTGTCACATTTCTCGATTTTTATGTTACACAAATTTCCATCAACATGCTGTTATTAATTTCCTCCGTCTCTCTTTCGCACTGTCGCATATATGAATAATTTTATTGAATGTTATGTGAATAATATTGAAAATAAAATAATATAATAATATTAATAATATTAAAAACAAGTTGAAAGCAAATTGATGTACAAAACTTGCAGCAACAGTTATACATCAAATATAAGTAAATCTGCGTCCGTATATGGCAGCAATTTGGTGGCAAGCATTTACAGTCAATTTTACGGCACATTGACATCAATCCTTGATATTCGTCATTTCGTGAGCGAAAGTTGGAAGCAAATTGCTAACAAATATTGCACAGCAACTATTGCCGTGATTTTGCCACGGCAAGCCTGGTTAATGGGGAAGTTGGTGTAAATGCATAAATTGTTCTAAACTCATTTTTACAAACTTGTTGAACCCTTCTTCATCATGAAGAGCAAAATACTGGAATATGTTTGAATATGCCCCATATCTATCTCTCATCTGTACTTTTAAAAGTGGCTGAGTCCACCATCTTCTAAATCTTTTTTTTCTCCTTTTCAACTCTTTTAGTAGCATTATCAAATCAAGTAAGTCAACACATTCTTGTAATGAAACAATTTTATTTTCAATACTTATCATTTTGGGGCTGTAACAAATCTTTGGAGCAATCGTTCAATTCAAACGGAGCAAAGATTGTTTACATCCATGGTATACTAATTTTCGAAGATAGTCAACACGCTTGCAGTTTTGGTATGTGCACGAAACGGAACGGAACGGGGCGACCCGGGGTCGGGTTGGGCGGTACTCTATTGTACTTTGCCCCTTATGCTCGGACGATGATGGAGGTTGTCGATGGACGCGGCCGCACTGAGCTGGGCGTGTTCTGAGTCGGCGTGAAAGCGGAAAGATTTTATCAAGCAGTCGGGCCTCCGAGGTATATATGTAAGATTTGAGAGCTAGGTTTAAGACGCGTGCGAACTGGTTGAGAGCTTGAGAGGTGAAGGAAGAATCCACGGTCGTATGTATATATGGTTGACGGCCGAAACGAATTTATCATTATCAGAATGTCTGTGATTGGTCGGCTTCAATCTGGCTTCTGATTGGTCAACGCCATTCCGGCTTTGCCATTCCGGCTTTGTCATTTCGGTTTTATGTAGGCCATGGGACAACAGCCTCAGGCCTCAGAGCCACGTTGTTGCTGCTGCTGCAGACTGCCGCAGTTGTTGGGCTCTTGCAAAATTGAGCAGCTACTGTTGTTTTGTAGCTTGGTCGGCTGTTTAATTTTTCATTCTCCACTCTCGCAAAGTCGCAACTCGCAATTGATACAGTGAACCGTCCAAGTGACATTTTTCCTAGATGATGTTTTATAGCTGGCGACAATGCGCACTGATAGGCACTCGATCGACAATGCCTGAAAAATCATCATTGCCCTCGAAGCGCCGCTGCAGCCATCTTTTCTCCTTTGTCTAACCTCTACAGACTTTCTATTATCATAATGACAGTACTGCTTACCATTACTGTAGCCTGCTTTTGGAGCTTTTCGATGAACAAAAAGCTCATGCTTAATCTATACTCGCAACTTTAGACTTCCTCTATTTAATCGATATTTATGACGCATGTGTGTAGGTATGTACAGCCCGTCTACATGTCTTGAACAATGCACATCCTAATGGGCCTGACAACTGCCAGGACTTTTATTGTTAGCTTTGTGCTCAAGAAACCATGACACTAGTGATGTTCTTCTTACATTCAAGGCTCCGATTGACTGTTGGATACTAGATAACAATTGTTGTCACTTCTATCAAAGGACATTGATGTATGTTTACTTTTTTTATACCAAAAATTGACATGATTTTTTCAATAACTTTTTAGCATTAAAGCCAATTGACTAAACTTTGTGTTGCTATTGAGGATTTCTTGATTTTTACAATAACAGATATTTATTATTTATTCTATTTATTACTTTTTTATTTTTTACTTTCTGTAGAAAACAATAGAATTATTATAACACAACAAACACAATACTAAAAAATCATGTAGTCAGTTGAGCTCTACATTTACATTATCACTCAGCTATTACCAGGGTGGTAGCATATGGATATCATGCATTTTTATTTGCTTAATAATTACTTAAATATTTTTTATTTCAAATCCAAATGCTCATGTCATAAAAATACTTAAGGACTTTTTAATAGATAATTGAAATAAAAAGTCATTTTAAATATTTGGTTTTTATGTCTATTGGACCAGCTCCTGGATTGTGAAAATGTATAATATTAGGGTAGATGTGGGTATTACTGCGGATATTTCACAAGACCGAGAAAATGAAACTTTTTGATAAATAAACCAATAAAATATTTTTTTATTTATTATTATACACGGGATAAACCTAATTACATAAAGATACTCAACAATTTATTTAGATGATACGCTGTAAATATATAATAATAATAATTTTACACAGTAGTAGGTTATTTAGTCGAACTTAAAAATATGAGATCGTAAACATGATTTGAATGACGATAGTCGGGTACTAAAGATATCAATAGTGTTGGACAATGTATTTGCCAATGAACTAGATCAGTCAATAGGTGATAGATCATTTAAATTACTATTTTTTAAATTTTTATGAAAATCGAGTTGACCCGATGGCAATTGACGCACAAGAATGTGAAACTTTATTTTTGATAGTAATTCTAGTGAATCCAACTTACTTCAAAGTAATTTATACAGAAAGATTATATCTTGGTAAATTCTAAAAGACTTTAAGGAACATAAATTAACTGATTTCACTATATGCAAATAATCATGATCAAAGCGCCCCAGTGGCATATTCAACTTAAATGCTACCGCTCTTAAAAATCTATGTTGGACTTTTTCTATAAAGTTGGAATGTATTTCATCATGTGGGGACCAGATCGGTGACGCATATATCAATTTAGAACGGACTAGTGTTTGATAAAGACTAATCATAGTTTCTGGTTTTTTAAAGTCTTTAACTGATCTTAGTATGAAGGATAAAGATCTGGAAGCACTATTTTTAACTTAACGAATATGAGGTAAAAAAGAGAGACTAGAGTCAATGAAAAGATTATTATATATTATTATACATTATATAATGATTATTATTATAGAGCAAAAGATTATGATTATTAATACATTAATTAGTATAAAGAAATGTTTTATGCATCAACAATATAATATACCTATTAAATATTTGTTTAAATGAATGATTTAGTTGCAGTAATTGGCACACTAAATAAATACGACGCATCTGTGTATTACTGTGGATTTTTAACGACGTAAATATAACCTCAAATTCTCATTAATATTTAAGTTGTGAAGAAACCTTAGAAATAACAAGATTGAATTTCAAAAATCTTTATAGGTAACCATCTAGTTACTAAATGTATATATTAATAAACATTTTTGTGAAAATGAAGTATTTAGACCAAGATAGATGAAGTGCAAATCTGCAGTAATACAAATGCAGTACTTGGTATTTCTGTAGTATCTAGCATGCAGTAATACATGTACATTCATAGTAATTCATTCAAGGAAACTTTATTTTAAGCACTTTATTTTTTAATTAAATTTGATCTTTTTGACTTTCTGAAGTACTTTTTATTAAATATGTAATGGTCATCTTTCATTTAGAAAAGAAAAATGTATATTTGTTGTATTCACGCTGATTTATAGTACCATTAAGTTTGCCTTCATGAAAAAACCGCAGTAATACCTGTATCCACCCTATTGTTAACAATGTAAAACTTGTCATTTCTAATAGATTAAACCTTCATTAAGGGGAGAGCATCCTATACCTTGTACCCATTACCTACATTATCAATTTTTCGTTTTATGCAGCTAATTTTTCCTTAAACGTACTTTTATGAACGTATATTCTAAGTGATAAATATATTGTGCATATATTCCAAAATTGGAAAATCTCTTATATTCACTGAATAAAACGAGAAACTGTAATGTCAGTGTACGGCATCCCTTTTAGACTATCTCTACAACATTGTACCATCTGTACCATATACATGTTCTGACTAATCAGCATTAAGCTATTCAGCAAAACTTCATGTTGATTGATCAGTACACATCAACACATATGAGGTAGAAGGGTAGAATAACATTGTAGACACAGCCTAAAAGAAAAGTTTTGTGATAATAGTATATTGTGTACCTAGGGTGAAAAGTATCCTTTTTTGCCTGCTTTGGGTTTGTAGTATGAGTCGGGGCGAGCAAGAACGAGACAAAGGCGAGTGCGTATTGCAAGCCAAAGACAAGTACTACAAACGAGTACTGCAATACACAAGGGCAAAAAAAGACTTTTCACCCAAGGTACGCACTGTATTTTTTGTCATATATATCTTGATTTCGTGATTTTTTGTATGCCTCTAACGCGGGTGTAATTGTGGCTAATTTTCGAATCGGTGTAAACATATATTTATAAAACCAGAATAAAATATCAATAAAAATTTTTCAAAATTTTCAAAAATTTTTACACGTATGAACGCATGAATGCACACACGCATGCAGAAGAAAGAATTTTTTGCATCGCCGGTCGGAAAATAGCTGTTTTGCGCCCGCTTTAGAGGCCCGAAAAAACGCGAAAATCATGCGTGTATGACAAAAATATTTTTGCACCATACCCTGGCCAAAAATACCACATTTCCTCCCAGCTTACAAACTGAAATGTGTCATTTTCGGCCCGGGTATGGTGAAAAATAGTATACGCACCACAGAAGGAAAAATGGCTACCCCATAGCACGTGTTTATCACCCTTGCCTTTGGTTCGGGTGGAAATTTACACGTGCTGTGGACTAGACAATACTTTTCCTCCCTAGATGCATAATATACTATTAAACATAATTTTTTGTATTTTTAAATAAAACTAACATAAGTTGTTTCCTAAAATTTAATTTTTTTTATATTTTCTCTTTACAAAGTAGTTTTTAATATTTATTTATTTATATACTGGCTGTAGCTCTTTTACATGGTATACACATTTTTTAATCATGTAGGCGTATGACTAGTAAGTCGTTTATCCGCTTAAGTTAATAATATAATAGTAGTAAATACAGTGACGGGATTAATGGTTAAATATAATGTAGTTAATTTAAGAGATGCTGATTAAGTCGAAAATATTTCAATTTCTCTTATTTTTGATTGATTAATGCCCAGGCTTTGTTTTAGAGTGACAAACAGTGTGCCCTGCACAAACTCAAGTTCATTTACATATAGATTCGCCATTTGACAAAGCCTGTTTATGTGTGCATTATCAAGGAAATGTGATTTTATAATAGGTACTATGAATCTTCGTGGGCCTCTGGTGTTACAGTGGGTTCAATTGCATTGATGTGTTCTTCCTATATTTTGTATAAAATATTAAATCAACATATTCTAAGACATCATTTATTTTTGAAATGCACATTTGGCTCATGATACATGAATAATTATGATTTAGATCGTGAATTGATAAATTAACAGTCAATCTGTTTAAACATTTCAATAATAGTATCAATATCAGCATTTTTAAAATGTTGGAAATCTTAATATATAAATGCTAACAATGCTGGATGAGGTAGATCAAGGTAACAATGACTCTATGTAAATAATCACAGCATGAGCTTGTGAAACACAAATTTAATGCATACCCTTTGTTATTATAAATATTATTTTGTTGGGACAAGCCAAGACTAGCCATACTATCAGATAATAAAACCCCTGCCTCTAGGACTGATTTTATCACTAAATCAAGGTTATATTTGATTGTGTTCCAGACTCATCATTTTTCTATATAATATTGGGTAAATTATAGTCACCAAAAAAAGCTTTCTTAAAGTCCAGAAGCATGTTACAAACTAGTTCAATAGCTGAAATATTTTCCAAATAATAAGAAGCACTTGAAACTGGCCTGATGTATGTAGCACTGATGATATAATTGTTGGTTCCATCCAAAGTGGTTTCGAAGAGTTGTTTTGATAGGGAGTCTTTTATCTGATATACCATAGAATTTATTCTTTTTCTCATTGCAATAAGGACCCCTCCAACAGATTAAAATCTATATCTACCATATTTCTGTCTTTCATTTCCTGACTGTATAATTTTGTAGTCCATGCTTGCTCGAGCCTATTCCATCATACAGATTGGTCTCAAACAAATATGATCACATCATAGCTACTATGCTCAGTGACTATGGCTCTCAATAAATCTTCCAACTTTGTTTTGAGCCCTCTGACATTTTGAAAGTAGATGCATAGGTCACCGTGCTATATATTAGTTTTTTTTTTTTCTCTCGACTTGTGGTGCACTTGAATTAACTGGTGCTTCAGACGGAGTGGCAGCATCAACTATTTGAAGCGTACCATGAATAAATTTTATTGTTTTCTTTTGTCCATTATTATTTAATTCAGAGACCTCCTTCTTTAGGTCCTTAAAATGGTCTCATTCTGCCTTGGTATTGTCTGTCGCAAAATTACGTCCACCTGTATACTTATTCTTATCATTTAAAATAGCAATTACCATATTATGTGTTGGTAGTGTAACTTTTATAGGACGTGTCTTTCCATTGGTTAATGTTCCCAGTCTTGAAATATTAGCTGATTAAAGGTTGACATTAATAAAGGAATTTATTTGCTTTGTTACCTCAATTATGTCCTCTTATTTTTCTCCTTCGCTGCAGATCCTGTACAAAAATACCATATAGGGCCCACTATAGTGTGCACTATAGTGTGCATTGTAGTGCGTACTATAATATTTTTTCGAAATACTATAGTGTTTTGAGGTGTGATAAAAATAGATGAGAAAACTGTATTACCAATAGGTCGGACCTCCCAATTGGATGAGATCTGACCTACTCTCAATCAGATTTTTTCATGTTTTTTGAATCTATTTTTTATTACACCTTGAAACATTATAGTGTACTATAGTATGTAGCGAAAATATTATAGTATACACTATAGTACAAACTATAATGCACTCTGTAGTGCAGATTAAGTTTTTTTCACAAAACCTTCTTTGTCTCAACTCATGCAGAATATCTACAACGTTGTTGTTTACATCATTCTCCATAATGGGTTTAAGTTTTAGAGCACTCACTTCACTTTTCAAGTTTTCTACATCATCTTGGATTTTTGGAATAAGTTCATTTTTCTTCTTTAGATTGTTGATATCTGCTTGCATATTAATATGTCGTCATGTATGGCATCAATTTTCGTATAAGAATTATCCAATTATGTTAGTCACCTCTAAATTACTCAAACTGTCTTGCAAATTTGAAGAGTCTCATGCACTGACAGATTTATCCCTCCAAGAGATGTACACTTCGTACATCTGAATACCAATAGTGGTCATACAGTTTTTAGAACAAAAACTAGTTCCGATGCAGAAACATCCGTGCATTGCACTGTACTATGAAAAAGACAATTGCAGCATGTACATTAGGGTGGTTCATAACATACAAACATATTTTGTATGCAGCGCTATCGATATCATAGCTTCCTTATAGCTTAAACTGCTTCCTGCAGTTTTTAAAATTTTTTAAAATTTGTTTAGAGGCCGTTTAAGTTGTTTTTTTAAGAAATATAAATTTTTCTCAATTTTTTTTGTGATTTAAAAAAAAACGTTTAGACTTATGGTGGTTTTAGCTATGTTATGATGTTTGTTGGTAGTATACCATAGTTGCAACATGTTTTCAGAACATAACCACACTGTTATGTGCTCTTTAATGAGGTAAAAAGCATAATTTCTTATTAATTTTGATTTTTAGTGATTTTATAAGTGCAATAAATAATTTTTTAAAGAGGATCATTAGGCTCCACTTACTAAAGTAAGTAAGAAGAATATAGTTTTCATAAAGTGCTTAAAAAAAATCCATATGCATTTGCATATATTTTAATATTTTTTCATTAATATTTTTTTTTATTATTTTTTATCTATTTAAGTCAAAATTACATTTACATAAATAATAGTTTACATAAGAAAACAATTACAATGTAATATAAAAGCCTATACAGAGGCATACAATAATGCCTGTTTGTAGGTGTGGCTAAAGTAGAGGAAAAACCTTAACATAATTTAAAAAATAACTTAAAAATGAACTTAACCCTTTGGCGCAGTATCCCGAGATATCTTGTCCAAACGAGATTTTTACCGTAGCTAGGAGGACGGGATATTTTGTTCTGACAGTTTTGGTCATAACTTTTTACTGGTACACTTTTAGAGTACCTACGACCATGCAAATTAAAGCTGACAACTTGCTCTTTATGATAAACTTGGTTCGACTTTCGATTTTTACTCGACCCCAAAAACATAAAAAGAGATTTTATCTAATTTCCGAATATGTAAAAAAGAATTATGCATTCGGGAACGGAAAAGTCGGGAAAAAGGCTTACGAAGGGGGGTTAATAATATAACTTAAACTAGAGAGGAAAAAGTAAAACTAAACATAATCGAAAGTATTACAATTTGGTCCCATTTTATAACATTATAAATTGTATTTTTATTTTTAAACTAATTTATTAATATGTATTTGATCTGACCGAATTTTTTAGTCTTTTTTTAAATTAATATTATTAAAACTCAAGATTTTGAGATCATTTGGTAATTCATTAAAAGGTCCAATTACAACAATATAGCTGCTTTTATTGCTTACCGTTTTGGTGATTTTTGGTATAGGAATAATCTTTTTCCTGGTTATTTTATCTGATTGTATGAAATATTTTTGTAGTTGTTCATAATAGTATAAGTAGTAATGAATTGAAAGAGAAGTTTCGTTCAATATTTAAGGGATAATTGTACGTTACAAAATTATTTCTATTTATTATTTTTAATCATTTATTCTGAATTTTTTGCAAAAGATTACGTTTGTTTATATATGCACCTCCCCATAAAATTATTCCATAGTTAAGAATACTTTGAAAAAATGTATGGTAGAGTATCATCAAAGTTTTTGGTTTCATAATTTACAACTCTTTAAATCGATATATTATTTTTTTGATATCAATTTGTTTTGGCACATTATTATAGTAATTTCCAAAAGTCATATAAACAGTTTTAGTGACATTTAGTGATAGTTTATTTAGCCAGAGCTAGCTACATGTTCTAGATATTTGTTCATTTTTTCCTGCACATCGATCCATTTGTAATATATAATATAAAGACATACCTAAGTTTTTATTTGGGCAGGGCGCGGTGGGGGGGGGGGGGGGGGGGGGGGGGGGGAGCACTAACCTACCAGCACAAACGGTTATATCTTCGACACATATAAGGAAAAGTCATTGAAATTTTTTGTGATTGTTAGTAACACATAGAAGAATGTGTATTAAAATTTTTTAATTTTGATCTTTTTCTTATGACGACAAAAAAATTATTTTGTAAAAGAAATCATTTTCTTTCTCCAACGAAAACTGGGGTGAATCGGCAGCTTTTTATCTGAAACCGGTTTTCCAACTCTTTTAACCCGTATGTTTGCCCAGATCATAAGGTCTTTTATTTTCTAAGATAATTGAGGTTATATATTTAAAAAAAATGTATTTAATTGCTAGCACGTCCATGGCTCTGTCGTTTTGAACCAAACACAGCTCATTTTTTGTTTTTTGATGAAAATTCAAAATCAAAAATAATTATAAAGATTAGTCAATTATTTTTTGTTTTATAACGACTTTTCTAATTTATGATATTGGAAAATCGACAATTTAATTTATAAACATAACCTTATAATTTATGTTTAGTCAAATTTCGAAAATAAACATGCTAGAAACATGTTACGAGACATGTGGAATATAAATACACTAATTTTAGATTTTTAGATTTTTTAGTTTTAGTTTTTCGTATTTTTTGGTATGTTGGAAATAATATGATCGATGCAGTTTAAATTCATATGAAAGAGCATAAATTACCTATCTTTTTCGACTCGAAATTTTAGATAAGCTTTTTCACGACTTTTGTTATACACGAAAACGTCATTTTTTGTTTAAACTGTTATATCTCGGAAACCTATACAGGAAAATCTTTGAAAAAATTCGAGGTAATTAGAAATATGGAGTAAAATGTTTAGAAAACATTGTAAGAATTTGGCCTCTTTAGTTTTTGATAAAAGAATCATTTTGTGAAAACGATCGGATTATCTCGTTACACCTATACTCGCTGTGAACATGTATCAATATATCGACGTACTGGCGTTTGCTTACATAATTTAATTTAATTTAAATTATAAATATATATAATAATTACTACCTAGCGATGTTATTTTGCAATACGGGGAAGAAATATTTTTTAAAAATAGCCCTGGTAGAAATTATCTAAGCTGGTTTCTAGACAGATATTAGCTAGATTTTCTAAATCTGCTTTAATTCTGGTTAAGAAATTAGCTAGAAATCAGTTAAAAACGACATAGTTTTTAGCTAATTTCTAGCTAGATTCTGCTTAATATTCTAGTTAATATAAAATTGATAAACTAAGTAATTTATGTATTAATTAATAATGGAAATAATAACAGTTTTATAACAATCAAAGTAATACGCAATTCTAATCGTACTACATTAAGTATTTTACTAAATTAAAGTTAAAAATGTACCTTAAATGTCTACTAGTAATGGGGGTTAGGTTATTTGTTTACATAACGACGCGTGCATTTAAAAAGTATTATTTACACAAAATGTATTAAAACCCCGAGTAAAATTTAAGTATCTTTATTAAAGAAACTTATGTTATAAAGAATAGAATGCATGTAGTCATATAATTATTGTTATTTTAAAAATAACAATAAAAACAGAAAAATGTAAGTTATGACGAAATTTGGAGAATTTGTAAATAAATATTTGTAGTTTTACAATGAAGTTTTATTACAAAATTTTATTTTCGACATTAATCACAACATTTTTGTTGACTAAGTTATGATTGACTAATTTTTGTAAAGGAAATTATTAGTTATCAAATACTTTTAGTATTGCATATACATATTTCTATAATCTCGTAAGATATTATTTGTTGATAAAAATATTTATTTTGGCGGAAAACTATATTGAACATTCAATAAAGTATAATAATGTATATTTTTAAAAACTAATAACTTTTCAAAACAAAATATAAATAGGTTAGAGTTACAAACAAAATACGTTCTTGCTTACAGCATAGTCTTAAGCAGATTCTAGCCAGATGTTAGCTATAATTTGATTTATTAATAGCTTATTAATCTGGTTAATAATTAATAAGCTAACCAGCCATTCTAGCTAACTTTCTACCAGGGAGGTTATATCTTGAATACTAACTATGGCACATCTATTGTAATGATGTGATACTTTTTTATAATAATTTGGTTATTAATAAACAATAGTGAGTTACATTATTATAATAGATCAAATAATTTAATATACAGGAATTATTCATTAAATTTAAGGAAGCTAAGTGCCAATTCATTGGTAGCAGTTTTTTAAAACACTTATTACTAAATTTTGTTTACATAGACCATTTAAAGGTAGTATTATATTTGTAAAAAGTGTTAAAAAGATATTACATTGCTAAAAAATAATATTATAGTCCACGAATCATCAAAAATTAAAAATATTAACAAAATAATATTAATATATGTGCAAAAACATGGATTTTCTATAAATAAAAGTTTTTTAAGCACTTCGTGAACACTACATTTTCTATTACTCACTTTAGTAAGTAGTGGTTGATGGAAATCATTAAAAAATTATTTAGTGCACTTTTAAAATCAATAAAATTCAACATTAATAAAAAAGTATGCTTTCTATCACTTTAAGGAGCACACATCGATGTGATTATGTTCTGAAACATGTTGCAACTATGCTATATCTTCAACAAACATTATAAGATAGTTAGAACCAACATAAACCAAAATCTTGTATTCAAAAACACAAAAATTAGACAAAGACTCGTTTTACTTAAAAAACGACTTGAGCGACGTCTACAATTTCTTTTAAATATCTGAAAAAATTTGGCTAATAGTTTAAAGCTATAAAGAAGCTGTGGTATTGATACGCCGCATAAAGAAAATGTTTGTATATTATTAACCACCCTAATGTACATGATATAATTAAATCCCCTTTTTCAAATCCCTTTTCACACCTTGTACAAGTTGACATGCTGACAGAGTTTTAGGTTATGGTTTGGTATAGCTTCTTGTTGATTTTACAGTTGGATTTATCGTCGAGCACACACTCTGCTAGATGAGTCGATGCTATTCCAGTACACAAGAATTTAGTTTTAAGATTTGTCAGTTCATTCATTGCAAATATTGCTTTTTCATAGCCTACATGTGCTTTTACTAATTCAGTCACAACCGTATTACTATCTTTTGTTACAATAAAAAATTTTGTTTTTCTGTTACAATAAATATTACTTATTGACAAATAAACAATTTTTCTCAAAATGTGATTCGTATTAGCTAATAATTTTCACAATAAACAATAAAAATGTTTAAATTAATCGGGAAAAAGCGGATAAACGTGTTCTAGTGTACGCCATCTTTCGGCATCCGATTAATATTAAATTTTAATTATTATGTGGAACACATAAACACGTTAAAGAGTTTACAATCAATGTATCTTGTATCACAAATTTTATTATTTTGTATTATGGTAAAATAAAAAAATGACCGCTGCTAAATCTACGACAGACGCGCTAGACTTTATCGTAGATATAATAAAATACACAAAACATTTATGTTAAGTGTTCAAAAAGACGTAAACATGAGATTTATACCATGAAAAAAATTGATGTTTCAATAGAAACTCGTGCAAACGTTAACGAAGTTCGGGGGCATCAGTGGGTGCGGTGAGGAAGGAGGGTCTCCCCTCTTTTCCCGTGTGCAGCTTGGGCCGCTCCGCTCCCCGCGCAATACCTCGCACAGTCTACTAGCTTCACTTTTTCTTTACTGTTTCGTAATGAGTTACTTGATAACGTACATAGTTTTATTATTTCATTCTCTGTTTTTTTAAACGCATCGCACCCTACGTCAAACTGTTTTGATAGCCGAGGTCCATAAGAGCCCATGTATAACGAGCAAACATCTAAGTCGAATATCTTAAATATAACATCGGTAACAAATATTAAAAAAATTTAGAGAATTTCTTGATTCTCTAGACAATAATATGCGTGAGTTTCATTACGTTCTCTGATTTTTTGTAAAATCCCCAAACCTTCTTAAAAGCGAAATCTGTCGTAGATATAAGAAATATATTGCAATCTCTTGAGTAAAATTAATTGCCCGGTGTGTAAATAGACTAAAATTAAAATGGTAAATAAAATTATAATATCTATTTTTAACGAGTGAAGAATGCCAAGAATTCCAAACCTTACCTCAAAATGGAACTGCGGTCGAATAGTGGATTTATGTCGATATGGTATTTTATTAAAAAATAACTTTAATTTTATTAATAATTAGTAACATTTTTTTTTGTAAAAATAAATTATTAAAAAAATATTTCTTGAACAATATTTTATTAAAAATGACGTTTAAAACTGTATACGTCATATAATATAAATTCACATAAGACCACGTGTTATCTTGAAAATGGCGGCTCAGTATAGGAAAGTAATACATACGGAAATTCACGGGTTTTGTTAAATTTTTCGTCATTTATAATAACAAAAATTTATTGTTTATACACTGAAAAAAAATTTGTTAAATCTAAGTAAACGTTTCCTTGAATCGTACTAAGAAAATATTTATTTGATAATAATAAATATTTAATTATGTTTAGACTGATATTCATCAATTCAATAAATATATACTAAATTTAAGAAATATTTACTTTATTTAAGTAAATCTTTTCTTAGTACGATCCAAGGAAACGTTTACTTAGATGTAACAATTTTTTTTTCAGTGTATGATTTGTACGCATATGTTTGTTCTACTAGAAGACTGTGAAATGTAAAAACAACGAAATAAAGTGCAATTAAAGGAAATTAACCTATAAGATACATTAGGTTATTTGATGTGTTCTTCAAATTTTCATCAATAACTTATGTACCCTGCCTTTCTATGATGTTATAAATAAAAAAAAAGAAGCCAAAATGAGTCTGATCCAAAGAGTTATTTACATTATTTACATTACGTATATAGGTTAAATGTCGTATATTTTTGATTTTCATATTTACTTCGTATGTTTTTATACATTGTGCGGTGTGAAAATAATGAACAATAACTTAATTTTTATTTTTTATCCATTTTGTTATTTATTTATTATTCATTTAATTATCACATAACAAAAATTGTGAATCTCCCTATGCAGACTGTATTATTTTTCTACACTGAGCCGCCATTATCATGATATCACGTGGTCGAGTCATACTACCAATGGCTGCCCCAAAACACATTGAGTCGTTTTCCGGTTTAAGAGTAGACCGTATTTTACCCTTAAAAATAACCAAACTAACCCAATAATAGCCTGCGAAGCTCGCTGAGTCATTTTCCCCGTGTAGGGTTAACCCAAGTCGAAAAGAAGTTACGCTTCATGCCCGTCAACTTCTTTCTCGCCGTGGGTTAATCTCTGGCCGAAATAATTTTAGTATTGAGCGCACATATAGTAGCGCTTTAGAGATATTATAGATAGTTAAGGTGGTTCGCACACAACTCCCGAGTCCCGAGTCAACTGAGTGTGTACAAAAGAAAGTTACGAAAATCTCATTTAATGTATGTAAATAATATTTATTAAATTTATTTATGAACTTTAAGATTATTTAAGATTGCTATAATACAAAAAGTTAATTTTTTTTCGTCACTCTTTTAATTTGAAATAGTGAAACCTCGGAAATTTCACTGTAAAGCAGTGAAATCTCACTGTTTCGCAGTGAGAACTCAGCAACTAATTCATGTAGTGGCTGAAATATGTTAATATTATTGCTCAGAGCCACGTCGACTACCATAAGACGCGTGTAGAATAGCCAATTTTTAAGTAATTTTTTTTCTAAAATTTATTCGGCAACCTGGTCTAAAATTTTTTGAGGGGATACATTTAATGTTCATAAATAACCTGTAAAAGTTTTATTAGATTCTGAAATACTTTCGTTTGCATTCGAACCACCTTTTAAAAAGTTAAAAGTATAATCCCTTAAAAAAATAACGAAACTAATCCCATGGCTTCCTCAGAAATACATTGAGTAATTTTTCCCCCGAGTAGATTTAAGAAAGTCAGTATTTTCTAATATACATATAGCTATATATTATATATGTATGTATTTATGTATGTATACATTGAGTGTGGAGTTATGTTACATTACCAATAACATTAGAATTATAAAATATGTATATCCGTTAGTTGTGGGGAAATAAATTAAACAAACGTTCAAGCGAGTATCTGTCATAGATATAGCAGCGCCATTTTATTTAACCTTGATAGCTGAATGTTATTTCTGACAAAGTCAATTCAATCTACATAATTTTATTTGTAAGGAAAGCATTATTATGTTAGACAAAATTATTAAATCAACAAAATAAATACGTTTTATAAGCCAGAAACGTTGAACTGCTTATAGACAAAGCATTAAAATTGTACTTTTTTAGCTATGTAAATAGGTACGCAAAAATTCAACTGTCTTTAAAAATCAATGGCCATTGCTTAAGGTGGTAATTGTTTTGTAAATATGGAAAACCAAAGTCGTCATCATCAAGTACATCAAAGTTATCAGTCATTTTGGAAAAAGAATTCTCGAGCAGTCCCTGGCAGGTAAATTTTAATTTTAATAATTTATGGTTATACAGTATAAAATATTTTTTATTAAAATGTTTTGCTTTATTATTAAATTTTTAGTATACATATTAAAGTAATATAGAACCATGCAAAAATAAATTTCAATTATTTTCTTTTTCTTATTTCTTAAATTTGATGAGTTAATATTTATAATTACAGACCTAGCTTAAAACAAGATTCTAGGCAAGAAAGAAGTGGTTCTGTTACAAATTCTCTAGGAGGGTTAGGAGGCACTGGCTCCGCCAGTGGAGGTCCAACATCTTTCCAAGATTTTCAAGAGAGTGTTGATGATGCCTGGGATTCAGGAGATGATGAATTCTGCTTAGTTTCAGATGTGAAAATATCAAAAAAAGTTAGTCATTCAGCAGCCCTAAGTGTTATCAATCATCACAGATCATGTGCAACAGGTGTTTTAGCACAAACAAATAGTAAAGAAAGTAATCGTCAGAAGATCATTTCTGAAGATAAGAGAACAGAGGCTCTACAAAGATTAGCCGTCCAGCCTCTTCACTTACGAAATGCCAATTTAAATACAAGTGCCTCAAAAAGTGATTCACAGTTCCAAGGTGTGAATGATACTGAAGTAAAATCAGGGGTTTATCAACGTCATACACAGTTTCCAGGTAGACCTCAACCTCTAAGGCAACCAAACTCCAGTGCCAGATTTTTTGTACCCTCTAAAGAGCAAGGTGATTTTATTATTTAGTTTTTCACATATTTATCATATACACCCTAGTGGAAATAATTATGAGTGAAAAAATGTGAGTTAATTTGATTTAAAGTGAATAAAAATGTAAAGAAATGTAACAAAATGTGAATTTAGGTCATAGTTGGTATGCTCATTTTTCAAAATAATTTTTTGTACATTTTTTTATATTTTCTCACATTTCTATATACACTTTCTTACAAAACCTAGTTTTCAATTTCTCACACTTGTGTTACACTTTGTACACATTTTTAAAAACTTTTCACACACACTGATGGAAGTGAAGATTAACCTTTCATGGCTTAAAATATTTGTAAAATATTTTACCAAATTTTGTTATTCCTTAAGTAGGCTTATTGTTCTAATTTTCTATGTGATTTGATTTGGAGAGAAAATAATTTCAAGAGAAAACGTAAGCAAATGTGAATAAAAAGTACACACATGTAAAACAGTGAAATTTAAGTGCATTAAATCTCATAAATATTGGAGATTGAAACTCACATTTGCTTACAGTTATGTACACCCTCTGCATACTTTGACTCGCTAAATGCAAATATGCTACGTCATTTAAAAAAAATTAAAACGTGTTTCACGTGTCAAATTATGTGGAGGGTGTACAATAACCATTTTCACACATTTTCTCACGTTTTTTTTACGTTTTTTTACATTTTACTATTTCCACTAGGGAAGTAACAATTTTTTGATAATGGATGATTTTCAAATAACTGATTTTTCGATGTTATCAAAATTTTACTTTTGTAGATGCTTATACTGATTGGTGACAGACTGAATTTTTAAGAATTGTTATTGCTTCTCTTAATACATACGTCAAAATATTATATATATTTGATCGCTATCGCTATTTATATATATATAAATAATAAAAAAATTAAAATATTCAAAGAAATATCAATTTTTATGTCAGTTCTGTGGCTATTTTTTATATTACTTAAGTTATTTCTAAGTAAAATACATAACTTCTACATTTATATATAACAAACAATTTGTAAACCTTCTATTATTTGTAACAATAAAAAGTGAAATATGAGAAGTAAAAGTTATTTGAAAATCACCCTTATATTAAAATGTGAACAAATACATGAATATGTTAATTTTTTTAAATAAAATGATTGTTTCCTATCTGTGAAACAATGTGAATAAGTGTACAAAAATGTATGGTAGTATTCGCTTTGGCAAGGGTAACGATAGCGCCAAATATAATGTAAAAATCCCATAAGGTGGACGACCTTGGAAGCTCTACAATGACGGTATAATGCATTGCAGGGATATGAAAAATCACAATTTAATTACACTGCATATAATCTTGAGATATTTTTAATAAATAATGGTTTGTATAATATTTTTCATACTACCAAAAAAAAGATTTTATAATAAATATTTGGCCTAAATGCTTTAAACACTAAGAAAAGTGATAAAAAAGCTATTGGTCCCTATCCTTATAATACATTTCACCATCACTATAGAGCTTCCAAGGTCGTCCACCTTATGGGAATTTAACATTACATTTGGCGCTAGTGTTGCCAAGGCGAATAATTTAAATGCCTCAAAATTATCCAAATACTGGATAAATTCACATTTTACACTTATTCACATTTTCTCACATTTTTTCACATTTTACCATTTCCACTAGGATACTCATGTAAAGTAATCTTATTTCTGAAAAAATAATGTAGAAATTATTTTTAACAGATCTTTTTTTTTTTAATTTATTCTAAATTTTTTTTGTATTTTTCTAAACTAATTCTGATTATTATTTTAGTAGCACATTCGACTTGATAGAAATAGCATCAGTGCTGCTGGTGTCTAGTTTTGGAACCCTAGGTTCGGTGAATAAATATATCAGTTAGATAGGAGATTGTAATTCGATTCGCAGACTTTGGAGCGATCCATTATCTATACATTTTTTATTATTCCATGACATAAAGAGGAATAAGTTCAATTGTGATGTATGTTTACATACAAATCAACAAGTCGAGAATCTTATAAGGTTCGAAAATTGAGAACAGAACAAAACAAAACAAACAGGCACAGAATTCGTAGAATTCTTTGTTATTAATAGGCTACTATATTAAATAAATTATAGTAGTTTATAGATAACAGATAACAACTAAATTCATGTCTATACATATGTATATATATGACATGAATTTAGTTGTTATCTGTTATCTATAAACTACTATAATTTATTTAATATAGTAGCCTGTTAATAACAAAGAATTCTACGAATCCTGTGCCTGTTTGTTTTGTTTTGTTCTGTTCTCAATTTTCGAACCTTATAAGATTCTCAACTTGTTGATTTGTATGTAAACATACCAACTTTGTGCAAACTCTGTTTATGAAATATTCACCCCTATGGTAATAAAAAATGTACCAAAATGCACATAAAAGTATATAAATGTATAACAGTAAAAAATAGAGATCGTATCAGGATACTGTGCTACACTTTTGTACATTCTTTTTACACTTTTGTACGTTTATGTACATTTGTATACAAAAAATTCAGATCACTAAGAAACCTCAAGATAGATTTCCATTATATCTGCAAATAATCAAAAAAAATTTTTTTAGTGTCACTGTTTCTGTAATTGAAAGTTTCTGTTTTATACACGTGAATTAATTTGTATACGTCTTGCCGCCTGTAGGTGGAAAAATCAAGCTGTATTTTTTTTCGTAAATGTATGCATATGTATAAAAATGTACAAAAGTGTTGGGATTTAAAGTGTCATGGCCTAAGTAAAGCAGTTTTGATAATTTCTTATTTCCTAAGTAAGCATACACAACAGATGGATTTTAAAACTAATTAAATCTATTAATTGTACTAAAAAAAGTGGTTGTAAAGGTTTTATTTGTAATAGTAAATGAATAAAAAGGTTACAAAGTTATTATCTCTATTATAACTAACTCTAGCATTTTTAAATGAAACATATTTTTTAATCATTTTTTAAACTATTTAAAAGTTGTCATAATGGTATTTTCTTTAGAGTTTTAAACTGTAAAATATGCAGAATTTTTTTATATAATTAGTTTTTAAATTCATCTGTTTTATATGCTTATTAACGAAGAAAAAAGTGTCGTTACTGCTTTGTTTCGGCCATGACACTTTGAATCCTAATATATCTGTGGTAAAACCTGTTCCAATTACAACAGAAATATACATTTATATATTTAAATACCGCGCTTATATCCCTATTGCAAAATCTCACGTGAGATTTCACCTGAGATCTCATGCCAAATCTTATGTAACTAATTTTTTGTTTTTTATGTGTTTTAAACCATTATTAGTCGATTGGTGAATATTTTTAAAAAATTCAAACTTAGAAAATTTATCAAAAATTTTGGCTTTAAAAAATATAGGCCGGTTTTTAAAAAATTTTGTAAGTTCAAATTTTTCAAAAATAGTTACTAATCAACTAAGAATGGTTTAAAACATAAAAAACAAAAAATTAGTTACATGAGATTTTTACATCTCACCTGAGATCTCACGACATGAGATTTTTACATCTCACCTGAGATCTCACGTGAGATTTTGCAATAGGGATTAGACCAACGGTCAATATATATTTCAAATATAAAGGTCTATTTTATTAATCCCGTATCTTCTATTCGCTGTGAGCATGTGGTATAATATATGTTATCTTATTTTCAAGAATAGTGCCATCTTACGGTTGAGTGAGACGATCTGGGTAGTACAAAATACACAGGTTCTTATGGGCATTCAATGAAAATAATATTTTTTTAATTACTATTGAATCAGAGTATCCTTATAATGTTTTTTAATAATAAATAAATATGCCAATCGAAGAAAAAAATTTGAGATCACACAAATTGGCTGAAACTTATAAAAAATTATTTTTATTGAATGTCCATAACTAGAGCCTGTATATTTTGTACTACCCAGATCACGTTACTCGACCGTAAGATGGTGCTATTTTTGTGTACAATATTTGTCATGCTCACAGCGAATAGAGGTGTATTCGATCCGTGCGACTACTTGGAGGGGACCAAAGAAACGATCGCAGCGCCCGGGGTGGCCAGAACGGCGGCTATGAAGGACTTAAATGTATTACTATATATATAATATAATACATATATACAATATATAATATATAATATATATATATATATATATATATATATATATATATATATATATATATATATATATATATATATATATATATATATATATATATATATATATATATATATATATATATATATATATATATATATATATATATATATATATATATATATATATATATATATATATATATATATATATATATATATATATATATATATATATATATATATATAGTAATACATTTAAGTCCTTCATAGCCGCCGTTCTGGCCACCCCGGGCGCTGCGATCGTTTCTTTATATATATAGGTGATTGTTAAGAAAACGGTAGTTTTTCACCTAATTTTTTGACCAAACTAAAACTTTCTTTTTTAGTGTTAATTTGGGGTTTAAGTTGTTATTTATGATAAAATGAGATTTTTTCTTGGAAACAGCTACAGGTGACAATAACGTTTTTACATGTAATTCTTACGTTTTCACGGTAATTACGTATCTTTTTAGCTTTTGGAACTTTAAAACGAAAAACGTTAAAACTGACTATAAAAACTGCTAATAAAAACCGGGTTGCTCGGTTACGTAGTTCTTTGAAGTTCAAACTAAATAACCTGATAGATTAGATGATGCTACTAAGCTGAAATACTCATTACAATACGATAAATTGAGCTGGGATTTTAAAACTCAAAAAGTTAGTGACAACATTCGTAACACTCCTGTAGATAAATAAGTTTAAAAAAAAATTTTGAAAAAATTAGAACATATTTTACGTATGATGTACTTTAAAGTCTCATATGTTAGATATAATTGAACCCTAAAGTTATTGTATAATAAATTCAGAATTATACGAATTGTTCGATGGCGACAGGCCACGGTAATTACTTGTAGGCTATATATATATATATATATATATATATATATATATATATATATATAGCCTACAAGTAATTACCGTGGATATATATCATATCACTTGTGTGTTAATAATATAGCATAGTTGTCCTAGTTTTGTGTTTAAGATGATCAAATGCATCGCTTTTAAGAACTTCAAACGTTTACCGGCTCGTAATAATATCTCTGTTCTACTCAGTGTATTGGCGACACTAAAAATACCGTTTTTTTAACATTCACCCATATGTATATATCTGACCCATATACATATATATGGATATTGGTCATTCTAATACTTTTCGAACAAACATTGCGCACTCATCAAAATAAGCTCTCAAAAAAGTGTTTATTTAGCCCCTAAGGTTCCCTTTGCAACCTAGTAGATGTTTAGAATTTTCAAAAGTGGCCAATAAACGCCTATTTTCAAAAAGATCGAGGGTGCTCCCGTTAATACCCATTCGAACGTAGCAAAAAAAGATTTCTTATCATACGTGCTCGTAATATGCCTCATACCGTAATAGTTTTGCGTATGCAAAATGGCAGATTAATTGTCAATAGCAACCGCGAGAGCTTTTGGGCAACTATACCAGTGTTACACAATGTACTATTTTCATCTTTTTACGAATTTGAAGAAAAAAATATTAGACCCCATTGGCAGCTCAATGGGTTACTCCTACTGATCTGAATATAAACCTAAAATTTTGTGTTTTTTAGGTTATGTTTGATTGCTTGCCATTTTACGAAATCAATACAGCTTTAGGTCTACCTCGTCTCAAATTCTTCATCTTTAAAAGGCCTTAAATTCCTTTATTGGCACGTTCAAAACGGTTTCTTATAGCTAAAAATACAGCCTCGTCAGGAACCATACACACTAAACCTAAAAGAATAAAAATTGACGTTAGGAAGAATAAAAATAGCATTTTATTCTTTTAGTAAAGTATAAAATGCTGATTTTATTCTTTTAGTAAAGTATAAAATGCTGATTTTATTCTTTTAGTAAAGTATAAAATGCTGATTTTATTCTTTTAGTAAAGTATAAAATACTGATTTTATTCTTTAGTCAATTTGACAATGACTTAAAAGATTAAATCGTACAATTTATTATTTTGTAAAGAATAAATTTCAGCTTTTATTCTTTGAAAAGAGTAAATGATGAATTTTATTCTTTGCAAAAGAATAAACTCAAGAAATTATACTTTATAAAAGAATAAAATACCCCCCTCCCCGCTATTTTAAAATAATAAATAACGGATTTTATTCTTTACGAAAAGAATAAACTCAAGATATTATTCTTTATAAAAGATATATATATAGAAAGATTTTTGTATGTATGTACGTATGCGATATCTCAG